>JAJOZX010001046.1:230000-830000 GCA_023014485.1 Bathynomus jamesi
TAAGTTAGTTGGCCCTATGATTGATAGTGTAGCTAGTTAGATAAATTGAACAATTAGGCCAGAAATTGAGTCTAATACAGGAAATACTAATGTTAGATGTAGTGAGGTTGAGCCTAAGCCTAGCCCACCCTAGTGTTAGCTAGTGTTTGTGACAGGGATGCAGGCCCAAGTAAAGTTAAGTCTAAGCCAAGTGTTAGTGATAAGGATGCAGGTCCAAGTAAAGTTAGGCATGATGAATGGCACAAAGTCAAAGGTCAGTCAAGAAATAGGATTAGAGAGAGTAGTAATCATGTTGTAGGAACTAGTAACAGTTTCAGATATCAGGGAGTTTAAGTGAAGCAGTACAGTGTGAATTTACCACGGCTGGTGACTCTATTATTAGGAATCAGGACAATGAATTTTGCAATAAGGGAAGGAAAACCCGTAGAAGAATATGTATTCCAGGTGGTGATATTTCTAAAGTTAATAAGGTAGTGAAGGGGTTGAGTTGATGGATTTGTGGGATAATTTTTATGAAAGGAGGGAGCTTTATAGTAAGGATGGATTACATCTTAGTAGAAAGGGAACTGCTTTATATGGGAGGCTTCTAGAGGAAAATGCGAGTTCTTTGGGGTTTTGAAAGGTAACTTTAGATCAACAGAGGGAATAAAGCATCAGGGTATAGGTACAGTGAATACTGTTAGTCTTAAATGCAGATTATGTCAGGAATAGGCGTATCAGCTATCTAGCCAAAGGTAGGGAACCAGTTAAAACTGAGGAGTTGAAGTGTTTTTATGCAAATGCACAGAGTCTTAGGAATAAGAAAAATGAATTATTTAGTTATATGATTAGTGAAAATCTGGATATAGTCTGCAATCTGCATTAATGAGACTTGGATTAGTGAGGCAGCATTTAATGACACGAGAGCAGAGTTAAATAGTTATACAATGTATATTTATCAGAGAATGGATAGGGAGGGGGGGGTTGGTCATAACATCAAGAATGACTTAACTTCAGTTCAGAATGATAGTATTAAATTAGACAATAGGGTAGAATGAATTTGGGTTGATATCTGTGTTTCAGACAACGAGTATATTCGGATAGATGCATTTTACAGACCTCCAAACCAAACACTGGAAGTTGATGACAGTTTGGTTCAAGAAATAAATATAGATTACTTCTTCATTGACTGGTATAATGATTGTTTTCTAACGCAATTTGTAGACAAACCAACTAGGGATCAAGCAATCTTAGATCTTGTTCTTTCCAATGATCATAAGCTTATTGGGGAACTTGCAGTAGGAGTCATTAGGAAATAGTGACCATTTGATCATACGTTTTAGGATAGAATTAAATATGGATCTAGTCAACAATGACCATCTAGTCCCTTGCTTTTCAGAGGGTGACTATAATAAATTTAGGGAGTTGTTAAGCTCAGTGAAGTGGGATAATGAATTTGCCAATAAAAATGCTATTGAGATGTGGTCTAGATTCAAAGAAATTTTAGAGGATGTACAATATACTGTATGTGTATTCCTTTCAGAACTGTTAGGAATAATATGATTCGGAAACCTTTGTGGTGAAATAGGGAAATAGCTAAAATGATTAACCCTTTATCCCGCAGTATGACTTTACTGATTTTGTTCTGGGTAACGCTAGACAGTTTTATTCAGTCTCGGAAAGACCTCTGTGCAGTAAAGGGTTAAGAGACGTTTGCTTAATCCTTTACTGTACAGAGGTCTTTCCGAGACTGAACAAAATCGTCTGACGTTAGCCAGAACAAAATCGGTAAAGTCACACTGCCTGACAAAGGGTTAAAATAAAAAAAAGTGTATTTGGGGAATTTAAGGCAGTGATAGTATTTTGGACTTGGATAATTATAGGCAGTTAAGAAATAAGCTAAATAGTTTCATTAGGAAGAGCAAAAAGTATAGTGAAATAATTCTAGGTAGAAATAGCAATAAATATCTAAAGAAATTCTTTAGTTTTTATAAATATAATAACAAAAAGCATGATAGGATTGGCCCATTAAAACATAATGATAGGATGTTTGAAAAAGATCAGGATATTGTTGGTATTTTTAATAATAATTTTAGCTCTGTTGTTACTGAAGAAAATTTGAATAACTTTGATTTTAATTCTTCATATTCTGTAAATTCAGGCATTTTTTATCATATTCATATAAGGAAGGGTGATGTTGGGCAGGTGATTCATACATTGAAGTCAAATAAAGCTGCTGGACCTGATAATATACATGTTAGGATTCTATGGAAAACTATACACGCCTACAACATGGTATCGGATATGGTACCTTTATTTCATAATTAAATACAAATTATTAATTTATTGAATTAAATAACTACAAAATTGCCTCGGGAATGGCGACAAAGCCTATTGAGAATGGAAGTAATTGCCATACATAGAACCCAATATGTAGGCATTGAGCCTGCATAACAACAAGAAAAACGTATTATTTCGTATCAAAATTTTCCATCGCTGACGCATGAAAATTACTTCGAGAGAAGAAATAATGAAAACACAAAAAACAGACGTCTGGGGACTTTGTAAAGTAAGCAAATTTTTAAGACAAAGAAATTTATACTAGCTCATCTCAGAGCTACCAGCGATGCTTTAGGCAAGGGAAAAGTGCTTAATCTTCCTATAAATTCTGAGTGAATACCTAATAATATAAAACTAATAACAAAAGGATAGGCCTATTCCTTCAGGTATTTAAGTATAATGAATTACCTATATTAATTAAACCAAATAAACTCATTGCGTAACCCCTTCGCCTACATCGAAAGAGAGGCGTGACAGACAACCGCGCGCCCTACAACCAGAAACGAGGTCCAACGAAATAATAAGGTATGGTAATTTCCTTTTTTACCACTAGGCAGCGCTAAATACCAAAGGCATATAAATTAAACATTAACCCCAAAAACACTACTTAACAAGGTCTTTTGAAGACCTCCACAAACAACTTTTTAACAAAAAGACGTAGGGTTTTTGTCGTCAACTCTCCACCAATATCTGCTTGAAATTTCCAACGGATGAGGGTGACGGCAATCAACTATAACCCTTTATAGGTTTTTATATGATGGCCCGTGTGGGGACCCGACTCCTCTAAAATTTACACTAACACAAACAGAGGCTAGGCTTATCTCGTTAGGCCTAACCCTAACTCTCTCTTACCGTATCTAACGTAACAATCGGCGAAGGCTAAGGCCATCATAACAGCAACAAAGCCTCATTCATTTAATAGGCCTAACTTACTTTAGGTCATATACAAAATAGGCCAATTCCACCCTGGGCCTATTTAGAAGGACCTACTCTTTAAACTCAAACCAAAGTCTCAGTTAACAGGCTTAACTCAATTTAGTTCCTATACGAAATAGGTCCGCTTCACCCTAAGTCTACTTAGTACGCCCACATCATAGACCTAATTAGTAGGCCCACTTTACTTGACCTTAATTAATAGGTCTACTTCAAATACTACACTTTACAATTTAGACATACTAGAAGCCTACTGTCAAAGTAGGCCCTACTCTTTAAACTCAAGGCCTATCGTAACTAAAACTACTTTGTAAATTTTTAATTTAACTTGTGGTATAGGTTATAAAATTTATTTCAGTAATTTAACTTCCTCATAAGACCTACATCCACCTAACATAAACATTAAGTCCTATTTCACTTATTGGCGTAACCCATTTAAGTCCTATTTCACATATAGGCCCAACCCATTTAAGTCCTATTTCACATATAGGCCTAACACAAACATTCTAAGTCCTATTTCACATATAGGCATAAAACAGACAAGGCTTGATATAAGGGTCCCAAATGTAACATTTGAGGATCTTTGCTCAGCTAAATTGGTTGTAGTAATGTCTAATTAAGAATTAAATGTTTGTTTATAAGAATTTAATAATGTTCAATTAAATTTTGTTAAATAAGAAATTAATAATGGTTTGTAAAATTAAAAATATAAAATGCTAGTTGACAACACTAAAAATCTGCCCAAGAGGAGGCTGGGTAGAAATGCCCTGGAGTTGTCGGGCAGACGTTGGCCCAATAAGGTGTTTCTCGTATTTAGGATGTTGTTGTTTATTTAAAATAAGTACAGTATTTTGTGTCTCTCTCCATGTTTAAATTTCCCCGTTTGTCTAAAGTGTTTCGGTATAAATAAAAGTCAGTTAAAGAATAAGTAAAGTGTATAATTTACACGCCCGTCTTTTCGCATGGTTCAAAGTGAAAGTGAAAGGGCGCCCGCCGGCTGAAGCGGTGAACTCGAGTTCGCTATAATAAGAGACAAAGAGAAAACGAAAATAAAGATTGAGAATAGGAGAGAGAGCAAATAGTTAAAAAGGCAAATAAGAATAAAAGAGTTAATCACCACATTTTTGGTGGCAAGCGGTGGCCCTATTACATTCAAATAAGGGCATTCCCATGTCTTTCTACCCGTTTTATAGTCTTTATAGAATTAATAAATATTCTGTTTCGGTACTTTAAACAATAAGATGCATTGTGTACCTCAATTGCAAGCAAATTTTGATTCCCGTTCCTTAAACATTTGTTAAATCTAAAATTCAAGATAGCGCCCGTCAGTTTCAAAATTTCTTCTCATAGCGGGACATTTTCGAAATTTTTGATGGAGTCAAACTCTTTTAACCGTTCGAATCAGTTTTAGTCGAAATTCATAAGTCGTTGTTTTTCTTCTCCTGGAGTCAGACTCTGTTTCCCCCGCTCGTTTTCTTCAGTCGTGGAGACTTATTTAAAATTTGGAATTGCCGTCCGGTAACACATTTCTTTTTTCTTTCCTTCAACTTTTATTACTCTTTATACAGCCTGCCTATTTTGTGTTTAAAAATTGTTTTGTGTTTATGTTTTCGGCATTGGAAATGATTGTGATAATAATAATAGTAATAATTAGTAGTGATGTAGCGGATGTCATTTTTTTCACATCCGCGGATGCGGATGCGGATGAGGATGTTTGATTTCAACATCCGCGGATGCGGATGCGGATGCGGATGTCTACATTTTCGTTATTTTTAGGATATATTCGAGATTTGTTGTGTTTAACGTATATAATAAGTTATTATATAGAGAGAGCTGTAGCTATAATGTAGTATAATTGATTAATTGTACAATAATTGCTGTACTTTTCTCTGAACATATAAAATAATATCAAGCATCTAACTAATATAGAAATCAATTAGTGAATTCGTCTGCAAATAAATTCGTTATATTTTGTTGAGTTTCAGCCACAATTAGAAACCATAATTGTGTTACCAGGATGCGGGACGTGAACCCAACTCAAATGCACCCCACCGACCTCTTTCCCCAACCTCCACCCTTATAGAAAGAGATCTTTAATTAGCTTGATAACTATTTATATTAAGTTTAAAGTTTTATTAGGCATATTTATAAATGAGTAATTAAAATAAAGTAAACTAAGATGTTCATCGTTTAATGTTCAAACTTAATTATAGGAAGGTTATGCTTAAGGAACATTAATTTTTCTGCCTTTTCTGCTGCCAGTCTGTTTCTCTTTTCATCATATATTAATCCAGCACTGCTAAATAATCTCTCGCTTGGTACGCTTGTTGGAGGACAGGCTAAATGTTTCCTTGCAAGTTTACTCAAGTATGGATAGATATTCTGCGTATTTTTCCACAAACTAATAGGATTGTCACATGCAGCCAGGCGTTTTTCTTGGTGATAGCTCTCGATCATTTTTACTACATCTTTTGACATCGCGTAGGTCTCGTCATTGCTGCTTGACTCAAGACACTGAGAGACAGATTCTGTGATAGATTTGCTTGTTGAAGGTGTTGGTTCTGTTACTGAAACTTTTATTCTTTTGGTGGGTGGCGAAGCGACAGATTCAAGAGATTGAAGCTCTTCAACTGCTTTGCCAAGTGATGATTTAACTCGTTCTAATGTACTAGGTGAAAATAACTTAGCTTTGTAACGTGGATCTAAGTAGGTTGCAAGAGAGTAACTTCATACAAGAACAGCCTCTCGTCTTGTCGCTTGCATCACTTTTGCGCACAATGAACTAGTTCTATTAATATAGTAGAATTTGATAATTTCCGCTTATTAATGACATTTTATCTCAACGGTCCACATCCGCACGACATCCGCAGTCCAAAGTGCGGATGCGGGTGCGGATGCGGGTGCGGATGCGGATGCGAGAAAATGTGCGGATGTTCCGCGGATGCGGATGCGGATGCGGATGTGACCTACATCACTAATAATTAGTAAATAAAATTCACACTTATATGACAATAAATTATTTTAGTGTTCATGAAATTGTTACATGAAATTTAATACGGTCAGTTTCAAAGGTTAGTGCATATATTGTAACACATTTCTAGGTAATATATATATATATATATATATATATATATATATTACCTAGAAATGTGTTACAATATACGCACTAACCTTTGAAACTGACCGTATTAAATTTCATATTTATATATATATATATATATATATATATATATATATATATACATACTATATATATATACACAAACTCAGAATGGTCCCCTGAGAAACTTATATGTTAAACACAGACCGTGCATGGAACAAGGAACTCTTCTGGGAAAATTAAATCCACTATAGTCCGAATAAGTAATGGTAAATGACAAATACCATAGTTTTTCTTTTTCATGATGCTAGCCCGACGTGGGCAACGGGTCTCTCGCAAAGAGATCCCATAAATATATCTTCCCTCACCAGCTATCTGCAAAGCAGACAGGATCCAGCTTTGGGACAAAGCTGGATCCTGTCTGCTTTGCAGATAGCTGATGAGGGAAGATATATTTATGGGATCTCTTTGCGAGAGACCCGTTGCCCACGTCGGGCTAGCATCATGAAAAAGAAAAACTATGGTATTTGTCATTTACCATTACTTATTCGGACTATAGTGGATTTAATTTTCCCAGAAGAGTTCCTTGTTCCATGCACGGTCTGTGTTTAACATATATATATATATATATTAACCCTTCCGTCTATTGCCCTGGGTTAGTTCGGAGTCGACGGGGGTTCTGGTTAGGAGGCAGCAACGGATCTGTTACTTGCAGTAGTTTCTTCTATACGACTCTCCGAGATCTTCTTTAGTGGCTCGGAGGATTCTGAGAGGCTTATTAAATTCTCTGGGGGTTCCCCCGATTCTTCTTGTAACGTATCGGGAGATTTTACTGACTAAATTTTCTGAAGAGAGCACGGCTCGAAGGAGAAGTTAAAGACTTTCTTTTACTGTAATTTACTGCTAAAATGTACAGGTACTACTCAGCCTCGTCGTTGGAATCAGAATGAACATGAAAGAAATTGGTGGGCTTTATATACCACGATTCTACTAACATCATCATTATTAAATGTTTAAGAGGCTGCATTATTTTTGCACAATATTTGAAAATAAAGTAAATCTTTTAGCTATGGTAATGTTTAAACGAATAAACAAGATATTTGAAGATGAAGCAATATTTTTATCTTAAACCGCGTATTTTTAGATCTGATGTTATCATGATCTGCCAAATTAACAGAAAAGTGAATTTGAACTATGCATCTTTACACTAAAATATGCATATGAGTAAAAATTAAAGGTTTAAGATTTACAATTAAATGCTTAAGCAAGACATGACTTCATCTTTTATAACAAAGAGAGAATGTATACAAAATACGAACATTGCAAAAAGTTTCTCAGAATTCATTATTAAGCTAAATCTAAAAATGATTAAGAAATTTTAAAAAATGAGCAAGTCATCAATTATTTGGCAAAGTAGAAAGCACATCAAAATTTAGCCCAACGGAAAAATAATAATATCGCTGAATGTACATTCCTAAATGGCGACATAATGTCGTGTCGGACATTTAGTACAATCTAAGTACATCACTGAGTACGGTGTAATTTTGGTTTACAATTACGGATTAATTTACATTCGCTTATTATCGTTAATTATCGTTATTAAAATACATTAATTATTTTATATTAAATTATTAAAGTACATTAATTACATTTAAATTATCATTACTTACAGTTTCATTAAAGTACGGTACATCAATTACGTTATTAAGTACATTAGTCACTTACAATTCTTACAGTGTTTTTATATTTATATTGGAATTAGAGCGAGAGGAGATTTTACGTTTTCAGATGCTCAAATTATACTGTGATCATCGAATTGCGTACGCTTGCATAAGCGTTTTCGAGTTCATTGCAAGAGGTGAACGCACTTAAAAGAAAGAGTAAAAAGAATATATGTGAACGTACTTACATGTAAGGTAATTATGTACGTCCTCAGTGAACATGTACGAATGCCTAAACTATTGTACACATATTGGTAATCACACAATAGGTAGCTAAATGAATAATTAATAAAATTAACAAAAGATAAAGGTCAAGAAGGGACATGGATGTATGAATGAACAACATTTACATAATGACAGAGTGTAAAGGTTTTTATTATTATGTTAAAGAATTTACCATACACTGAATACGAAAGATATCCACATACTAAATACGTGATTCAGTATTCAAGGTATGGAAAACGTGAAGGGAATTAGGTTACTATTTTGACGTCATTATTGGGAGAAATTAAAGGAGACGAATTAGAGACAAAGAGTGGGTATTAAGAACTAAGTACAACTACGGGTTCCAATCCTGTTATAATAAATTCTCTAACAAATGCAAAAATGGAAATATGGATACGACTAAACCATAGAAATGGTAGGTCGCATGGTTGTGACACAAACAAAATAGAAAACAACAAATAAATTTTTTATCCAAACTCGCATCAGGCGACTTTGGTTCCTCATGTAAAAATGAATATGGATTATTCATTGTTCATTTTTACATATATGTAATGTATGTGTGTATGTATATATACATATATAGTAGAGCATTGTAAGAGATTAAATAAGTGAGTAACAAAATTTTCCAGTATCTAGTAGGCAGTTTTTGAGATTGTTCTTCGACGGATAATGGAGTTTATGTTTATTAAAATAAAGGATTTGAAGTCGACACATGACCATCATATGTGTATACTTTTAAGGATCGCTTGTAGTTGAAGTTCGTTTTCTCGCTTTTCGCTTTATAGTTAAGGTAGAAAATTGTAATTTTAAGGTTTAAAGTCGAAAAATAATCGTCAAAGACTAATTTATATTGGGTCAAATTCGGATTGTTTAAGGTTATATGCTTGCCGCATATAAATTGTGTGAGACCTCAAAGCTAAATTTGTTGTAAAAAGTTAAAAATTTGTTTAATTGAAATACAGGAATTGTTTTCGTTAATTCTTTTGATAGATTAATTTGTTTTGTTTTGTTTTTTTACTTTTTTATATATTCATTAAGTTTTATATTTTTATAGATGAGCTAATTGTTGTTGTCTACTTTCCTTTTTCATTTTAATGACAATACCAAGTGATATTTGCTGTTAAATTTTTTTATTCTGAATTTAGATTTTATTGTGATGAGGAGAGGAGTGTTTTTTTAACATTTTAATTTGGATAAAAATAATGAAAAAATTTTTTCGTTCGCGCGTTTGCACAGAAAATGTTACAAAAATTGTTTCACGATGTAATGCAGTTTAATTCGGTTAGGTATATTTTATAGAGGTTTGCTTACAACAAAAAAGTGAACACTCTCTTCATTATGCAATGATTTATTTTAATTTTGTTTACGTAGTAGGTTGTGCTGTAGTTTTGGGTTCATAATATCTGTTCTTATTTAGAATAACGATGTAAAATTGTATTTAGTTTCACTTAAACGCTAAATTACTGGAATTCTTGTGATTTACAAACCACACTGGGTTTTGTGTTGAAGGAGAGAGTTGTCTCTCGGATGTAATTTGTGAATTACGAGTTTTCTTCCTGTGAAATTTAGCGTTGCAGGTTGGGATTAATATATTACGTTAATTTTCGGTATTAATATTTAAATTTTTTATATTTAATGATTCCGTTTTGGAAAATGTGTTATTTTTTAAACTTCATTTGGGTTTACTCGTGCAATTGAAACTTTAGCTTGAATGTTGACAGGAAATGGAGCCTTTTAAATTGCCAGTAACGCTTTTGTGGTAATCTGTGTCTGCTCCCCACAAAGTGTAAGATGGTTCATTGATTATCGATAATTGATGACATGAAGTTTCTGGGTTTCATTTTTGTATTTGTATTTAAATGTATCGATGTGATTTCTGAAGGTAGTTTGGATAATAATATTTTTTAAATTACAATAACGGTTACTATGTAGGGGCGCTTTTATATTTCTACTGTGCAGTTTATTTTCGTGCGTTTGATGATTTTTTTATTATCTTCTCCGATGTACCTGCCATAAGTGACCTTATTGGTAGCTAGGGCGTGATTAAATTTTTGTGAATTCTGTAAAATTTGTAATAGTTTTCCGTGAATTTTGTCAGAGCAAATTATAGTTATTGTTTCGAAGTGAGATGTCAAGAAAATTCGGTAAATTAAATATGAAGAGTGATAATCAGTAGCAGTACAAACGTTTCGAATATTTTTTTTTTCAAAATTTCGAAAGGCTCGATTTGGAAGGAACTAAGTTGAATCCGCATTCCATCCATTGAGTTTAGTTGACCCGATTTAGGTGATCGATCACCGATGAGAGAGAGAGAGAGAGGAGATGAGAGAGAGAGAGAAGAGAAGAAGAGAGAAGAGTGAGTGAAACGAAACCAAATGCGCAGCGACTTAGTGCAGGACAGTTTCGGTCCTAGATGGTCTACTGGCATTTTTCGGGCAGTCCTGGTCCCCCTGCTCGATCCTTCGCTCAATATGTGTTTTAGCACTCGGTAGGCAAACCACGAGAGTTTGAACGAGTGTCTAAGGCTTTACTGTCCATACAGACATACAGTAGGTTCGTTGTGAAACCGCCTACGGCGGTGATGCAACCCCTTGCATTCTAGCGAAGTGAGCAGGAGAGCTCGGTTGAAAATTTAAGAAGTCCATTGTCAGCTTTGCGGATTGTAAACAACGTTCAGAAATTAAGGTACACTGATTATTATGTAATGAAATTATAAGTGAAAGGGTGTGATTATTGCCCAAATTCTTTTGTGTTTTGTGAAATAGTATGTGCGCTCTAGTCAGTATTTTATATAAACATTTTCTTGTTCTTTCTATGTTGCCCTGATAGTAACTCTATAATTATAGGAATATTTGTTTCGAATGTAAAGCGATCTTTGATGAGAAATCGCTGGAATAGATTGTGAACTTGAAATTTGTTGTAACCAGTGTTAAGAAAATTATCCTTTATTTTTCACGTAACAGCTTTGTTACAGGTTGTAAATTTGATTATTAGTGTGAAATGTTATTTTATGCAAATGTTGTGACAATTATAAATTTTTCTTTCGATTTTTATAAAATGATAAAAAAAATATCTGATGTGTGGAATTTGTCATGCTAATGATTTCTTCTCTATTCTACGTTTGAATTTGTAAAAAAAAAAAATTGCAAAATAAATAAATTTGTTAAAAAATATCAAATGAAATAAATAAGTTTTCCAAGTGAAAAACTTATTTTCAAGGGGGTGATGCGAGTGTAGTAATGTCTAATTAAGAATTAAATGTTTGTTTATAAAAAATTAATAATGTTTAATTAAGTTTTGTTAATTAAGAAATTAATAATGGTTTGTGAAGTTAAAAATATAAAATGCTAGTTGGCAACACTAAAAATCTGCCCAAGCGGAGGCTGCGTAGAAATGCCCTGGAGTTGTCGGGCGGGCATTGGCCCAATAAGGTGTTTCTCGTATTTAGGATGTTGTTGTTTATTTAAAACAAGTATTTTGTCTCTCTCTCCACGTTTAAATGTTAACGCTAATTCCGCCCTGGCATTTCCCCGTTTGTCTAAAGTGTTTCGGCACAAAATAAAAGTCAGTAAATAGCAAACAGAAGTGTATAATTATACCCGGTCTCTTTTGCATTTTCCGGAAGTGTAATGACTCAACCGTCGGCCCGCGTCCGTATAGAGACAGAGAAAACGAGTGATAATAGAAAGTAAAGTAAATATTGAATTATAAAAGGGGGTGAATGTATGTATGTATGTATGTACGTTACAGGGAATCTGTGTAACGGGATTTCATGAAATCCCTAAAATGTTCAGCGATTTCATGTAAAGTTAAGTCATGATATTTTTGTTAAACCTACTACAGTATACGGGAAAAGTACTGAATGCCAACTTAATTGAATGGCCGGTTAGGTCAACTGTACGCCCTTGACGATTGGTTAAGTCGTGATATTTTCTTTAAAACTAGCGAAAATATCACGACTTAACCTTACATGAAATCCCTGAACATTTTAGGGATTTCATGAAATCCCTAGTTACACAGATTCCCTCTAACATATATATATATATATATAGAAACGACGTAAGTATAGAGGAGTGTTCTGCACACGAGGAAGAGAAATAACAAACAAATGAAAAATAAGGCACCCGCCCGGGAATCGAACCCAGGATCTTCCAATTGCCGGTCAGACGTGCTAACCACTACACCACGGAGCCACGATAGTCAGAAGTTGTAATTCTCCTACATAGGGCAGAAACCAATGCCTTGAGAGGGCACCCTCGCAAATCGTGAATATGTACATTTAACTGCAATGACCGCGCAGTATATTAACGTATAGAAACGACGTAAGTATAGAGGAGTGTTCTGCACACGAGGAAGAGAAATAACAAACAAATGAAAAATAAGGCACCCGCCCGGGAATCGAACCCAGGATCTTCCAATTGCCGGTCAGACGTGCTAACCACTACACCACGGAGCCACGATAGTCAGAAGTTGTAATTCTCCTACATAGGGCAGAAACCAATGCCTTGAGAGGGCACCCTCGCAAATCGTGAATATGTACATTTAACTGCAATGACCGCGCAGTATATTAACGTATAGAAACGACGTAAGTATAGAGGAGTGTTCTGCACACGAGGAAGAGATTTGCGAGGGTGCCCTCTCAAGGCATTGGTTTCTGCCCTATGTAGGAGAATTACAACTTCTGACTATCGTGGCTCCGTGGTGTAGTGGTTAGCACGTCTGACCGGCAATTGGAAGATCCTGGGTTCGATTCCCGGGCGGGTGCCTTATTTTTCATTTGTTTGTTATTTCTCTTCCTCGTGTGCAGAACACTCCTCTATACTTACGTCGTTTCTATACGTTAATATACTGCGCGGTCATTGCAGTTAAATGTACATATTCACGATTTGCGAGGGTGCCCTCTCAAGGCATTGGTTTCTGCCCTATGTAGGAGAATTACAACTTCTGACTATCGTGGCTCCGTGGTGTAGTGGTTAGCACGTCTGACCGGCAATTGGAAGATCCTGGGTTCGATTCCCGTGCGGGTGCCTTATTTTTCATTTGTTTGTTATTTCTCTTCCTCGTGTGCAGAACACTCCTCTATACTTACGTCGTTTCTATACGTTAATATACTGCGCGGTCATTGCAGTTAAATGTGTATATATATATATGTGTGTGTGTGTGTTTGTGTGCGTAGGCAACTGAGTATAAGTGAGGTCGAGTGTGTGATAATTCACAGATATAGTGGAGTAATTGTTTTGAGAGATAACATTTTTCATACCACAGAACATTAAAAATTTTATATAAAAAATCTAGAAACATTTTTAGTGTCGGAAAAAAAATGTTAGTCCTGATCAGGTTAGATTATGGTAGGTTAGGTTAGTTAAGGTTTGATTAAGTTATTAGGTTAAGTTACTGTAGGTTAGATTAGTTAAGGTTTGATTAGGTTAGGTTAGGCTAGATTAGCGAGTACCTCGCTATTAAACGACTTAACAGAAACTACCGTTGGAGCTCTCATTTGCGTTCTAAGGATGTGCGGGAATCGAAAAACTCGATTCGAGTCGATTCGGCAAAAGAATTGAAACCCGACCGGAATCAGCGCGCAGTGAATCGAGAATTTTGATTCGGCCTGTTCCGACTTAGTTTAACCTGTCTGGCAAGTATGGTGGATATTGAAATTTGGAACAGGGTGTGCGGAACATAGTTGAGAAGGTAAAGCCTAAACTTTAAGTTACAACATAAATTGTAAAGAAATTATCACAATAAATAGAAATAAAATACCGAACGATACTCTCTTCTTGACGTTCCGTGAGCTACTGCTACACTGCACGACTTACTGAGAATTACTGAGACTTACTGAGCTCTTTCTCATATTGTGTGATTAAATGTGTTATACTTTCATTAAACAAATAGTTATTTTGTTCTTTCTTATATGTTGTCAATTAAATATGTTACACTTTCGTTAAAAAATAGTTTATTACCAATCTGGGCCCATTTTCTGTCTATCCTAGTTCGAGAGGAGTGAAACTGTCAGTCTTTTTGAAGGTTCAGAAAAAGTTTGAGGGGTTTTATTACTGAAACAAAAAGAATCGAGAATCGAATCGAGAATCGAAATTAAGTGGCCGAATCGAATCGAAGATCGAATTGAAATGAAAAGTCCCGAATCGCGCATCCTTATTGCGTCCGAAACACTTATCACGCCCTTCTCGGTTCGATGGACTAAAAGTTAAGGTAGGTTAAATTAAGTTTGGTTAATTAGATTTTTAGACATGAATTTTAAAAGGTCAATACCTCGCTTTTGCGGAAATGCGCACGTAAGTGTGTGTGTGTGTGTGAGAGAGAGAGAGAAAGAGAGGGAATATTCCTTTATTAGGCCATGTGGAGTTTATTTTCTGTGGCTAAAAATGTGTTCATAGAATATTTTTTTCTAATATGACTCCTGAGTAAAACGTCATCAATCTCAACTGCGGACCAACAGAGTGAGTGGGCAAAATAATGAATTTTCTCTGCCTTTTCGTAATCAATAAATTACTTTGGTTTTCAAATATATGCGAGTTAAAAGCCTTATCTTATGTTAGTGAATGTATCACTTTAATTATTTAAGTTTAAGTGTACCAACGAAACCCAAACTGTAGGGTACTTTGGAGGTTTTCAAAATTCTTCGTTCTTCTGTTTGCTAGCTAAAATAGCCACTTTTTTCCCCGAAGTTCCCGAAAAGATGTTCTTCCTCATTAAATTGCCTATCGATTGATGCCAATTACAACTTTCTACAGTGAATTCTTTCCCTAGTTCTTTACTGAACTCCAGACTGGAGACACGTTATCCAATTAAATCCATTTGGAAGCAACTACACACACTTAACCATCACCGGGAATATGATGCATTGAGGATGTAAAGAATTTTCTTTTACATCCTGCCAGAAGATGGCGGCATATGTTGTCCCATTTTAAGGGGGCCTACTGGGCTCTGCTGATTAGTAGGCCCTGGGTTCGGATCTCCAAGCCTACAAAAAGAGCTGTCACTTAACAACTGCGCTCTCCTAGTTGAGCCCAAGCATCCGTTCTCTTCTACTCACGTTCTCGTTTTTCTACCTCCATTTTCTGCTTGTTTTCCGACTCTTCTTCTATTCGAATTTCTTTTCTACCTTGTCTCTTTTCTTGGTAACATCGACATATTCATTCCACCACCTAATTATTATAATCATGAATATAATGAAATGAAACTTCCCAGCAAAATTTCGTGCACCCATGAGATAAGATTCTCATGCATAGCAGAAATCATGGAAAACATTTTTACTTTTTTGCACTTCACTGGTTAACCAAAGGCAGACAAAAGAGAAACTGAAAACATCTCACAAAGAATAAAACTCTATCTTAGGAAATTACTGCATATTTTTTGAAGAACTTTTGTTTTTATCATCTATAAACACTGAAAAAACTTTTAAATATGATAATTTATAGAACTACATACAGTAAATTTAGAAATCATTGCAAAATACTACAATTTTTTAAAGCTTGACTTTTTATTTTTACTTTTATTATTCGATATTTCAAGAATTTTTTATATGTATTTTGTCTTCTCGACTCAGAAAAGCAGGAAAAGAATGAAATTCTATACACGAAATAATGCAGTTTCCTTTCCTTATACAAAATTCGCACAAATTGACACTCGTAAGAAATGAGATAATCCATGAAACCAAAAAACCCATCAAGTCACTTCCTTTCTTTGTCTTTACAAATAAATAAATAAATAAATAAATAAATAAATAAGAAATTCTAACTTTTAAAATTGGAAAGAGCGAGTAATACTAAATTGGAATATAAATTGACAATCCATATTTTTTGTGTACACGCCGCCTCTCTCATTCTTTCCCTTAAATTTACTTCCTTCTCTCGCATTAAGTTTGGGCTACATATGGCGACGCGTACTGATGATGTTACAAATTTCTAAAGGTTACATTATATATGCAATATATCTTTCCTCGGTTCTCTACATGCTGGAAAGAATAATGAATGTAAATGGGAAACCTCTCTCGGAGGGATATACTGCACATAACCACTTAGTATTTTAGTTCATGTAAAATTACTTCATGTTACAAGGTGCGATATATGCAAACGTTTAACTGAAGGAGTCTTTAAAAATTTTAGTGCTTTTTCATTAGTGTATAATTAAATTTACATTCATTATATTAATATCAATAATTTCAAAGTAACTAAATACTTATATTACATAATCATTTGCATAATAGTTTACTAAAGGGAGTCATCTAACATCAAAATAGAGCATTTACCATTTTTGTACTTCAAATTATATTAAAAAAAATACAGTAATCATTGAAGTCAGACTAATAGTTATTCAGCGTAATATTATTAAGTCATATATATATATATATATATATATATATATATATATATGCGCCTCGGTGGTGTAGTGCTTAGCGTCACTGACTACGAATCCATCCGCCCCGAGATCGAGACCCAGTGATGGGAGGCGGCGCGCAGCAAAACCCAGCTGTTCATCCTTCCTTCCAGTAGCGTAGTGGTTAAAACACTAGGCTGCTGGTGGGACGTGCTTCGGATTCCACGTTAAACTGTCGGTCTAAGGTGGAGCGACAAGCCTGACCTTCGTCAGAATGAACAATTCGGGCGGAAGCAAAGCCAAGATTAACCAAGGTTATATATATATTGTCGTAACCATGAAATTGGCATGCAGAAATCTTTTGTAAAATAAGAGTAGAAATTTTAGTTCTAAGGTTTTATGGTTTAGATCTCTAAAAGCCAGGGGTTTTGGGTTATGAATATTCATAAATGAATAAATCAAAGACGTTTTCGATTGTAGAACGGTCGTTCTATTTTAATTTGGTGTTCTCATGGGAAGGGAAAACCCAAACCGCTTGGTGGCCGAGATTTATAACCATGACCCGACCGTCCAACAGGGAGGGCAAACCAGCGGATTAGGATTCAGATGTGAAACGGTTGGTTTCTCCTTCGCTGGGTCGGGCGGATTTTGGGAGACAGGATTCGAATCCACTTGCTAAATTTAACCATGACGTGGGTCATAAAATTGGGAAATCATATGGCTTCGAAGGAATAACTATTTAAATGTATTTCTGGGAAAAGGAGGAGTCTATGCTCGGAAGTCAGGTCAATCTCCAATCAGGGGCACAGGGATCCTGGGAACACCCAGTAAAGACTCCTTCTTTCCTTATGTGTGGGTGAGAACCTTCGAGGGGACGGCCTTGTGAGAAATAAATGTGTTGATAGGTCTTTCAAAATATTGGAAGGCGTGTTCCTTAAAAATTGTAAGGTAGATTCGAGATTTTTAAGTCAGTTGTGGTTCCTCCTCCTGCAGTTCAAAGTGGCTTGTGAAAAATAACTTGTTAAAAATAACTCTGCGGTGTGATTGAGAAAATTCAAGGTTGAGTTAAAACTGTCTCCCGTTATATATTTCAAAATATGAATCCTTTCGTTTACGCGAACTTATCAAATAATTAATTGTTAGCGGCCAGGAACAAAGAACTTGGTGGGATTTTTGTAAATTTAAATTTTTTCTGTTTTGTATCAAATGTTCAGTTTGAAGTTTACGTCTTATTAGGGCTCCTCAGAAACCCTTCGCGATCCTGTGTTGGAGTGGGCGTGGGGGAAGCCATGGAAGGGTTACAGAACCTTTCCGCCATTGTTCGAGGGATCCTAATGAAATGGACGGACTTTGTTCCTGGAAATAAATCTGCGGTCCTTACGCAGAACAATCGAGAATAACTTTCACCTGTATTGTAAGTAATTCATTTTTTCCAATTCCTTCGTCGATTTCGACAACTTCATGTATTGTTACTTGGTTTGTTACACGCAAATGAAAAGCCCCTCTGTTTAAATGAATTTTTAGACTAAAATACTTGTGAACATTTTCTTTAAAGTAATAATTGGATTTTATTGTACGCAAAATTGGTAATCATACATCAGCCTAAGTCTTTAAATTCATGTACTAATTTGAGTGAAATTTAATAAACTTTATAAGAGGGCGTGTGTCGTTTTTTCTGCTACTTTGCAATAGGCCTCTCTTGTAAGCTGAAGGTAACCTAACATTTAAAGTTTGAAATCCAGAGTAGGCTTCCAGTAAGCCGAAGGAACTTACGCATATCAAATTAAAGGGCCATCCGAGTGGATAGGCCAAGTCATCCTGAACGAAAAGAACACGCGCGTAAGAAATAAGTTGCAATATAAATAAAGGGTGCGCAGCACATAAATAAAAGGGTTGTGCACAACAATATATATATATATATATATATATATATAATATATACACAGGGTGGGCCGTAAGTTTCCATACATAGGAAAAATTAAACGTTTGTTTTTATGTTTCAGATACCCTAAGAATATGCGTTTGACGTAAGATCTTGTTTACTGATGAAGCAAATTTTTACGTCAATGGAGAGGTTAATCGGCAAAACATACGTTATTGGAGTAATGCTAACCCTAACTGGCTGAGTCCGACGAAGATGCAAGGTGCCGGTAAAGTGATGGTGTGGGCCGGGATATGGGGTGACAGAATTATTGGACCAATTTTTGTCAGTGGAAATCTTAATGCCGAAAGGTATCTTAACATGTTGCAAGAAGAGATTTTCCCCTCCCTGCTAAACGAGGAAGGTAACTTCCCAGTTTACTTCTAGCAAGATGGAGCTCCACCTCATTATGGTCTTCACGTGCGTCGGTATTTGGATCAGCAGTTTCCGGATGCTTGGATTGGTCGGCGTGGTCCTGTGGAGTGGCCTCCCAGATCCCCAGATCTCACCCCCCTTGATTTCTATCTTTGGGGGCACTTGAAGGCCATGGTGTATCAGGAAAAGATACGAGACATAAATCATCTAAAGGAACGTATCACCAACGCCATTACAAGCATAACGTCAACTGTGCTAATGCGTGTTCATCAACAGTGGGGAACACGTATTGAAATGTGTTTTCAAAACAATGGCAACCATGTAGAGCATATTATATAAATAAAAATGGTTGTCCATAAAAAAATGTTTATTTTTCCTATGTATGGAAACTTACGGCCCACCCTGTATATACATATATATATATATATATATATATATATATATATTGTTATAATGTTTCAGACGAGCAAAGACCCTAGGATCCACTCATGGCTAGTCTACCTAACCGTGTTTGTAATTGTGTATTGCGCATGTCCTCCTTGGTGGCGGAGGGGACCTACAATTGTATGTGGGTTCCGAACCCATGATTCCGAGTGACAGAATTATTTTAATTACTCGTCTTTGAACTCTTTCGATTTTGCCTAGATCCTTGCGCATATGTGGATTCCAAAAGTGGATCGCGTACTCCAAATGCGATCGAACTAATAACTTATAAAGAGGAACAATAATATTGTGCGATTTGTACTCAAAATTCGAAGCTTAAAACCTTGCACTCTAGTAGTATGACCGCAAAATGGGAGAGTGCAATGCAATGTTGCAAATGGGTTTAGTGAGGTGTTGCAAGAAGTTATGCAACAAAGAGGGAGGGGTTATGCAACAAGGGGAGGGGTTCTCCCCCAAGCTGCAATGAAGGGGGAAGGGGTTATGCAACAAGTCAATGTTGCAAAGGGGGCTACGCAACAATGGGAAGCGGTTATCCCCCAAGCTGTAATGAAGGGGGAGGGAGCTTTGGGGGAGAAGGGAGGGTGACCTCCCCAAATTACCCCTTAACCTAAGAGAGGGAGAGAAAGGAGAAGGAGGAGGGTCTTTGGGGGAGAAGGTGGGATATCCTCATCCCCGAAAGGGAAACCTATCCTAAGCCTTAACCTAAGAAGGAGAGAGGGGTGTTCGCCTGGCTCCAGACAGACGCATATTGAGCATTCAGGGGCCCAGCATCTGTTATATAGAGGTTCTGGAGTTGCCACATGCCATTTGTATATGGAGGGGTTACCAGAGAGCACTATATATTTATTTATTTATATAAGGAGGGTTACCAGATACCACCATTTTAATTATTTATTTATAGATGAGTTTCCAGAGACTCCTATATAATTTAATTATATGCAAGGTTACCAGGCTGCACCATTTATATTATTTATTTATTTATTAAAGGCAAAAGAGACGTTCTCCTTAATTTGCTCGAACTAATTAAAACACATTATTTATTTAACAATAAAAGAAAAATGCTTGCAAAATAACAGTACACAATTTTATATATAAAAGAAAAACAATAATTATTTTAACTAACTTCTCCGAAAGTGTCTATTTACTTTTGTCATTCCTCTGTGTCTTCTTAATACAGTTAACTAAGCGAAAGCTTTACACTGCCAACAAGAGAGGAAAACGTTCTCCATAATTGCTCGAATTATTACAATACATTTAGACGCAAAACGAATCCCATATTTAAAAGAAATTCACTTGACAATTAATCCGGAAAATAACAGTACACTTTATATATACAACAAAAAGAATTAAATGAAAAATCTATTATTTTTTATAAATAAATTTCAGCGAAACCAAATTAATTGATAAAAGTATTAAATGAGAAGTCTATATATACTTTTATAAAGAAATGTCAGCGAAATCCGTGTACTCTTTTGAAACACGAATAAAATAAAAATTTTAGTGACGTATTCCATACCATGTTTCTATGTTATACTGTAGGTCTAAGGTGGAGTGAAAAACATAGATTACATTCAAACATAAGCCCCCCGTGTGCCTATTGTGTATATTGTAGGTCTAAATTGGAGTGAAAAACAGATTACATTCAAACATACACTCCCCGTGTGCCTATGGTGTATACTGTAGGTCTAAGGTGGAGTGAAAAACATAGATTATTGATTTTAACCACAAATTAATTGTTATTTTTTATAAAGAAAATTTCGCGAAATCAAAGAAGAGGAATCCTTTATTCAATTGTTTTCAAACTAATTTCAAGCAAAAATAACAGTACACACTTTATATATATATATATAATATATAATATATATATATATATATATATAAGAAAAACACAAAAAACATTTTAACTAACTTCTCCGAAAGTGTCTCTTTACTTTTGCCAATCCTTTCTTTGAAAACAACTTTTTTTTTATTTCAAGAAAGGCAGAAGAATCTAACGGTATAAACTTGTTACACAGCACCTGTTTTACCCAAGGTCACTCCAAAACCGCAGCTCGGCTAGACCACCTACGAAGAATCCCTCTCGACTCCTATATATCGTTTTGATTATTATTATTACTAATGAAGTTAAAAACTGAACTTAAATATATACATAAGCAACACGTGATTGTTTTCTATGAACAAATTATTTATAGGCTAAATTAGCCTTTGATTACGTAATGAATTTCCTTATCATATTCCCATATGCAACAATATATATGTTAACCCCTCCGTCTATGGCCCTGGGGTGGTTCGGATTGACGGGGGTTCTGGTTTAGGAGGCAAGCAACGGATAGGTGCCTTGAAGTGGTTTTTCTTCTATGTTACTCTCCGAGTTCTTCTATAGTGGCTCGGAGGACTCTGGTAGATTTGCAATCTAAATGCTGAAGGTTCCGGATTCTTCTTATAGCGTATCCTGGAAAGTTTTCTAAGTTTTTCTGAAGAGAGCAAGGCTCGAAGGGGACAATAAAAAGTTTCTTCACTGTAAATTTACTGCTAAAAAATACAGGTAGTGCTCAGCCTCTGAATTAGCTTCTGAATAACAATGGATGAATTTGAATGGGCTTATATACCCAAAAACTGCTAACATTATTATTATTAAATGCTAAGAAGGCTGTATTATTTTTGCACAATATTTGAAAATAAGTAAATTTTTTAGCTGTGGTAAGGCTTGAACGAGTAAACAAAATATTTGAAGACGAAACCATATTTTTATCTTAAACCGCGACTTTTCAGATCTGATGTTATCATGATCTGCCAAGTTAACTAGAAAGTGGAAATCGGACTATGCATCTTTACACTAAAATATGCATATGAGTGAAATTTTAAGGTTTAAGATGTACAATTTTAATGCTTAGGCAAGACATGATCTCATTGTTTATAACGAAAGAGAGTGTATACAAAATGTGAACATTGCAAAGCTTAACAGGATTCCTTATTAAGCGAAATCTAAAAAATGATTATGAGATTTTAAAAAAACAACAGGTCACCAATTATTTAGCAAAGTAGAAAGTGAATCAAATATTTTATCCAAACTTGCGTTGGGCGATTTTGGTCCTTATGTAAAAATGAATACACACACGTACATACATATGAGTATAGGCATTATATAAAGTTAAATATATAAGATTATACATGAACCATATAACACATGAATTTTTAAAATGGATACTTTTTCTTACAATGGATACAGAGACTATATAAATGAATACAAGAATTACATGAAGGATAAGATAATATAGGAATATGGGAATTATTTATGGTTCATTTTTACAGGGCTCTTCCCTCTAGAATGATATTAATATAATAACGTAACATCGTAACTAAGGCTAACTAGATGATAACTATTGGTTTTATAATACAGATTTATATATACAACATAAGTCGGGTGGTTTAAGTCTAGTTCACGTGGTCTGGGTACGCACTCTTGGTCGTGCATAAATAGTTTCATGTTCCGTGTCACTGGGTTTTCTTTGTTCCCAGAATGATCTTTTCATCACAAATACACCGAGGATAATAGCACATACAATAATGATACTAACGGCAGATGTTGAGAAAATGGTTACCGGTTGTAGTATTTGTAAGAGGTTGTTTTGGTTATCATCCGAAATTTTAAACCGGCTGAATTGATCATTCCATTCAGGGGCATGCAGTTCGGGTAGGATGGTTACAGGTTTTATGGAGTGATTTAAGATCTCTATGACGGGTTTAAATTTAATTTGCGACGGAAATGGGTATGAGTTATTAAGGGTAACCTTATACGGGTTGTATATTTGGAGGGCTTTGAACGCAAGGAGCAACCAATTGGTAGCCGAATAATCATAGGGATTGTAATGAGGGAATAATTTGATGGACACTCGAGGGTAGCGGCAGTCCTGTTCGCGAAGGAAACCCAGATGTCTGGTCCAATTCGTAGTTGGATGGTTTTAGGGGAATGAAATTTTTTAAATGAACATACGGGGGCATGCCGGTCACGAATTAAATCGACAAAGCAAGACCTAGTAGTGGGAAGAATAACTGGTTTGAGTGGAGGGCAGATGAGTTGTTTATTTGGTTGCGGGAATCGGCAATGCCGGACGTCGCTATCTGACATCATAGAATAAGCTGATAGATCTTTGGTGAGGAAAAGGTAAGGTGGTACGGTGGGTAAATACAATCGTTAGACATTAGAGTTATTTTGGTAGGGTGTTGGGAAAGGGTGAAATCTATATACGTCATAAGTGAGGAAATCGAAAAATGGTATAATTATGAGGTATGTGTAGGGGCGTGGTCCATGTACAGTCCAGGTGTATTCTAGAAATTGAGGGTAATTAGTGTGGTTGAGTGGGAATATGGGTGATAATTTTAATTGTGACTGGGCGGTGTGAATCAAGGACTGGAGTATTTCCCATGGTATTAGGGTGGAAAGAGTGATTTTTCCATGGGCTAGCTGGGTTGCACGCAAAACCTTGGAATGAATCGTAGTTATTCGTTGTAAGTATTTATCGATTAGGGTTACTTGTATGTTCATTATTTCTATTAATTCTAGATATCGTTTGTGTTCTTTGTATTGAGCTAACATGGATTCAAGGTATGTGAATCTGTCCGAAAGGGAGTGAAGGAAGCGATTGTTTTCGTGTAATGACCTAATAGTTTGTTCTAACATGTGTCCATTATATTGTCGATTCCGAGCGAAGAGATTCAATTTAAGTTCAACTCTTTTAATATCTTCTTCGGTTGCTAATCCGAATAAACCTTTGAACAGTTTCCCTCCTATATCTATCAGTCCCCTTTTACTTCTTTGGTTAAAGTTTTCGGAATTTTTGGTTTCAGTTTGTATCCATGGTAAGGCTAATATTTCTGATAGGGCGCGTGCTGTAGTTTGAATATTTTCGAGGGTATTTTCTAACAGAACGCGACTTATCTGATCTTTTCCTTGGAAAGAATTTTGGACTTTACTTTCAAACGTTTCTAATTGGGTTTGTATCTGAAGGAGATTGATTTTAATTCTAGCAGGGGGTTGCAAATTTAAAATTTATATAAAGGTCTGCATGCCCTTTCAAAAATTTACCTTCTGCAAGTTTTTCTATAACAACTCCGGTAGAAATTTTAATACTAGGTCTACAAGAGTAAATAATTTGGAAAATTATAAGGGGGACAATTTTATTCATTTCTACGCCTTAAGTTATACGGAGCTGGGGCTAGTTGTGTGGATACTTGTGTGGATACTTGTGTTGGTGGGCGAAGGGGTCGGCCTCGTTTTGGTGGCAATGGGGGTCGACCGTTGAGCTCGGATTCTGAGCGGGTTCGTTTCTTATGTGAAGGTTCTAGTTCACGTGGGTGATGCATTTGCGGGCGGTATGTCGGGTCCGTGCATCGATCATCAATCGGCGAGGGTGGTGACAGAGGAGATGGTGGAGTTGGAGGAGATGGTGGAGTTCCACTGAGTGATTCTCTCGAAGGGGTTTCTCCAGGGTCTGGGTCCGATGGGACGCTTGGCTCTGGGGCCTCCTCTTGTTCAGAGATTGCCTCGAGTAATGGTGGTATTACGAGGTACCAATCTTCGTCATGGGTAGCGGTTCCCGCGGTGACTACTTCAGTTTTTTGATCCCTGCCCGATTTGTTAATATCTTGACCTTTTGAAGGATAGGCGGCTCGAACGCCTGGCAGCTGTTTTTTGGGAAGGTGTTGCTCGGAAGCTATCTTCAAATTGTCAGCGTGAATGATCTTTAGTTTGGAATGATCCCGGAGGTCGAGGATTTCATAACGATTTTTTCCGAGGTCTTTCATAATCCTATATGGGCCATCCCATTTCGGGTATAATTTGCGATGAGCCCCTGGCGGTTTCACGCTCTTCAGATAACATCGCATACCAACGATTATAGTCCGTTGACGGGGATGACGCCTATGTTGTTCTTGCTCCATCTGTTGGTTTCGTTGGTCGAGGGCATAGCGGATTATGTCAAAAATCTTGAAAGATCGTTCAGCTAGTTGCTGATTTGCTTCTGCCATTTCGGAAGATGTTAGGACTGCCGGGTCGGTTTGGTCGGGCAAATCAAAAGGTAGACGCTTGTCGTAGTGATATAGAACGAAATGAGGGGTGTCCCCGATGGACACATTATAGCCATTGTTGATGGCTGTTTGTACCATGGGAAGGGAATCATCCCATGTACGGGAGGATGCATCGACAACGTGGCGCAGGGCTTCCAAGATCTTTCGATTGTGCCTTTCCACTAAGCCGTTTGCCTGCGGGTGGTATGCCACAATGTGTGTATTTTTAATTCTACACATGTTACAGAGTGACTCGAACAGTTTGGAAGTGAAACTACGGGCGTTATCCGAGATTAGGATGGAAGGAGTGGTATGGTTTTGGATGACGCGTTCCACTAGGGCTCTTGCCACAGTTTCCGAGGTCTGGTCTGGAATGGCGGCTACTTCGCTGTAACGCGAGAAGTGGTCCGTAAACACAATGATGTACTGATTTCCCTTTGATGTTTTGGGAAATGGTCCCAGTATATCCATTCCAGTTCTTTGCCAGGGCCTCTGGCATACTGGATATTTATGCATTGGAGCGGTGGTATGGTACGTTGCCCTTATGCTTTAAACACGATGGACATTCGGCGATGTATTCATGTACCGTTCTGTTCATCTCGGGAAAATGGTATCGCTCCAAAAGACTTTTGATGGTGCGATCCGGCCCCATGTGTCCATAAAAAGGTGAGTCGTGACAAAGTCCAATGGCTATATCAACGAGATCCTTTGGTATCTCCACGAGGTCGTTTCCATCTTCGTTCCTGAAATGTACGAGCCCATCTTTGAGGTTGTACTGTTCTTTTACCTTCGATGGTTCCTTTTGTTCCAGGCGCGCCCGAAGGTTCTGGGTGTGTTGGTCCTGTTGTTGGGAGTATTGCAGACACTCGTAGTCGAACACAGGAAGAAGTCCTATTTTATTCACTCGGGCTTGAGTCTCGACAATCCGTCTGGAATAACTTGCAGTTTTCCCGGTTTGTATACGATTTTCGCTGCAAAATCCTGAATCAACAGAGCCCATCTACTCAATCGTCCTTCAAGTAGCTTGTCTTTGAAGAGGTACGTGAGTGGCTTATGATCAGTCTTGATGGTTACATCGTAGCCAAAGACGATATTTCGGAATTTTTTCAAAGCCCAATATACCGCTAGGGCCTCTCGGTCCGTAGTGGAATAATTCCGTTGAGGTGCAGAGAGAAGTTGACTGGCATAAGCAATGGGTAATTCCACACCGTCTACGTCCTGTAACAGGACGGCTCCTAGTCCATAGGAGGAAGCATCTGTGGCTATGATGAAGGGTCTTGTGTAATCAGGATATTGTAAAATGGGATGACAGGTTAGTTTATTAATTAAAGTTTCAAAGGCATGTTGGTGATCGGATTCCCAGTTAAATTTCGAATTTTTCTGGAACAAATTAGTAATGGGTTTAGCAATATTCGAAAATTGGGGGATAAAGTTCCGATAGAATCCGACAAAACCAATAAATGCACGGGCGTCGTCGATGGTCTTGGGTACAGGGTACCTTTCCAGGGCTTCGAGTTTGGCTGGATCAGGTTTAATTCCTGTGGACGAGAGTAGGAATCCTAGGTATACCAGGGATTCTTGTAAAAAATTGCACTTTGCAAGCTTCAGTTTAAGGTGTGCTTTTCTCAAATGTGATAGCACATTATGAAGGCGTTGAAAGTGTGTTTTTATGTCCGAACTATAGACGATAATATCGTCAAGATACACGAGAGCTTCGACACCTAATAGGTCGGAAAGGACTATATTCATCAACCTAGAGAAATTAGCAGGCCCATTTCGGACTCCGAAAGGTAAAACCTGGAATTCGTAATGGCCTCGGTTAGTGGAGAAAGCAGTTAATGCCCGAGATTCGGGACTGACCTCCATTTGCCAATAACCTGATGCTAAATCGAGGGATGAAAAAAATTCGCTTTCCCTACGTTCAGAATTATTTCCTGCATGTTTGGAATCGGGAAACGGTCTGGGATGGTAATGTTATTCAGGCGTCTAAAATCTATACAAGGGCGAGATGTTCCGTCCTTTTTGGAGACGAGAATCATAGGAGCGGACCAGGGACTAGCTGAAGGCTGAATGACATCCTGCTCCAACATGTCCTTGATGTGTCCCTCAATAGTGACTAACTGAGAATGTGGAACCCGATAGGGAGGAATGAAAATGGGTTTGGAATTGGGTTCCAACTTGATTTCAAAAGGGACCAAATTAGTTCGGCCCAGAGGATCTCCGGTTAGGGCAATCACATCTTTATTTCTTATCAGGAAATCGAGAAGTGATTCCATTAGTTTGGGATCCTGTAAAGCTGGTGACTCCTGAAGGGAGTGCTCCAGACATTTCTTATATTCTTCTTTTAATACTGAAGGATTTAACTCTAAGGAAATGGAAACACGATTTATCATATTGATGGGGAAATCTGAATCTACTTCTCTGTGGAAACAGTTCCTATTTTCTGATTTGAAGTTAATTCTATAGATCTTTCTCCTTTGTTTAAACAAACAACAGGGATAGCTGAATTCTGACTCTGACTAAGGACTTGGGCAATAAGAACATCTCTTTTGAAATTACTTTTCTCTGTAATCAGAGTACGCTCTGACTCTAATAATTTTCCTTGACTGTTAACTACTTTTGCTAGGGAACAAATCTTCTCATAAGGTGCTACTGTTATATGCTCGGTAGGGCATATGAAAAATTGTGAATCTGATTCTGGTTCGGCGACTAAAATTTGCCTTATTGGCCGAACTGAAGCTGGCTGACTGGAAACTGACTGACTGGAAACTGGCTGACTGGAAGCTGGCTGACTGGAAACTGACTGACTGGAAACTGACTGACTGGAAGCTGACTGTCTGGAAACTGACTGACTGGAAACTGACTGACTGGAAGCTGACTGTCTGGAAACTGCCTGGGTTGATCCAACTGGATTCAACAACTGGAACTGATTACCCTGGGGTCTGATTTCTGGAGCGGTTGTCCCTCTGGATGCAACCGGCCGACTTGATCTGCTATCAAGTAGAGGGGGTTTCCTATTTCTTTCGGAAATCTGAACTGAGCTAAGTCTATTAGCATTAAGTTGTCTGTCATCCTCGCGGAGATGGTGTGTCCTATTTCGACACTTTACTAACTTTCCGGCTGGGTAAATCTCCCATTGATTCCGGTTAAAAAAATCCATCCCTAGTAGGATGTCTGTCTGAAAGGTGGCGACTGTGTCCACTATACAACATTTCGCGGGTATACCGCGTTTCCAATTTCTAAGTATAACTCAATTTCTCCATATGTGGGTATGGGTGTGCCCGTAACTCCTCTAAGTTGGCAGGATGGTGCCTTAAGTTCATATTTATAATTGGTACTCTCTAGTAATTCATCTACGCATTGTTTCTTAATTAACGTTGCGTGTGCTCCTGTATCTAGGAGAGCAGTTAAATCTTGGTTATCCGTACTACAATTTATTATTAAATCTAAGAGGTCCGCACCTATTATCCTGATGGGGAGTTTGTGTGCGTATCTGGGCTTACTACTGTAATTTAGGAGGGAGGAGGTTGAACTGCTGCCTCCAATGTAGGGTCTAAAAAAGGGATCACATGGTCTTCTATGGGAGGACCTGGATCATATTCTACGGGGATATCATGCGCTGAAGGGTGTTCTTGAAAACTGTTCTCTGGGAAAATGATTCCTCCCCGGGTACTTCTACGTACCGAACTAGTTGACCTTGCTGGTTGTATTGGGGTTTATACATGGGGTAAGAGTGTGGGTGACCCTGTGGTCGTGATTTATTGGCTTAGTAGTTCGACTGAGGCTGGGAATGGACTGGTTTCTGGGGATTGGTGACTTTTGGGATACGTTTTGGGGACGTGGTTGGTTTGGTTTCTGAAAGTGGGGTCTATACCCTGCAGGGGCTTTATCAGCACACTTTTGGCGATCGCCACGGCGATGACCATGTTCGTGACAGTGGGAGCAATACGAGGGGTAATTACATTGACTTATCATATGCCCGAAACTATCACAGTTAAAACACTGTGGAGGAGGGCGTGTATTCTGGGTTTGGGGGCTTGTTTCTGGGGTGTTCCCTGTATTTGCCTTGGTTTATATTGTTGTTGTTGTTGCTGTTGGTATTGGTGTGGCTGCTGCTGAATATACTGTACAGGGGTTTCTCTACCCTTTCGGTAGGTTTGGTTTGCTAAATCGGGGTGATGTTCCCGTGTTTTGTTTATGGCTACACTGACAGGTTTGTCAACATTTAAAAACTCCTGAAACTTTTTTTTAGGCGCTCCGGGTAAGTTTTGGTAAATGGTTGTGGCTACTATTAGATTTCTTTGTTTCGAAGTAAAAGTTATGCCACATGCATTTTCTGCGGCCCGGAGGGCTTCTCCTACAAGTTTGTGTGTACGTGTAATAAAATTGTTTAAATCCTCGTGTTCCTCTTTCTTCCATTTAACTTGGAAGACTGCTTCTAATGTGGCTAAGGGTTGTGCAAGGGTTATTTCTTTAAAAAATTCTAATAGGTTTTGTTTAAAATCGTCCCATGTTATAGCTTCGCTAATTGATGGGACGTAAGTGACTGTGTCATGGGCATTTCCATCTTTAGGGTCAATAAATCTTTTTGCTTCTCTGATTTTTATATCATCATCGGTAATATTCTCGCGTAAGAAATGTTGCTCTAAAGACTCAACCCAAGGTCTTACGCGCGGTTCAACAAAACGATTATCTATGGTCCCTTAAAAATTAAAACAGTATGAGGGAGATTTACTAATCTGCCTAAGTTAATATATGCTGGGCGGGGGTTTGAGACTGAGACATACTGACTTGTGTGTTTGGGAATATGTTTGAAGGGCGCGGGGTAGGTGGAAAAATGGGTGTAGGTAATTCTTCGATGTCAGAAAGCGCACCGTCTGAATCGCTCATATGTGAAGGTACTTATTAATGTTCTAATTAGGTCTGCTTGACCGATCTTAATTCATGGAATGATCACTTAAGGGGTTTTCCTAACTACACTATCTAAAAAAAATAATGCACAACAATTTGCCTAACTCGGGGAAAATTTGAAAAGATTGCAAACAAAAATAAAAATGTAAACAAAATTTCACTCAAATGTACGTGATGGTATGGTAATACTGTGTTTGGTACATTAAATAAAATTATACTATACGAACTAGAATAGTAAAAATAACTGAAAATAACTGTGACAATACTGTTTTCAATAAAAAGAGTGTATCACTGGTGTCTGTAGTGTTCACTGTTTTTTGTTAATTCTGGCTCAATACTAAATATTAATTGTTAATAATAATGACTTTTCAAATGTTTAGAAATTATTATTTTAAAAAAGAGTTTTGTACTTAACAAGATTCCTATGGCGAAATCCTTTTGAGGTGTGTCCTGAAGACGTGTCTGGCTGGCCACTTGTTCCTAGATGAAAAGTAGGCGTGAAGAACTTGGAGTCGTAACGCACCGGTTCACAAATGGATGTGACGAACTCGAAGTCGTGACACGCCGGTCAACTGGGTGTTGGTTCTGGTTCCAGGGTCTGGAAGACTGGAAGAATCCTGGAGTCGTGAAGATCCTGGTTAAAGGGTCTGGAGGACTGGAAGAATCCTGGAGTCGTGGAGATCCTGGTTAAAGGGTCTGGAGGACTGGAAGAATCCTGGAGTCGTGAAGATCCTGGTTAAAGGGTCGCCAGTTGTTAACCCCTCCGTCTATGGCCCTGGGGTGGTTCGGATTGACGGGGGTTCTGGTTTAGGAGGCAAGCAACGGATAGGTGCCTTGAAGTGGTTTTTCTTCTATGTTACTCTCCGAGTTCTTCTATAGTGGCTCGGAGGACTCTGGTAGATTTGCAATCTAAATGCTGAAGGTGCCGGATTCTTCTTATAGCGTATCCTGGAAAGTTTTCTAAGTTTTTCTGAAGAGAGCAAGGCTCGAAGGGGACAATAAAAAGTTTCTTCACTGTAAATTTACTGCTAAAAAATACAGGTAGTGCTCAGCCTCTGAATTAGCTTCTGAATAACAATGGATGAATTTGAATGGGTTTATATACTCAAAAACTGCTAACATTATTATTAAATGCTAAGAAGGCTGTATTATTTTGCACAATATTTGAAAATAAGTAAATTTTTTAGCTGTGGTAAGGCTTGAACGAGTAAACAAAATATTTGAAGACGAAACCATATTTTTATCTTAAACCACGACTTTTCAGATCTGATGTTATCATGATCTGCCAAGTTAACTAGAAAGTGGAAATCGGACTATGCATCTTTACACTAAAATATGCATATGAGTGAAATTTTAAGGTTTAAGATGTACAATTTTAATGCTTAGACAAGACATGATCTCATTGTTTATAACGAAAGAGAGTGTATACAAAATGTGAACATTGCAAAGCTTAACAGGATTCCTTATTAAGCGAAATCTAAAAAATGATTATGAGATTTTAAAAAACAACAGGTCACCAATTATTTAGCAAAGTAGAAAGTGAATCAAATATTTTATCCAAACTCGTTGGGCGATTTTGGTCCTTATGTAAAAATGAATACACACACGTACATACATATGAGTATAGGCATTATATAAAGTTAAATATATAAGATTATACATGAACCATATAACACATGAATTTTTAAAATGGATACTTTTTCTTACAATGGATACAGAGACTATAAATGAATACAAGAATTACATGAAGGATAAGATAATATAGGAATATGGGAATTATTTATGGTTCATTTTACATATAATATATATAATATAATATATATTAGAGTGGTCCTTATTTATATGGTGAAAAATGAAACAAAAATGTTTCGGTCTGACCATCTAGAAATATGACAGAGGATACAAAAAACACTGTTATAAGTTCATGAGAAAATATTAATATTTAGAGGTCGCTCAAGGCAATCAAATTTTGTGCAATATAATGCGTCAATACTTGCCACACAATTCCTTGCTATACCCCTTTCAGTATCATGTCAGCACCTTAATTGTAGGATGTGTGTGTGTTAAACAGGTGCGTACTTGAGCTACTTGAACTGGCATGTCGTTTCTTGGTGCTGCCTCTAACTGTGGTGTAGTCTTTTATGGTCCTGGAGCAAATGCATCAGGTACGATGGATGTCAAAGGCCATCTATTCTCTAAAGATTTGGATGTTCAGAACACAATTAAAGCTAACAAAGGGTCTTGTGACTTCATGCTAATGTAGCTACATAATTAAATGTTGAAATGCATTAGGCAATTGTTTATATTCCTACTTTATGAGAGTCTACAATCCAATATTATGAAGCCGTTGAGCGACCTAAATATTAATATATCTCAATAAAATTTTGGATACTGTGTTTCTACATCAAATGATATAGTTGATGGGGTCAGAGCACGAAATTTTAAGTTAAAAAATAAGGACCACACTAATATAAATATATATATATATATATATATATATATAATATATATATTAGGGTGTCACAACGGCTTCGAAGTATTGGATATGAGATTCTCAGAAAGTGTGAACATAAACAATTTCCAAAGTATTTAAACAATTTATTATGTTCCTACTAGCAGAAAGTCCACAAGACATTATCATAATATTAAGATGAAGTACATACATCAGACAGTAGCGTAATATTATGATTAATCATTATTTCCATTCAAGGTATGCTTTTGTCCCCATGTCCAATGCTTGCGAAGGTCTTCACCAACTTGGAGAAGAAACTGGAGTTGTTCTTCATCTTTGGTAGGTATCCAGAAAAATCCTGGATGAGAGCAACTCCACGTTCAGCTAAGCCATTGTTACAGTTAGAGTTTTTACAGTCTCTTTTGGCAGTCTCGTAGTGGGTATCCTCTTCCCATTGCTCAGCAGTTTCTCCAAGAATTCATCTGGGAGGTTGAGCTTCGTGAACAATGATTTTGTTTTTTGTTACAAAATTTCCAAGCCTTTTCTGTCACAGTATCCAGGTCAACAACCACACGCTTTGGAGGGTTCTTTTCTTCATCAACACTAGTCATAGATATGACCATGCGATTTTGATATCAGGGAAGACTAAAAGACTAAAATAACACACACTAATGCAAACACATCCTACCATTAAGGCGAATGAAATGATAATGGGGTGAGGCATAGAAAGAAAGCGCATTTCAATTTGGACAAGTAACGACGCGTCATCAAAATTTTAATAGCTTGAGTGACTCTAAATATTAATATTTTCTCATGAAACTCATAATCAGCGTTTTTACATGCAATGTCACATTTCTAGAGGTCAGACCGAAACTTCTTGATGGTTCAATTCTTACCATACAAATAAGTGACATTAGTAATAATTAGTAATAATAGCTAACTCGATTTCCTTCTTCCCGAATTGTTCATTTTGACTAAGATCAAGCTTGTCATCCGCCTTAGACCTAAAGTTTAACGTGAATCCGAACTACGCTCCAGCACGGACGGGCAGAAATTGCAATGTCATCGTCCGGACTCGATCTCTCCAACCGATCAGCAACACAGCGTCTAACAGCTAGGTCACTCAGGGTACCCATTTATCTACTAACCAATTGTGTAGGAAGGATGATCGTTTACTGCGCGCCGTCGCGTCGGCGTCACCGGGTCTCGAACCCGGATGAACTCTGGAAACTATTCTCTTTTATTATTACAGTGCGTTCGAAAAGTGCTTGTTGTCAAAAGTGTTTGACAACAAGTGTAGACGAGTTGCTCTGTGCCTGCAAAATGGTGGAAAACCCTTTCAACACATGCCGTAAAAATCAAAAGGTTATGAATAAAAATAAAATCATGGTTAATTGAAAACATGTAGCTTTTCAATTTCCTATGCGTTTAACATAGCACTGCGGAGACTTTTCGAAAGTAATGTACTTCATTTTGTACAAAATGACTAAATCTGTTATATCTCTACAAAAAACTTTGCTTGTAGAGATCTTCTAGATTCTCATTTTTCTAATGATCTTGTGTCATCGGATGTTACTGTGTTGTTTCTGGTAATGATCACATGTCAGGATTATGAAGAGTAGCGGCGCTAATTCTGTTTCCTGTGGTACTGAGATGATGGGCTTGATGAAGATATTCCTGTAACGACTTGCGCCGCTCAAATTGTCATCTCCCATCCAAAATGGGGGAAAGTTGAGGATCGAATAGTATGACCGCAAATAATAATGCAAAATATTGTCGTGATAGAGAATGCAATGTTGCAAATGTTGATCAATGTTGCAAAGGGTGAGGGATATTGCATGAAAGGGGGGTTCCAAAATGGGAAAACCGAGAATAGCGGTGGGCGCAAATAATATTGCAAATATTGTCGTGTTAGAGACTGGAAGTGTGCAATTGACCTAAGATGTGAACATTAAATCTACAGAGAGAAGATAAAGACACCATTATTTGGCCAATCAGGATGTCAAAGAGTAGGCCCGTTAGAGCGGTGTTACGATTGATACACAAATTTAAACATAGCCCGCCAAGTTACATTGACAACAGTCAGAAACTTTACGAACTGCCTATTAGTCTTTTGGGGATCAAGCAAATAAAAGGAAATATTTTAAGCTGGGATCAGAGTAGTTATTTTAACGAGTGAGTAAACATTCCCTCCGTCATGAATTCAAGAACTTTTACAGTTACAGATTTATATCAAGTTGGAGACACTGCAGCGGTGTCTACAATTTATCTTTTAACGCAGCCGACCGGGACGGATATTCCAACGCAAACTTGAGTTGATGATATTTGCAATGACGCTCCTTACGATCCGACGCAAGGGACTGCCATAGAAATTTAAGTAATTATGTGCATGTAATTTTATTTTGTGTAGCCAGTTATTCGCGAAATTGTTATTTATTTAGTGTGCTTATCATTAGGAGAAAGAGCACTATATATATATATATATATATATATATATATATATATATGTATGCACGGTTGTAGTAATTTATCTCATCACATTTAAAATGTTTTATTTAAATTAGGCACCCGCAATTATAGATAAGTTGCAATTAATATTATGTTAAAAGTCTTGTTTTTATTCGTTGAATATTTTTATAGCAATCCTTTGCAAGTTTTACATAATTTTATAAATTCCATAATAAATGTTATTCGTATTTTCTCTTAAGGAACTTCTCTGAGCGGTTCGAAGATATCTTCACATTGTAATACTCTACGGATATGTATACTTGGAATATGTTTAAGCAAATCGGTTTAATTAAAAAAGATTCAGTATGGAACGAATTAATTATATTTCCTTTAAGGTCCGATGAGGATTTGACTCGTGTTATACAATCTTTTCGTTTTGAAGAAACGCATCTGTGGACCTGAATACGGAGGTAGAAGATTACCGATCAGTCAACCCAGCGACTGTCACATCATTAACGAAATAATGTAAGTTTTTTCTTATGTTTCGATATTTTTTTCGAGTAAGAAGACACAATGTACTTTCATCAACTATTAAGTGAAAATCATGTTTTAGCACAATAACCACGGTTGCCACTGAAGTTTTTATATTGTACCAAATGAAGATTGGCGCTAGATTTGAATTGTATCTAAAAAGCAAATTAGGAAAGCTATGCACTAAGTGTCTGGTATATTCGTTTCTGTATAAAATCGAAGGGATTAGTACTTCATTCAATAAAATGTTCAAATTGTACCAAATTTTAGGAAGGTTGTACCAAATGTACCAGATAGGGTCGAATGAACCAGATTTGGTACAATTCTACCAACTTCGGCAACTGACAATAACCATCTTAAATAAGCTACAGAATACACAAACTAACGATCAAAACATCATACTATACAACGAGTGCGCACAACGAGAAACGGCTTTTGTCTGTCGCATACCATTTCGTCGTTTCGTTGAGTGTGACACGGGTCAAATAATTTAAAAAAATTATAAATTCCTACCACGTGACATATGCATGAGAAATGAAAGGCAGTACATCCCACAAGTATTACTAAAATATCCTTGTAGACGGAAGGGATCCATACACTTCGGGGATATGCATCTGCTCGAGAAATTTTACAATAACAGGGTCACTCCAGGGTTGAGTACCGAGTGAATCAAAATAGTACATGCGGCCCCTATTTAAAATAGATTGCAAACCAATGAATCCTTCACTAACCCAATAACATCTGTGTTCACAGTAAGACTACCGCAATCTCTCGTAGTTGGCAATTTAATGTTTCATTCTTCGCAAACACACCGACAAATTTGAAACGTGTGATTCGTTCACTATTCATTACTCTCTGAAGGTATCGCGTCCATTTAAAAGTCAGTGACAACGCCCCTAAATCTGTCTACTTCTATTAGGGCTTGTGACTCGGAGGTAATAGTACACTAATAGGCGCGTCTATAGGCTTGGCGAATTCCAATCTTTCTGAGATGTTTCCACTCTGTTGTGGACTAAGTGTGCATTTACACTAGCAGATAAGTCAGTGTGATGTCAAACGATAAAGGTAAATTGATCGATGAATTCTTTCTGCGTTACCCCAATCCGAGCTCATCACAATCACTTGCAATATGGGCCAGATTTACTATAGCTTTCGCGCAAAGCGGGAACACAGCGTCTGATGAATAATCCTATCCAATGTTCCCCCAACGCAACGCCATTGACGTATAGAGTTATATTTTTAACGCCGAAATTCTCGAATTTAAAGGCATTCTTTTTATATTTCCATTCACCGAATTGTGGTCCTGCATTCCAATAATATCCTTTTAGGTAGATTTCCCGGGGCGATGTTTTCTATCTGTTTCGATGCCAACCCTGCTGGCACCGTGTATAGTTGATCTGTACTCTGTTAATGGGTATTTTATTGTGGCATGTAGTAAATTTTTCTCAATTTCTATTTGTTTAGGCGAACTTAATTTCACTCGCCTTACGCGGAGGTATGTCTCATAATGTGAAAAACAAGGGTTTTGTTCCCTCTTCTTGATGAGCATCCAGATTTAAACAGATCTCAGGATTCGTGCGGTGAGTTTTATTTCATATCCACCCCAATCACAAGCAACTTCTCCTGGAATGTCCAAAACAATCGTATATCTTCTTTTTAGAATTTTTAAATTTGTCTTATATTACTTTCGTCTTTAGCTTGATAAGAGCCATCGGCACTTAAAAAGGTATCCTTCGTTCTTTGGAGAGTTCAGCACATTTTCCAGATAGCTCATAGGTGGTAGTACCCCGTCCTGCCGATATGTGACCTGATTTAAATATACGTCATTGGATGAAAGTGCAGAAAGTTTGTTTCGGGTATACAGCATATTTGTCATCGCAGTCCGTTCCATCAGAATGGGCTATACGTAGTTTAGCGTACATGTGCACACAGCTTGGGCCAAAAAAGTAAAGGGCCTGAGCTGGGTATCACGAATTCTATAAGGGCACTCGGGGAACTAATTGTGTTTAAGGGTAATTAATTAAGGGTTAATCAATATTCTCACTGTATAATAATGGGGGACTTTAACGCACGTGTGAACTCGGAATATTGCGAGTCGGCCAATTTAAGTATAAGTGATGTAGATGTATTAGGGGTAGCCAGTGTAATTTTACATACGTTAGCGATAGAGTGGTACCACCAGGTGGATTGATCATTGTCTCACTAGTAATTATCTAAAGGATCGAATTGTTAGAGTTCATATTTTGCATGATTTCCTTCTTCTGATCATAGACCATTAGAAATATTAATAACGTTACCAATTATGCGGCAACACGACTTAACAAGAACTCAATAGGTAAGAATAATCGCGTCGATTGGTCCAATGTTAATATGCAGCAGAGAATAGAATACAAAGACAGAACATGTCACCTCTTTAATATTAGAAATTTTGCACCTTGCCTGTAATAATCCTTGCTCAAATGATTCATTGTAAACTCATAGATAGGTATTATAGTAAGATAATATCCCTGTTAAGAGAAGCAGGAAGCCCCTGATTAAATCTTACAACTATCATAGGGTTATTCCTGGATGGAATGATTTTATGCCCCCTGAAGAAGGAATCGAAAGACGCCTATGATTTGTGGTGCTTTCATGGTAGACCCAGATTAGGACCAGTATACATGAATATGTGTAGAAGTCGGGGTCAGTATAAGGCGGCCATAAGGCGATGTAAACAGGAAGAAGAGTCTATTCGAGCATCAAAAGCCTGTGAAGCTCGCATAAATAACGATAATAACAAATTTTGGAAATTTGTTAAGAATCAAACGAGTGTCAAAAATGTCCTCCCTCCGACAATCGATGGGGTGTCGGGGGAGGATGAAATTGCAAAGCTGTGGAAAAACCACTACTCTACCATTCTAAACAGTGTGAGATGGGATAATCTTAAGATAGATTGCAGCGAAACGATTGTGGGAGGGACAAGGGAAAATATTTTTATTTCATTTTCTGAAGTAAAGAGGTTAATTAAGGAGTTAAAGACTGGTTCTGCGTCAGGGGTAGATGACTTATCGAATGAGCACTTAAAATATGCAAATGACGTAGTATGTCTGCATATATCATTGCTCCTATCAGCCATGCTTGCTCATAGTTATATCCCTGCAGAGTTCATAAGGGTATATATCTTGGCCCTGGTCAAAAATAAGTACAGAGACATTCTGTCCAGCAATAATTACAGGCCTATTGCTGTCGCTTCCTGCTTCTCGAAACTACTAGAAAAACTCTTGTTACTCCGATTAAATGATTTCCTATGGACATCTAATCAGTTTGGCTTTAAAAGGTCCCACTCAACTGACCTGTGAATCTATGTACTTAAAGAAACAATATCTAAATACATTGACAGTAATTCAACCATTTATAGCTGTTTCTTTGATGTAAGTAAGGCATATGATAGGGTGAACCACAATATTTTATTTGCAAAACTAGAAGACAGGAAGGTTCCATGTACATATTAAATTTATTAAAATTTTGGTATTCCCACCAATCTTTCACTGTTAGGTGGGGCAATGTACTATCCGAGTGTTTTGGCTCCTCTTGCGGGGTGAGACAAGGCTCCTTGCTCTTCCCTATGCAGTTTAATGTGTATATTGGCGGATTAATTGCTTCACTTAATGAGGCAACAGTCGGATGTTGTACAGATAACACAAGGATAAATAACTTAGTTTATGCCGATGATATGGTGTTAATAAGTCCCTCTGTTAAAGGTCTGGATCGGCTACTAAATGTCTGCGAAGTGTATTCGCAGAAACATGATATTCTTTTTAATGTTACAAAAACTAAGGTTATGCAATTTCATCCTAAAAGCTGTAATCAGCCAGCTGATATAAGGTTTAAAATGAATGGTGAAGTAATTGAGGAAGTACAAGAGTTTAAGTATTTGGGTCAAACTATTACCAGCTCCTTGAGTGATGACTCGGATATAAGAAAACAATCTCGAAGCCTGTGTGCTAAAGCGAATATGACCATAAGGAACTTTCGTTTCTGTACAAGTGAAGCTAAAGACACACTCTTTCGTACTTTCTGCAGTAATATATACGGTCAGCAACTATGGGTGAACTATAAAAAAGGTTCTGGCAGAACCCTAAATTTGCTGTACAACAGGTCTTTTAGACTCTTACATAAATTACCCCCAAGATGCTCAGCTTCGCAAATGTTTGCTACCCGCAATGTCCCGAGCTTCCCGGAGGTAACAAGACGTGCTCAACACAGTCTAATGCAAAGAATTAAAAATCAACCAACCCGATCACCCAAGCTATCCATGAGTCCTGCCATTTATCCTCTAAGCTATGGACTTCTTGGTACGAAAACGTCTGTCTGTAGCTCCACTTAACTTCGACATTGCAGTATTATTTCTAATCAATTGCGTATATTTCTATCCGTAGTATGTGAACTGTCATTGTATTAATACTATTTGTCATATGGACTATAGTCTGCCAATAAACCTTTTCATTTTCATTTTCATTTCATTTTCAATTGTAATAAAGTCGTTGTCTTCAATAGAAACTTGAGTTGGGGGCATGTCAAAGAGGGACAGCTCCGATTTACAACATTGCGAACTACACGGATGGATGAAGCGTGCCATGATGAGTTAGAAATAGTGCCTCCTCTCTCGACAAGTAGTAAACAAACTAAGATTCATGAGATCAATGTCCAAAGCTTATATCAGTCAAAAAAATGGTCAGCCATAGGTTTCATTCGCTTAGAACACTTCTTTTTCTATATCCTTTTACGTTTAATGCCACGTGGTGGTAATCCCTTCTTGTGTATAGCCCTCTTCTTCTTCCCACCACCAAACATTTTTCTCTTTGCATCTTTGACGATTTCGTCCCGTGTACGCTTTAAGTGTTTTTTTAGAACTTCTTTAGGTTTAGCCCCAGCCAATATGTCTTGTGCCGTGTTAAGACCTGATTGTAGCGCTTTCCTCCCGAGGTGTCTGGCACCCTTCTTCAGCAAAGGGACAGCCGCACGTAGCATGGTTGAAAAAATGGATCCAAGTCCACTATCACGTTGGCATCTAACACCTCGATAGACTGTGACAGGCTTCCTGTCCATTATAATTCAGTGCGTCGAAAGTGCAGCTCCACTGTTAAGCTCCCATCACCGAATAGGAAAGTTTTCCATCAATCGTTCTTATATACGAGGGTAATTCAATAAGTACCCGCACTTTTTATTTTTACAATTTTATTTTCATATCTGATAGATTATAAACACATCACTTCTCAACATAGTCTCTCTGTTTCTCAATACAGTTAGTCCAACGATCCACAAGCTTCCTAATGCAATCACAAAAGAATGTTTTTGGCTGTGTGCGTAGCCAGTCATGCAACGCCTCCTTCCAGTCATCATCGCCTTGGAATCGCTGACCTCTCAAAGCGTCTTTTAGTGGTCCAAACAGGTAAAAATCCGAAAGTGACAGGTCTGGACTGTAGGCTGGATGGTCGAGAACTTCAAATTTAAGTTCTTGAAGGCATTTTCTAGTCTGTGCAGCGGTATGAGGGCGCGCATTGTCGTGTAACAGAATAACACCTTCCGACAATCTCCCTCTCCGTTTTTTATGAATTGCTTGATTTAACTCATTCCGAAGCTTGTCAGAATACGATGCACTTGTTACTGTAGTTCCACGTACTAGATAATGTTCAAGGATAGGACCTCGTGTATCCCAAACCAGTGTTAGCATAATTTTACCTGCTGACGGCTGCGCTTTGAACTTCCTTGCAACGGGAGATGTTGGATGCTTCCATTGCATGCTCTGTCGTTTGCTTTCTGGTTCATAATGATGGATCCAGGTTTCATCTCCAGTGATAATGCGCTCCAAAACGTTTTCACCTTCATTATGATACCGCTCCAAAAGACGAGAGCAGACGTCTATACGATTACGCTTGTGCTCTTCTGTCAACTGTTTGGGCACCCATCTTGCACAAACCTTGTGAAAGCCAAGAATGTCATGAACTATCGAATAGGCTGACCCTTGATTGATGTCTAATGAAGATGCAATTTCTTTTATTGTTAATCTTCTGTCATCGAAAATCATGGCTCTGGCTTCTTCCTGCTTGTCACCACTGGTTGATGTTAACGGTCGTCCTGAGCGCTGAGCATCTGTCACACATGTCCGACCTTCCTTGAAAATTTGAATCCACTCGTACACACTTCGCCGTGGTAACGCATTATTCTCATACTGAGCACATAAATGCGTGTGAATTTCAGCTCCTTTCACACCTGCCCACAAAAAACGAACCACGGATCTCTGTTCTTCCAGAATACAAACTGAAAGCAGTGCAGCCATGCTCACTACTCGTACAATATGTGACAGCTACGAGTAGCCTAAATAAGCCTATAATGTTGCTAGCCTAAATAAGCCTATATATCTCAGTTTGGCTCGTTATTACGAGTATATATTATATACACTATATTATCACTAAAATAAAATGTGCGGATACTTATTGAAGTACCCTCGTATAGTGAGATATTGGTTATTAGATTACTTACGACATTCACATAATGGGGCCTGTCATATGTAATACTCAAACTCTTCCTTCTATGGTTGCGAATGTGAGCAATGCGTAGCAGGCGTGCCTCGGTATCCTCAACAAACTGGTGCTCCACTATATTGCTGTAAATATAGCACATGTCTACGGGTGTATAGCCAGCAACCAATTTCTCCAATTTCATCTGATACATTAGGCTGGACAAGTCATGTTGTACCTCGTGAACGGTATCTCTTTGGAAGGCTGATCGATATCGCCCCTAGGTTATAATTTTTAACAGCCCTTTGTCTTTAATATTTCTGTTAGCCTTTGATTTTAGGATTAGAGTATGTGCAGGGTTTTCTTTTTTAAGATTTCGTATACTAAATCAGTAGTAAGATTTGAGTTTTTAAAACTTACGTTTAAGTCTCTCACAACATCTTCAGCCGCACCATAACGGCCCGAACCTAGAGTTAATACTCTACTGTAATACCGTGCATCCTCAGTCCGGGCGATACGTATAGTTTCATCCCGAGTTACCCTGGCTTTTTCACACTCATCAAGTCTCTAAGAATCGTTAAAACGGGATCTTTATAATCAATATTTAAAAAGAGGGTGTCCAGCTGAATTTCGCATATCCCCACCTCATACGAATCATGACCCAATTCAATGGGTCCATGGAGTTTTGTTACAAAGTTCTCCAGGGTGTTGTTAGGATGTACAGACACGGACGAGGAGGACGGTAGTGTGACGTAGAAATGGTTAGGCGTCATGTGCATACTATTTAAGCTTCATTATTGCATCAGCTTTTATATAGGTGTTGAAGCTTTCTGGGTACCCTAGCCATTTCACCAGGTACATTTTTCTCTTTCCTGAACCTTTGCTTCCTAAAATTTTTTCAATTTTAAACAAAAAATTTTCCTAAATTAAATGGCACATTCTGCAGCTCCTCTTGGTAAAAACCTCCTGCGATTTCTTCCCCATTCAAATTTTCAACGTAACACAACATTATCTCGCCCTTAGGTCCTATAGCCCTAACTTTAACAATCTCACGAGTCCAGCCTTGCTCAAATCCCTTCGCGAATTTATTTCCCGAACGCGACAGCCTTACATAATCATTGATTTGGAAACGCGCAGAGTGTGGTGGTGGTGTTTCATCTCTTCTCACATCAGGCTCTGTGCGCGTACCTCTTTCTAAAATCTCGTTAGGTGTTGTCCCAATCGTGCGATGGTGTGAACGGTTGTATGATGAAGCCAATGATTCAAGAATGTGTATGTATTTGTATGTGTTTTTATGTGTAAAATAGCGATGCATGTGTTCCTTTATGGTACATTGAACTCTTTCCGCTAAAGAGGCATTATGTATAAAATTGGTAGTGTAGTACCTGATATTAAACTCTGTCAGCATGTTCTGAAAAATGCGGCCTATAAATTCTTTTCCCATATCCGTACAAAAATAGCCAGGAATCCTGTTTTCTTTCAACATCAACGTTATGGTGGCTTTAGTAACTGTTTCAGGCGATTTGTTTTTCAGAGGAATTAGCCACAGATATCTAGAGAATACATTTATTATGAATAGGATGTAGCGGTAACCATTGTTATACACTTAATATCTTTGCATCTCTGTTAAATCTGCTTGCCAAATAGAGTCAAGCGATGCCGCTGTTGTCTTGGCTGTTTTAAACCTTTTTTTCACAGGCTTATGAAATGTATAAGCGTCCTGCTCCCTCAAAAACCTATCAACATCTTTTTTCCCTACTCCATCATTGTAAACACTTCTGTACAGTTTATCTACGCCTCCGTAGGATGCTGGGCTAGAAATGTCATAATAGCGTCTTCTTAATATGTTAGCCACTTGCGTATTTTAGAGGCACGTGGGTAGGGTTGACCGTTGTTTAAGTTTAACCTCTTCTTTCTTCTCTTCAGAGGTGTTACTGCCGGGGGTGACGGGTTTTTCAATTGTGGCACGTGCGATGCATGTTCCAAGTCTTTTAAGCTGTTCAGATTTCCTATCATTGCTTTGAGGATATTTATCTGTTGTAGTCTTGCTTTAATATGCTTCCATCCTGATGGTGAGGGTCTATCCCACTCTCTCACCAGATCATGGACAATGTCTACGATATTCGATCCCCCTACCTTTTCTCCTTCCACAATGATCTCACCTGTATCGGTCCACTGTATGTTGGGGTCCTCATTCAATAGATTATAAAGACTTAAACCTTTATTCCTCAATGTAGGTGGGAGGGTGCTTTTTAATACATGCTCGATATGTTGTGTTGCCGACCCGCTAATCTTTGGTTGGACAGCTCTATCGTCGGACACAGGCCCTATGTCACCATGCCCATTATTGCCCGTGCTGTGCTTAATAACCACGGGACTCTCTGTCGGATTCTTATAATTTTCGTACTCGTTAAGAAATTTCTGCAGAGCTTCTTGGTATAAGATTCTTTTCACATCAAGTGTTTTTTCACTGTTTAATAGGGCTAACAATTCGCTTTCCATCTTTTAAGCCTGCTTTAACGGGGTTCTAGAACAGTGTCTGGATTCTTTGAACTTTGCAGTGAAGCATACACCTCGTGTGGAATCACTACCACTTTTTTCATTATATTAATCTAGTCAGTAAAAGAACCAAAACTGAAAATAAGATGGGGAGGAATGACCCTCCTCTTTGTACAATAATTCGTTTTTTCTTCCCCACAGTTTAACTTTTACGAAGGAGTGTACGTATTATGTTCTTGTAACGGCGTAGGCCAGCCTTCTGACGGGGTTGCATTGATACATTGCAATTTATAACGTTAAGACAGATTTCACAGATGCATTTTAAAAAGTCAGAGTCAATATTTTTTAGCAAACATCTGTCGCATTGCCCGGGACAGTCGATGATAGATTTTTATTAATTCATGGTATTTCTTTAGCCTCTATCATTCTGGAATATACACTGTTTCAGGCTCGTTTGGAAATATATTCGTTCTTAGAAGCACCCTAAACGTGTTTCGCGGATGAAGGTCGCAAATCAAATATCCGTAACGCTAGTTTGTAGCTTCTATATAAACTTCCAAAAACTCCTTACGCTGATTCGGAAACATTTGATTGGCTAATACCCCAATTTGTGATACATCTCTACGTTGTGCAAATAAGTCTAGATATTGTGTATTTAACGACACATCGCGCATGTATCTATTTTTGAAAAATAGATTCTGATTGATGAAGAACACGCTTATGTTGAGATGGGAGAATTCTGTAAATATCTCGGCAAACGTTTTATCCATTTCTAACATGAGATCGTCAATCGTAATGACCGTATGCGCATTTCTCTTTAACGCAGGGGTTCCCAAATTGTGTTCCGCGGAACACCAATTTGGGAACCCCTGCTTTAACGAATTAACGTCATATACACCTTTGTGGAACAAAATATCATCTTCGTTCTCATTGAATACTGACTGGTATGTCGAATAGCACCATATGACTTTATGCACAAATTTTGAGAACATCTCCGCCTTATCTTTAATGATTTTAAGCATAAACACAGTTTTACCACATCTTGTAGGGCCAGATATAATACATGTGGATTGGCTCGTGAACCTGAATTTTTCTACAGAATCCTTCTCTAATACGTCACACTCTTAAGTGGAACATTTACAAAATATAATAAAATTTTAAGTGATGCTCCTTATATTCTACATTCTTGTTTTTCCTCTTCTTCCTCAGAACCGTGAATGACGATGAGGATGAAGTGCTGTGCCAGCAACATGTCCCCATCATCGATATTGCAGACGATACCGATGACGGTGTAGTTGAGGCTACAGACTCCACCCCCGCTAGCGAACCCCCAGCAACGCCAACTGTAGCACACCCACGCGAAAATTCGAGGAGAAAGCGGGGGCATGATGAAGTTGATGATTCGCTTTCCATGTCAGGTATAAAGCGTGCCAGGAGTGCGCCGGTTGTTAGACCCCTAGTAATAGGGCATCAGCCCTCTACGTCTTACGACACAGCCTCCACATTAGTTCCTTCTACAAATAAAACTGTGCCCCCTTATTCCTGTTCAATTCCGGTCGTACCCTCCACAGCAGCAGCATCTCGTTCTGTAGAGAGTAGCATGACATTCGAGCTGGTGCACACCATCACCCCCACCCAATCCCTGACTAGAAATCGGTACGTAGTCAGGATCGACCCGCGAACCATGTATATTAATGGTGTTGAACACGGACTTTGGCGTGAAGTCAGGACGTGGCTCTCCTTCGGGTTCGGGTCAGATGACGGGGATATAGATGATTTTTTAGTAGTAATACCCTACAGGTACTTGGCTGCTGTAGACATAAAATACACTTTGGGTCGTATAATGCAAGCCTCTCAAAGTAGTAGCGCCTTTAACATGGACAACTTCACGGTAGATATTGACCACGTGTTTCGTGTTGCGGGACATACGGCCACACCTTATACTCTTAACTTCAATTCTCAGGCTATTTACAGACAGCATATAAACAACGAGCGTGGTTGCGGCTTTATAGCATTGGTCTTAGTTCATATGTTTACTGTACTAAATGCACGGGCCCAAAAAATTTGGTTGCCTACGGTTGTGCAGCGTGCCCGTAAACTGGCAGCAGATTGCAAGATCGAGTTTGACTGTAATATGGGTCCTGAAGAGCTGAGAAGGGTAGAGCAGGAACTGAATGTTCGTATAGTTGTATTTGGAATGGATGATCGTCGTAGGACAGTGTGTTTTTAAAAGCAGTGTGAGAGACCATACAAGACCCATACTTATTTTTGGGTGTCAGGGACAAAGTATCTCCTCATCCGCAATATTATTATAACCTTTTCGCGAATTATAATAAAAGTCGAAAATATGAAAGGCATCATGATTTGTGTAAGGGATGTCTCGAGTTTGCAGATGATATAGTGAAACATTGTAAGGATTGCCACATAGTATGTGAGGGCTACGTCGTAGCCAATGTCGTAACACCACTTCCCGTTGATCAGCAAAGTTAAGCGACAGTGGGTCTGGGTAGTAGTTGGATGGGAGACCGTCCTCCGTGTCCAGATTATGTAGCGACCCGTGGTTCGGATCCTACATAAAGTTGTAGGTCCCCTCCGTCATATGATCTTAGATGTTGCGAAGGAGGTTAAACAATATTATTCATTATTATGGTATGTGAGCAGTGTAAAAGCTCCAAATGTGAAAGTCGTGTAGTTGAAGCTGAGAAGAGGGACTGTAACGTGTGTAGACGCACATTTTTCAATAATAACTACTTTGATCTCCATAAGTCAATTGGCACTTGCAGGAAAATGAGAATCTGTGAATGTGGTATGTTTCATATGATGGATAATTGGGGAAAATTCACGCATAAATGTGATGAAATTCACTGTTCTACATGCCACGAGAAATAGATGGTATAAAGCATGTATGTTATATGAAAGATGCTAAGCCTAAAAATAAACTTGTATTACTGTATATTACGATATAAAAACATATACGGATGCTGAAACAAAAGAGGTTATCCCACATCTACTTGTAAGCCAGACTATCTGCGACGAGTGCATGGAGGTCGAATGTGATGAATGTCGCAAATGTGGTAAACGAACAAACGTTTTTAAAACGATCGCGCATGACAACCATGTGAAACTCTTTGTGTCCAATATTGTCAAGTTAGCGGACAAGTTAAAAAAATGACTGTATACATTCTTGCCCATAACGGCGCAAAATTTGACACATAATTCCTTTATAAGGAACTGCTTGACCACGAGTCATCGAAGATATTTACAGGCGATCCCTTGAAAAGAGGAAACATACTTATACAGATGCAAATATGAGGTAATGTTCAGTTTAAAGGTACTTTATTATTCACACCTTGTAAATTAGCCAAGCTACCTAAGTTAATGGGCGTAGCCGCCGAAGTTTCAAAAAGGTATTTCCCTTACACTTTCCTCACTAGCGACACTTTAAATTACGTAGGCCTACCTCCCCTCAAACATTACTTTATGCCAACATGAGTGATACTGATCGTGAAGATTTTGACGGCTACTACAACAGTGTTAATGAAGATAATCCTTACAATATAGCGGATGAATGTGACTGTTATTGCGTGAATGATGTGCGCGTGATAAGAGTATGTTTCCAGGCCTTTAGAAAGATGTACATTGACCGGTTCATCTGCGATCCGCTACAAGTCGCAACCACGATCGCCTCATTGTGCTTTACGGTGTTCAAGAACAATTTCATGCCTAAAGACACGCTAGCCGTCATTCACCGAAACAACCCACGCAGCTATGGGCATAAGACTATTTACTGGCTCATACACCTACAGCAACAGACCAGTGTATACATAAAACATGCCCGCAACACGGGTAAAGTGCCCATTAAGGTCAATGGTCGTGTTCTTTGGGTTGATGGTCTAAGCGAAGACCGTGCCACTGGTGAGAAGACTGCGTACTCCTTTAACGGTTGCTGGTGGCATGGCTGCCCACGTCCTGAGTGTGGAATCATAGGACATATCCATGGTAGATCTCTTGCCGATAGTCTTGCATGGACCCGCACCCGCGATCAGCTTATAGGCTCTCAGTTCACTCACAAGGTCTTGTGGGAGCACGAATATGATGCACGGATGGAAACAGATGGGCAGTACCGCGAAGAAATTAACACCATCAAACGTTCAATGGTTTGGATCCTCTCAAATGCGGCGATAGCTTGTTCGGTGGGCGTACAAACCCCTTCAAACTATACTGTACTTTCCACCTGCGAAGGGCATGAAACTCCATTACTACGACTTCTGTTTTTTATACCCCTACGTGATGAAGAACAATCTGTACCACGTAGGAGCACCTGAAAAACTGGTGGGCCCGCCCTGCCCACTATCGAAGAGTTCTCAGCTAATTTGAACGAGAACTATTTCGGTCTTTCTTTCGTAGATGTGCTCCCCCTCGCGACTTATGGATGCCGATCTACCCGTCGTTATAGACCACAAACTCATATTTCCCCTGTGCGTGAAGTGCGAAGAGGAGAACAATGGGGCCTGTAATCACACAACCAACCAGCGAAAGATCAGAAGTGTATATACAAGCCAAGAGCTGTCCCTAGCCGTTCGCCACGGTTACAGAATATTGAAGATATATGAGGTGTGGAGGTTTCAGAAGTTACCCAACCTTTTCAGACCATACATAGACACTTTTTTGAAGGATAAGGTAGAAGCATCAGGGTACCCGCGAGGCGTTGAGGCCGAAAATGAAAAATCGGCGTGGATTATGCCAACGCTTCCGATAAAGAGGTCATGGAGATCGTGAATGTGGGTAATACGTACATAATAAAGTACAACAGGACCGAATTGGTTACAGCTACATCACGTGTTACAAACATACCTGAATCCAGCTTCACCACAGCGTATGCTCGCATCAAACTTTGGAGTCTACTGCATTCTCTTTGGCGAAGGGTTCTGTACGCAAACACAGATAGTGTGATATTCACGGAGAGGGAAGGTGATTACATGCCACCTACTGGGGAATTCCTCGGAGAGTTGACTGATGAGATCAATGATGAGTATGGAGATAGTGCCTACGCTGATTCTTTTGACTCAACAGATCCAAAAACATATGGGGTACGGGTGAGGGTTGGGGAAAATGTGAGATATATCGTGAAAGCTAAAGGCATCACGCTTAACCAGCGCACCGGCAGATCGTTAACTTTGATTCGCTGAAGGAGCTAGTGAGCTTAGAAGATGAGGGTGAGCAGTAGGCCGGGTCGAAAATGGGAAATGTTTTTATTTCTTAAAAAGTACACTATGTGAGAAGTTTCATTTTATCATCTTAACAAACTTTTGAAATATCAAGCATGTGCTACCCCTGCTACCCATAGCACATACCCCCCCTTTTTTTACCCTCATATTTACAAATATTTAAATGGAAAAAAATGTTATTTCTTAAAAAGTACACTATGTGAGGAGGTTTTTTTATCACTTCACATGCCCCTCCTCCCTTTTTTACCTTCATATTTTCATATGCTTAATGTTGTTATATGTTACATGATAAGCTGTTTGTTTAATGCTTGGTATTTTAATGTTTCAGATAAATATAAATAATTTGCATTTGCTTTAATTATAATTTGAATTATCATAAATTATAAATTACATATAATTTGATTTTACTTCTGAATATAAACTATGACTACTAGAAGCAAGTCCTCAAATTCAGCCTTTGGATATCTTACGGAATTCCCAGCAGCCATGACTCCTTCAAAAGCAGATGTTGTGAGACTACCTTTTTTGTGCGCCGTCGTGAAGAAGCTAAATCAAAAGGATCAGCAATGCTAATGATTGTTACAGGGTTGTTGTAAAAGATATTGAAGACATTTGGATAAAATTTTCTTTTCCTACGATTAACACCAAAGGTATCTATCTTAAAGTCAGTCGAGTAATAAAAGAAGCCTCAAAATTGAACAAGGTGCCGTTACATCGAAGAAATGAAAGTTTTGCCTTAAATGTAGCTCAGTATGGTGAAATGTTTGATATATCTTTTTGTGATTGCTGTGATAAGGGAATTGGTAGGAAATCTTGCAGGTGTAACGATAAAATACCAATGGCAGAATGGGAGTCTTTTGTGGATCAAAAACAAAGAAAAAATCAGTTAGGACCAATTGATCGCATAGCTAGTTCAACAAAAAAGAGATCTTTAGCTAACGCTTGGCACGTTAGCTAACGCTAATAGATATATCGAGCTTCGACGTCAGGTTAAAAGATCAGTTAGGAATGCTAAGCGTAATTTAGAGATCCTTATAGCTGCGGATAGTAAACATAACCCAAAAAAGTTTTTCGATTACGGGAATAATCGTAAGCCGATAAAAGATAATATAGGCCCTCTCTTGGAAGCTAATAGCGTTTTGGCTTCCGACGCTCAGGCGATGGCGGGTATTTTTAATAACTTTTTTGCGACAGTTTTTAGCGGAGAAGACGTCAATAATGTCCCCGATATGGACGATATCGTTCCATTTAGCAGCGAGACTATTTTGAATGAAATAACTGTTTACGAGGCTGAGATTGCGCATTATATCGATAAGTTAAAAGTTAGCAAGGCTCCAGGCCCTGACGCGTTTTATCCTAGACATCTGAAAGATTTGAAAGACATTGTCGTAGGCCCCTTAACGAAGATTTTTAATCAGTCACTGGAAATGGGGATTATTCCTGAAGACTTCAAATTAGCTAACGTTACGCCAATTTTTAAAACAGGCGACCGCACAGTAGCTAGCAATTATAGGCCCATTAGTTTAACGTCAATTGTCGGTAAACTTTTGGAATCCATAGTTAGGGATCGTATCATCGAACACTTAGAAAGTCGCGATTTGATTAATAGTAGTCATCATGGGTTTCGACGCCATAGATCTTGTTTAACTAATTTGTCAAAATTCGCGGACGATACTAAAATAGGCGGTAAGGTTGTTAACGAGGACGATAGAAATAGGCGGTAAGGTTGTTAACGAGGACGATAGAAATAGGCTCCAAGACGATGTAAATAGGATTATGGAGTGGACGGATAAGTGGCAGATACAATTTAACGTAGACAAATGTAAAGTTTTGCATATAGGTTCTCGTAACAATAATTACACGTACACGATGGATGATAGAGAGTAAGCGAGCGTTGACGAAGAAGTAGATTTAGGCGTACGCGTATCCAAGGATTTAAAAGTTAGTAACCAGTGCCTGGAGTCTTGTGCTAAAGCTAATAGGATGTTAGGCTTCATAGCGCGTAATTTCGAATTTAAATCGAAGAATATTATATTGCTTTTACAAGTCCCTAGTTAGGCCTCATTTAGAATATGACGTTCAGTTTTGGTGCCCGTTTTTGCGTAAGGATATTGATAGGTTAGAAAGGGTTCAGCGTCGTGCCACGAAACTAATTCCGTCATTGCGCAACAAGCCTTATGAAGATAGAATTAAAGAGTTAGACTTGCATTCAATCGAAACTAGGAGATTAAGGGGGGAGCTTATTGAAGTTTTCAAAATCGTTAATAACATCGATAACGTAAAGTTTGACAAACTGTTCACTTTCGATAATAGCAATACTCGTAATAACGGATTTAAGTTGCGTGGCAGACGTTTCATTACTAATATCGCTAAAAACTTCTTTACGTTTAAAGTAATTGATAAATGGAATAATCTTCCCGCGCCCGTCGTGAACTCTACCAGCGTTAATATGTTTAAGAACCGTTTAGATAGGCATTTTAAAAATATTAACGTTGTTTAATACAGGGTGTCTCAAAGTCACTATCTATTTCGGTGACATTAGATGTTTTTTAAAAAATGCTATGTTGGCATAAAGATATGTACTTCTGGTGCAAATTTGTGTATTTAAAAAAAGTTAATTGGTTTATTATCTTGACATGCTTGAACAATTCCTCGAACCTCAACTTCTTACAGATGGCATTCTTGACACAGTAGTTTTTCAGCAGGATGGAGCACCGTGCCATTATGCAATAATTGTACGTGATTATCTTGACAGACGCTTCCCGGTCGCTGGATTGGTCGTGGAGGAACACAACCATGGGCAGCACGTTCACCCGATTTAACACCATTAGATTTTTTCGCCTGGGGTTTCATTAAGTCTAAGGTGTACACTGGTAGAAGAATTAGTGATGTAGCCGAACTTCGAAATCGTATTACCGATGCAGTTCAGAAAATAACACCTCAAATGCTGGAAAGTGTGTTCCGGGAAACAACTTATCGCTTTGAGTTCTGTAGAGACACTGATGGTCGCCATGTGGAGACAGATAAATAAATAGCACTAATTCTTTGTGGCACTTACTTTGAAATATATATTTTTCATGTCTTAAACCAGTTTTTCGTAATTCCCATTATTTTTCAAAATAGATAGTGACTTTTGAGACACCCTGTATAATAATAAAACAATCCCCCTTTTCCCTCTGAGCTGCACCCTTTTCCCTCCGAGACGCCCACTTTTCCCTCCGAGCCGCACCCTTTTCCCTCCGAGCCGCACCCTTTTCCCTCTCCCTCGTAAGAATTATTACCGTTGTTTAATATAATAAAACCATTAGCAACAGGAGCTCTCGGGGTAGTGATCGAGGATGAGTCTGTTGACGATAATGCCAGCTTGTGACATGCCAGCGTGTGATGCAACGTAACAACCTCAAACATAATCCACAAACACCACACACAGAAACCATAGAACAGCAAATACAACACCTCAGCACAGAAATAAACAACAAACTCAAAGAAAAACAAAGAGAAACATTTTAGGAATTCATAACAACACTAAACCTCTCCACAGATACATCCAGGCTATAAAAGACTATAAACAGCATTACCCACTCTAACAGCGGCATTCACACCTCACACGCGGCTATCTGTCGCAGCCAAAATAATATCCCAACATAGACACAACAAGCTAACATTCTAGTTAATCACTACGCAAAGATAAGTCACTTAGACAGAAAAAACAACCAGAAACACGCAGACAGACAAACAGCCAGACACAAGAAAACCTACAGATTCGACACGACCATTACACTAGGCCTGTTCAAAAATCAACTGTTTCTTATTTTCATAGGTTTCTGTGCATTTCCCATGCTTTTTGACCTGAAAAAGCCGTAAATCAAACTATTTTGACCTAGGATGTTGGGAAGCATTGCCGCATGGAGCTTTAAATTTTCTGCCTTGAAATCGGCCAAAGCGCCAATTCCGGGGTCCCTTGAATTATGTTTTGCACTTTAACTTTTGATCTAAACAAGATAGAGCAACAAATTATGTATCAAATGAAAGAGCATAAAATTAATAAATAATAATAATAATAATAATAATAATAATAATAATAAATAAATAATAATTAATAATAATAATAATAATAATAATAATTATCTATCATTTTTCAGGAAACAACAGAAACTCAATCAGAATCTTGAAAACCATCTACAAGTTACAACTTCACAATGGCATTAAGCAAGGAGCTGAGGGAGCTCCGTGGGCGCACAGTTGATATCTCAGAACCTCCACGTACTGTCCACAGGCAGGTGTCAACTGGGCCATCTACCAGATCTCTCACTGAAACTTTCCTGGTTGGATACCCTTCAGCTTTTATCAGTGGTTCCTAGCTTCCCACCAACAGACAGGCGTTCCAGTATTTCCTTAATCTTCAGAATTTACCGGAAAATGCAGGGAGGCCCATGGTTCAAGACCTTGCATATGAAACAGTTGAATCTATCATCCCATTCTGGCAGATGGCTAGGATCAAGACAATGACCAAGTACAACGCAATGAAGCTCTTCATGAAACTACATGAGAAACATCGTGCTCTGGTGAAAAGCAAAGGAAGAGCAAGTAACCCTGGAGGAAAAAGAGGAGCATTTGTGCTGGAATTAGACAGCCTGTTCGATATAGGAGCTCCAGATGCAATCCAGGAAATACAGAACAACAGACTGTTATCCAGAGAGAAGAAAGATGAGGATATCAGGTTCTACGAAGACCAAAAGACTGAGAGGAAAGGTCATATGTCTGGTCATGACAAGATTTTTGAGACAAGATCCCTGCAGCAAGCAGCGAGGAATGAAAGACTGCAGCATAGACAAGAACAAGGTAAAACTAATTACTTTGAACGTTACAAAAAGTTTTAAGTTTTACTCCATTGCGATATTTAGCATGTACTTAACAATTACTGTCTTAACATGTTGTACTATTTTTACAGCTGCAGCAGAACAAGAGGCAGTTGTTCATGTGGATGACATTACCTGGGGTGACTCAACTGACAACGACGCTAACACAGAGGACATGGATTACCATCAGCCTCGTCCTGGATGTTCTCACCATCAAGACACTGTGACTAGTGTGACTTTGACGTTTCCAAGGGAGGTCATGGAATGTGATGTCATCTGCAATACAGCTGATCGTCTTGGTTTATCAGACAATCAAGTTACTGCCATGGTTTCTGCCACCTTGAAAGCTGGAGGGGCTGATCTGGATAACTTCGTCATCTCAACCTCAACAACACGTCGCAACAGAATGCTGTCCAGGTATAATATCAGCCAGAGTCACATGTCCAAGTTTTGTGAAAACCCCCCACAGTACGCTGCCTTACACTGGGATGGAAAGTTGCTCAAAGATGTCTTGGGCAGTGAACCTGGAAGTACCTCAGAGACTTTAGCTGTGCTAGTGTCTGGTCCACCTTCATACACTGAAGGAAAGTTATTGGGAGTACCTGTCATCGACAATTCTTCTGGCACAGCTCAGGCTGAGGCTTCAATGGATTTACTGGAGACATGGGAACTTACGGATAATGTTACTGTCCTTGTTTTTGACACTACATCCAGTAACAGTGGAGTTCACAGAGGAGCTGCCAAACTGCTAGAGAAAATGCTGAACAAAAAGGTGTTTTATCTGGCCTGTCGACATCACATCCTGGAAATCCTAGTAGGAGCAGTTTGGGAGAAGCTGTTTGGGAAGGTGAAGGGGCCAGATAATCCCTGGTTTGAGCATCTGAAGGATGTTTGGACGGACTTGTCCAAGGAAAACCCAAAGATGCTGGCTATCAACAGCAAATGGCTGAAGGAAAAGAAGAAGAACAGTGAAGAAATACTCCAAGACATTCTAACAGCAGAAAGGCTTCCAAGAGCCGACTACAGGGAAATAGCTGAACTGACAGTCATTGTTCTTGGAGGAACGCCTCCTCGAGGTATTCACTGGAGTCGACCAGGCGCCATTCATCAGGCCAGATGGATGGCCAGAAACCTGTACTCCATGAAAATGCTGATGTTTGCAGATCAACTTGAGTACGACGAAGACACTGTATCAAAGCTGGAAAGACTCAACACCTTCCTTGCGCTGTTCTACACTCCTGTATGGATGATGTCAATGTCTGCTGCAGATGCTCCCGTGAATGATCTAAGTCTAATCCAGGACATGTTGAAGTACAAGAAAACTGACCCAGAGCTTGCTGATGCAGTACTTAATAAGATGGAAAACCACAAATGGTACCTGACGCAGGAAGTCGTGCCATTTGCCCTGTTCAGCAGTAGATTGAGTGACACATTGAAGCACGACATTGCTGCCCAGTTACATGCCACTGAGAAGCCAGACAGCTTCAGAACAGGAAAGCCTCTATTCCAGAGAGTCACAGCTAAGACCACCCTGGTTGATCTCATTGGCCCAGAATCACATTTCCTGCTGGACACACTGAACATTGGATCCGAGTGGCTTCTGAAACCTGTCACGTCTTGGCCACAGAATGAGGACTAGAGAAAAGCGTTGGACTATGTTAAGAATCTGAAAGCGGTGAATGACATTGCTGAACGTGGTGTCAAGATGATGAGCGACTTTGCAAATGTCATAACAACAGATGCCAAGCAAAGGGACTATCTCCTTCAAGCTGTGGAGTTCAACAGACGCCGCTTTGACAGCTTCAAGAAACAAACTCTCAACAACTGACTGTGTAAATGTCATTATGAAATTAATCATCATGTAATGCTTTCACTTCTTGATCGATTAGACTTGTGACAAAATGTTAATCTCAAATTTGTGTCATGAATAAGGCGCCTTGTCTGCCTTGAGTGTGAGAAAACGAATTTTGTGATATTTCTGAAATCTTTGTATGTACCAATGTGCCATTTCTTGTTCCAAGACTATCATAATTGTATAAGTTAGAAAGAGGATTAAAAACACTTTAATTTGGTGCCTATTTTGTTGCTCTATCTTGTTTAGATAAAAAGTTATAGTGCAAAACATGATTCAAGGGACCCCGGAACTGGTGCTTTTGGCCGATTTCAAGGCAGAAAACTTAAAGCTCCATGCGGCAATGCTTCCCAACAACCTAGATCAAAATGGTTGTGATTTTCGGCCTTTTCATGTCAAAAAGCATGGGAAAAAGTACAGAAACCTATGAAAATAAGAAAAAGTTGATTTTTGAACAGGGCTACCATTACACCCTTCAATACAGACTAGACCACCAAGATCATCAAAAACATTAAGAATTCGAAGGCTACCTGACCAGACAACATATCTAACATACACATTAAACACTTGGGCCCACAGGGAATTCTAGCTCTCACAAATATCAGCACATATTCATACCAACACTGTATTATTCCTGACATATGGAAACAAGGTAAAATTATTACACTACTCAAACCAAACAAAAATCCAACAGAACCACTTTCCCATAGACCCATTACTTTACTATGCACACCTTCCAAAGTAGCAGAAAGACTAATCTTACAAATCACCAACCCACACATACCACTATCGCCTACTCAACATGGATTCAGACCTCACCACTCAACCACGACATTACTCACTACCTCACGCAGCACATCATGGATGGCATCAACTCCAGACGACCAGCTCAACGTACACTATAACATGCACACTATAACATGCACACAAACATGCACAATAACATTGAAAGATGTCTGAGCAACTATCTTTCAGGAAGATATTCACATGTCACATTTAATGGCAAGTCATCCAAAAACAAGCTTTTTCCGAACGGGGTCCCTCAAGACTCTGTTCTCTCACCAACACTGATCAACTTATACATGCATGCATCACATTCCAACACCCATAGATAACAAACTTAGCTTATCATCATATGCAGATGACATCACTCTAACATCCACACACAACATCGACACCGCTACAAATAACCTAGAAACATACATAAACAGTATACAACACTGGCTCACACACAATAGACTCAAAGTAGCGCCCACAAAATCAACCATCACCTTGCTTACAAGCAATACAAAAGAACACCAGATAACTCCACAGCTTACACTAAACAACACCAACATTCCACACACTCACATGACCAAAATACTTGGGGTCACATAGAACACATTATTATCTTTGGAAACCACATTCAGGACATTAAAAACAAATGTACGTCAAGACTTAACACACTTAGGGTACTAACAGTCAAAAAACAAATGTACGTCAAGACTTAACACACTTAGGGTACTAACAGTCACAAACTTTGGACACCAGCAGGAAACAACATTACTCATATACAAACAATATATTCGCTCAGTTATGGACTATGCTAGCCCATGCTGGGCACCCATTATCTCAAACACACACATAAACACCTTACAGACAATACAAAACAATGCACTTCGTATCGTTACAGGATGCACTCAAACAACACCAATAGAACACGTGCAAGCAGAAACAAAAATACTGAAAGCTAGGGAACATTTAGACATGAGGGGAACACAATTCATGGCAGCAGCGACAACTAACCCACAACACCCTTGCCACTAAATGTACAATCATGCACCGACACCTCGCACCATTAAGGTAACACCAGAGAGACATTATAACCAAATACTCCATTCCATACCACGCCCCATAGACATCACACAGTACAGAAAACACATACACACACACACACCTAACTCACAAAGCATTGACACGACTCGGTTCGAATGCGGTCCTAGGTGCGAAGCCGCCACCCATTAACAGGTCAGAGATCAGCCTGAGCAGATCGGATCGAGTTAACTTAGCACGATTCCGATGTGGACATCACCCCAACTTACGGACATATAAACACAGACTAGACAACTCTACAGGCGACACCTGCCACCTGTGCCAGGACACACCACAAACAATTGAACACATTATGACAGACTGTACCGCTCTAGCACAACAACGAACACAACACAACATCACTAGTGCGCTGAACCTCTGGTCCACTCCGGAGAGGGCAATCGGTTACCTGCGTGCCGCCGGCTTCCTCGATCAGGGTGGGCTGATCGGCTAAACAACAACAACAACAAAAATTAGACTAACACGAACTTAGATGTAGCTCGTAGCGTAAACTAACCCACTTTTTGTTATTCTTTCTACTTTTTTCTCTCTCTCTCCTTATTTGCATGTCTGTAACTCTCTTCATTGTATATCTGTAGTTTGTATAGTACGATAGTGTTTGAGTTAGGAATATGTTGCATGGTTTGTAATGCGTTCTTATTTTACTTCTTTTCATCTTCCACCCCTTTCCGGCGGAGTGGGCTCCGTCCTCTACCTCCCTATGGAGTAGAGGACCGGTCTGCAACCGCTGGAGGTATTTGTTGCTTTGAGTTAAGAATGTGTTGTTCTTTGAGTTAAGAATGTGTTGCATGGTTTGTAATGCGTTCCTATTTTACTTCTTTTCATCTTTCACCCCTTTCCGGCAGAGTGGGCTGCATCCTCTACCTCCCTATGGAGTGGAGGACTGGTCTGCAACAGCTGGAAGTATTCTCTTCGACTATTTTTCCGACTTGCGGGCAGTGGCCCTGCGGATGGTGATGGTGTCTTTCTTGCTCTCTTTCTGAATGAATTTTAACCCACGAGTGATAGGTTTTGCTACTTACTTAACCCCTTATTCTCTTCTTTTAACCACTTACTTTCTTCTTTCTCTCGCGCTAACCTTAGAGTGGATCTTAGGGTCTTTGTTAGCCTTAGCTTCTGTAGATCTGTAGAAGAGCCCAGGAAGCACAAAACGGTCAACTAAAAGCCCAATAAGAAATGACTGAAGCCACCAATGTTTTACCATCGGAATTTATTGAAAATACCGAAGAAGACATGGATGTACTGTAGATTCAGAGAGTCAGGATGTAGATCATGAGGCCGATTTATGAATGACAGAATATTCAGAACAGGCACTCCTATAAAAACCTAGCATTAACAGCAGATCGTTATCGTGTAAGTTGTAGAGCTGCAGCTGCAATAGTCAATGCAGCTTTAAAAGATATGGAGATTCTTAACCACACCAAGATGCTTCACAGAAAGAAATTGGAAAGAGAAAGAAATCGCATGGGTGAAACAAATACTTTTAGGTCTAAATCCGAAAATCTGAAGATGGAGTGCCTTGGATTTGATGGAAAGAAAGATAACACATTAACTAAAAGTGGAAAGATAAAAGAAAAACACTATGTTATTGTGAAAGAACCTGGAAGCATCTATGTAGACAATGTCATGCCAGATAATGGAACTGCTCGCTGTATAGCAGAAGAGTTGATAACTATTATTAAAGACTCGAACAGCACAGATACTATCAAAGCTTTACTGTGTGATGGTACTCCTGTAAATACAGGAAAATTTGGTGGAGCCATAAAACTGGTTGAAATTCATCTTAACAGAGCAGTGCAGTGGTTGGTGTGCCTCTTGCATTTGAATGAGCTGCCTTTTATGCACGTCTACAAAGCCATTGATGGTAAAACAACAGGTCCAAATACTTTTATAGGGTTCAATTGGGAATAAACTGAAAACAGATTTAACAAAATTGGAGGTAGTCAAATATTCTCGCGTAAAGGGAAACATTAAAGAAATTCCAGCAAATGTTGTGAAGGAGCTAAGCAGTGATCAAAGATATCTCTATGATATGTGTCTGGCAGTGCAAACTGGAGACACTTCTCAAGATCTGTCCACTCGATCCCCAGGTTCCCTTCACCATGCTCGCTGGCTAACTCTAGCCAACAGGATCCTTCGATTATATATCTCAACGCCAAATCCGATAAAAACCTTTAAGATATAGTCAAGATTATTATGCAGGTCTATGCTCCAGGGTGGTTTTGGATAAAATCTCATCCTAATGCAACTGATGATGCATATAACTTTTGGCATTTAATGTGCTTGCTTCGAAATTTAGATGAACAACATAGAACCAGTATTAAAGAATAACGCCTACTTTGCCCACCCAGAAATATACTCATATCAATGATAACTGACAAGGGACTAGAAATTAGGGAGCAAGCTATTCAGAAAATCATCCTTTCAAGAACAGGATTTTCAGGTACCAGAAACTTTGAGCTGCCTCGAACCTTCAATTTCCAATCTACTGACTACACCGAAATGATCGATTGGCAAAAAGAGATCATTACTCCTTCACTGCTGCTAAACAATTTTAGCAACGATGAGCTACTACAGGCTCGATGTAAGCCACTGGAGATAGCTTCTTTTCCATGCCACAGTCAAAGTGTGGCAAGGGCAGTGAACCTAGTAACAAAGGCATGGCAGGAAAGAACAGGATATGACAAACGTCAAAAGTTTATCTTACACTCATTAGAATCAAGGCGAAACCTGCCCAAGTTTGAATGGAAGGCCCACTGGAATGAATAAGAAACATATGAAATAAAATTTCCTAATGATATTGAAAATTTCTTCCCTTTTGATGTGATAAGGAACAATGAAAAAGTGAATTGAATTTTAGCACATTTATTATGCCTCTAATTTTTTCTTCTGAATATATTGTTGTACTTAATTAATTTTCATAATACTGTACATTATTAAATAAAATATTATACATTAATAAAGATTTATGTCATCAAAAAACCTGAATGTTGAGTGTAATGGAATATTCTTCAATAAGTCAAAACGTGAAAAATTGTGGCAGGGGTAGGAGGCTTTAAACAGCGAAAATAATTTATGAGGGGGTTCCTGTGTTCCATTCAATCCCCTCACAATATGTACCTGTTCAATATGAATTTCGACCCGCCCTAGTGAGCAGCCACCCCAACTGACTGTCGGGACTCACAATTTTCAGGCACAGAAACTAGGGGGCGTGAAGGAGCTTAGGGGAACGAAAGTGTACCGTAACACATATAGGAAATGCTACCAGGTGCCTGGCACCTACGATACCGTACCCTTTGGGTACCATGGCCCTTGAATGTCTTGATATATATATATATATATATATATATATATATATATATATATATACATTATAACTGCAAACACGCAGTATAATTAACGTAAAGAACGACGCTTTGTATAGGAGAATTATCCGCGCAAGATGAGAGCGAAAGAACGAAACAAATGAAAAAATGAGGTACCCACCCGGGAATCGAACCCGGGATCTTCCGATTGCCGGTCAGATATGATAACCATTACACCACAGCCTCACCCAAACAAATGTCGTAATTCCTCTACATACGCGCAGAAACCAATGCCCCAAAGGGGCACCTCCCGCATTCCGTAACATTATATACATTATAACTGCAAACACGCAGTATAATTAACGTAAAGAACGACGCTTTGTATAGGAGAATTATCCGCGCAAGATGAGAGCGAAAGAACGAAACAAATGAAAAAATGAGGTACCCACCCGGGAATCGAACCCGGGATCTTCCGATTGCCGGTCAGATATGATAACAACTACACCACAGGCCTCACCCAAACAAATGTCGTAATTCCTCTACATACGCGCAGTTATAATGTATATAATGTTACGGCATGCGGGAGGTGCCCCTTTGGGGCATTGGTTTCTGCGCGTATATAGAGGAATTACGACATTTGTTTGGGTGAGGCCTGTGGTGTAGTGGTTATCATATCTGACCGGCAATCGGAAGATCCCGGGTTCGATTCCCGGGTGGGTACCTCATTTTTTCATTTGTTTCGTTCTTTCGCTCTCATCTTGCGCCGATAATTCTCCTATACAAAGCGTCGTTCTTTACGTTGATATATATATATATATATATATATATATATATGTGTGTGTGTGTGTGTGTGTGTGTGTGTGTGTGTGTCTATTTACTTGTTGACGATATGTTTATTTATTTATTACACGTATTTGAATATATGCCATGAATTAGAGACTATTTACTTCTGGACGATATGTTTAGTTATTTAAAATAAATCATGTTTCAATTAGCGCTTCATTTTCTCCTTTGTGTGTGTTGTTGTGTGTGGTGTGTGTGTGTGTGTGTGTGTGTGTGTGTGCACTAGAAAAGCTATGCACCGCCCACTGTATGGCGCAACCCAATAAAAGGGGTCAGGTGACTCCTGCTACTAGGTGGTCATATCTCAGCCTTGCGTCCTTCCTCAGTTGACCTCAACAAGCCGTGGAGCTCACACGTGTATTTTGAAGAATTCTCACGTAGAAAATAGCTATGGCTACCTTTGATATTGCGTGCTCGACATTCATGAAGTGGTATTCGATAAAGTCTACAGATGTGGTGAACACTCAAAGACTCTAAGAATCCCTAATCCTCCCTCCTTTGAGGCATTTAAGGCCCTATTGAACCGAGCGAGGCGTGAGGAGCAGGAGGTCCAAATACTCTACGGATATTCTGGCGAGAGCAATGCGGGCTTTCGTGGCTCAAACGATGTAATGGACTACGTCTAGGACTAAACTGCGTAAAGGCTCACATACCCCGCGAAGTGAAAGAAGCATCACGTGCAGAAGAGAAGCAATGGGTGTGGGTGGTGAACCTTTTTGACGAATAGAGTGACAAGCGCTATTATGTCATGTTACATCACACTGAGTACGCATACCCTGCATCTGAGAATGTAAATCTTGTAATTATGGATAGCTTAAAATATTTTTATCATTACGTTCATATATATTATGGTGAAGTTCGCAGTGAGGTTGTGGCTAAAGGCTTGTGCGAATTTTTAATAGAGTTTAGGGATGAGTATTGCTTGGTAGGCAAAAAGGACAGATATGGACACATGTTTCTCTCAAATAGAGCGCCGGAGTGTTAATAAAATGTGCGTAGTTCGAGAAAATACAATGTTGGATACCCCTGAACGAAGATGCCTGGTGAGCATTCCGGGGAATGGGAGTGATAAAACATTAAAGCCGATATTACTTCATGTATCGCAGATGGAAAAATTATCTAAACGATTGCCCGGTATAATGGGATACAAGTATTCATATGATTCTTTCATGTTGGAACAACCCCGTACACGAATCACTAACGCTTGGTATGACGCGCCCGTGTGACTCATCCCCCCACACCTCCCACTGAGCCAAACCGCGCACCGACTACTCATAGTCACCTCAGAGCTTGACCCGACTTGACGTGCACTCCTCACAATCGAAAACCAATATACGATGGGGCTTCCGTTGAGCAGTATCATCAATGCCGTATACGACGTGTCCGTAACGAAGTCAGTGCGTGTGTTCAGGCATAAAAACGGCGATGTTAATTATGTACTTGAAACGAGTTGTAGACAGTCAAACTCTGGTAAACGGAACGTAATTTATTTAAGTGTTGAGGAGATGAACAGAATCTTCGTGGAGGTTGAGAAGTGGGGTGAGGACCGTTATAAAATACCTGCAGGTGTAGGCACAAGAAGAGAGCAGATTTGTGATGCACCCTCATACGCTGTTATTTGTAAGTTGTGTATAAATCGAGACCAGTTATGCATTGGTATACAGTTGATGTGGAAGAATGCAGCTGACAATAACGTCTTTGTCCCCACGCGAAACCGTTTCATTCTCGACAGAATATTTTAAGTCGTCGGTTTCCGCAAGCTAAAGCCTATATTAGACGCACGTGTCGCCGATATGCTTTATTTTGACACGGTTCTTGATTACGCATACACTGCTCTGTTCGACGGGTTTACCGAGTGTAGGACTGAACAAGGCGAGAATGGATTGGAACTGGATGCATTTTTAAAAGGTATAGACTCTTCGAAATATCTTGAATTTTGGTACAAAGGGCTGAGTTCACCTACACTGTTCACTCTGAAGAGCTATTTCTTTATATCATGGGCAGCTGTCGGTACGATTTAGAAGATTACTTCAATTGTCGATATGCGTTGTGAAGAAGAGTTCACGGTTGAAAAGCTCAGAAAGAATAAACCCTCGTTTGGAAAGGAGTGCATATGAACTTGAATTTAATAATGATGTTGTGGCAAACGATGCCCTCTTTATGCGTGCTTTTGATTGTATTCTAACCTTGTTTAAAGAGAGTGATAACTTGCCAACCAATTGTAAAGTGGTTGGCAAGTTTACATTGAGTATAGATTTTCACTATACATTCCACTATACATTGAGTATAGATTTCCACATACTTTGAGTGGTGAAATAATGTTAAATTGTATTTATTACATAATAGAAAGCAACGAGGATGCAACTGTAGACTCGATCACATGCGAGTTTAGTATTTTAATCAAGCGTAACAGAACATAAAGTGCGTATATTTTGGTGTATATGTATATTAGGCCGGGTCGAAATCTAGTCAAAATGATTTTTTTTAGATGGGCACTATGTGGGGTTTATGAAATATCCTGACCAACATACTCCAAAAGAAAGTTTATGCTCCCCTCCGTACCACTAGCATACTCCCTCTTATTTTTGGCTCCGCCCCCAAATTAAAAATAGTATCATAAATCAAAATGGAGATCATTTAGAGCATTGTTTTATAGAGATGACCCCCCTTAAAATTGCATAATATACCTTATGTGCAATGTTCAGGCAATTATCCAAGAAATTTCAAATCCTTGAAAAATTGCCGCATCCCCAAAAAGTGTTATCAGTATATAGAAAAGGGTGGCATAAACGTTAGTTTGGAGTACTGATTGCCTAGGAGACCAATTAATAAACCTCATATAAGCCTAGTATATTTGTCTGAAAAGAAGACAATTAGTCTATTGTACCATTTATTACACAAAACAGCTTTGAAGTAAAAACAAAATTTAATTTAAAAATTACCTTCACAATTCACTAATTAATTGTAGATGTGCCTTGGCCCCATTGGCTTTTCCATTCAAACTGTGGCAGTCTTTTTCTTGATTCCAGTTGATTGAGGATAAATTTGTGCCGATTGCCGTAGCCAATCCTTTGTTCTGATGCTTTTGTCACTAAGTTCACTGCACTTTCCACGCTTTGACTGTGACATGGAAAGGCAGCAATTTTCAAGGATTCTGTTCTTGTATGCAGTAGCTCTTCATTGCTGAAATTCCTTATCAAAGGTGGAGGATTGATAGCTTCCTTTCCCCAGTCAAACATCTCATAGTAGTCTTTGGAATCGAAATTTAGAGATTTAGGAAGCTCAAAATTTCGTGTGCCACTGAAACGTGTCCGACTGAGAAGTATCTTCTGAAGAGCATCTTCTCTGACATGTTGTCTGCTATCAGCAAGCATTGACAGTAGGATAGCTTCGGGAATGGCAAAATAGGCATTATTACGGAACACCGGTTCCATAATAATGCGATGTTTTTCTTCCAATCCTCGCATCAAGACAATCAAATGAAAAAAAATTCCGTGCTCCGTCAGTAGTTTAGGATGGGATTTGATATGAAACCATCCAGGAGCATATGATTTCATGACGATGGTTACCAGTTCTTTCAGATTTTGTTCGGGATGCAAAGTCGATACATATAAACGAAGAATCCGGTTTGCTCGGGTAATCCAGTGAGCATGATGAATGGCACCTGGAGACCTACGGGCTAGACTTGCAGATACCCATCCAGATTGCACTGCTAGGCACATATCATAGAGATATTTTTGATCACTGCTCAACTCTTTCACGACATTCGGTGGTATATCTTGGACGTTGCCCTGAACTGGTGAAAATGCCACTAAATCTAAAATGGTTAAATCACATTTCAATTTGGCTCCAATTGAACCTTTAAAGGTATTTGGCCCTGATGTTTTTCCGTCTATGGTTTCAAATATGTGTCTGAAGGGGAGTTCATTCATGTGTAAAAGACACGCGAGCCATTGAACTGATCTATGCAAAAAAATTTCAATCAATTTTATGGTACCAGCAATTCTACCAGTATTGACAGCAGTACCGTCGCATAGCAGAGCATTGAGAGTGTCGATGCTCGCTGAATCAATTAAGAACGTTATAATTTCATCAGCTATACACCGAGCATTTCCTGCGTCAGGGCAGAGATGGTCTACATAGATACCTCCAGGGTCTTTGATCAGCACATAATGTTCCTCTTTCTCTTTTCCATGCTTGGTTAACGTAATAACGTATCATCCTTTCTTCCATCAAACCCTATACATTCAATATTCACATTTTCACATCTAGATCTAACAATATTTTTCTTGCCTACACGAATTCTCTCTCTTTCTATTTTCTTCCTATCAAGCATGTTAGATTGATCCATTATTCCCATATCTTTCAATGCAGCATTAACAATAGCTACTGTAGCTCTCGAACTCACACGATAACGGTCTGCCACCAATGGTAATTCATTGTTTGAATACCTATTTTGTATGAATACCTATTTTCAATCAATTCCACATCGGGCACGAATTCTAGCTCATTGTCACTGTCTTCTATATCTTCGCTAAAGTCATCTACTGAAGAAGATGGTACAACTTCCATGGCCTCTGCCATTTCTACTTGTGACCTTTGTTGCCTCTCTTGTTCTTCTCTTGCTCTTGAGAGGGATCGTCTCTGGACAGCGGCAGCTTCACGATCAAATGGCCCTAATTGATTATTCTTTGCTTTTGGCCTACAAATGACTCCCACTCTACCATTGGGATTTTACCTCGCATCGCATCGACAAAACGGCCTTTCTATTCCTTTATCATAACATTTGCAAGTACAAATGTCAAACATTTCATCATATGAAGCAAGTTTTTTAACAAAATTTTCATTCCTTTGACGTAGAGGAACCTTATTCGAGGAAAGAGCTGATCTGATTAATCTTTCCACTGCAGAAGAAATAGATCTTTCTGGAATGACAGGGAAAGAGAACATGGCCCAAATATCTTGAAGATCTTTGGTAACTATATTGTAGCAATCGTTCGCAGTTGCTGATCCCCTTGACTTGATTTTTTTCTCTCTTTTGAATGAAGAAATAGTGTCTGACAACGTCTGCCTTTGTAGGAATCATTGATCGGCGGAATTCAGTGGCAAAACCAAAAGCTGCATTCGAAGATTTGTTTCTGGTTGACATTTTTTCAACCTTTTTAAAAAATTAAAAATGCAGCTTTTATAGAATCATGCATGGAACATAAGTAAATCTAAAGAGAATAAATTCTTATAATTCCTGTAAAAATATATGATAATTAGAACATGATATTTATTGGTATTAAATTTGAAATTCAACACACAGCTCAGTAGCAAAATATAGTCTTTTCATGTCAAAACTTGAAATTGGCCAACCAAAATGAAATAAAATAATCCTTACCTACATCAATTTTACCTTAAAGTTTCAGAAATTGACTCTTTTACTAAATAATAGGACATAAATTGATTAACTATTCATCTGTCACAGAATTATCCCACTGATCGCATATGGAGTGTTTTCAAGGTCATATAGTTGTTGTACAATGTACAAGTCACAACATGAATAGAACTGTCCCTCACTCTCAGTCCTCAGTTGCCTCTTAGATGTCATAGACGGTGGTTTGCTGTTATTGCTCTTGTACCTACTTCGTAGTTATTCTACTAGACGAATACTACAGTTTAACTGTAAGTATGGATTATTGATCATTACAATTATTATTATTATCATATTCTGTCTAATATGTTGTAATCCCATGAAATATTTTTTATTGAATTTTAGAACATCGAATGACTAACTTTGAAACATCGTAATTGATATAAAATACTTAAATGTTTTTCTTTCTTTTCAGATATCCTAAGATGCCAAAATTGAAGACAAGAGGTCAGTCGTCATGCCACTTGAGCCTGTTAGTCGGTACAGGCAAGGAGCTTCCCGTATCAGAACTACCAACAGTGCGAGACATGCTGAGACTAGGGTTACTCCTTCGTGAACAAAATACAAGGATAGAAGGAACTACACAGAGAAAGAGCTCATAAGGGACATGATTCCCCCCTCTTCTGCATCAGTGGAAAAAGCTAATGTGTTATTCAAACCACCTGTACTCAATCAGTATAGAACTATTGAGCTAAAATTAACAAAGCTGTGGCACAAATCAGTTGAGACATCACTTGGTAAAGGAAAACTAGCAAAGAAAAATAAATTTCTGCACACACTTGATACTCTTCTTGACATTTTTAACTGCCAGTATCCCATAAAATTGTGTTCTGAAGCCAATTGTTCTCCCTCATGTAGAAGAGAACCTCACCCTCACATTGATTGTCGCTGTCCTCGTGAGAAGAAGATCCCTGTTTTGGAGCTGGCTTTCATAAAGGCGCAGAGAACAAAGGCAGGAGGCCAAGGGAGTATGCAGATTGGTTCGGCAGATTATTCAGAAACCAAAAAACAGATTGTTATTGCTAAGAAAAAGGAGAAAATCCGAGAGAGGGAAGAAAGGAAGAAAAAGAAGAGTGAAGAAGCCACCCAAAGAGATGAAGAGCTCTATCAAGAGGTTTCTCACTTCTTTGAAAGCTCTTCAGATGAACAGAAAGAAGTAACATCAGATGATAGCTCCAAAATGCCATCTGAACCTTCGCCGAAGAGAATGAAATACAACACTAAAGACATCTCAAACATTGCCCTTGCCAGTATTCGCCACCATACGGGGCTACGAGAGACTGCAGAGATTGCCACTGCCGCTTGGATAGATGCAGGCCTCATCAGCCGAGAGGATACATCCTTAGTGATAGATCATAATAAGATAAGAAGAGCACAAGAAAAATTAATGAAGGAAATATCTGATCAGCATGAAAAAGATTTGAAGGAGGAAGGTCTCTCTTGCCTTTTGTTTGATGGAAGAAGAGATGACACAAAAGTTCTTCTAGAGGTAGAGGGAATGGACAGAAAGTTTCCCGGTCTCATCAAAGAAGAACACTACTCTGTGTGTTCCGAACCTGGTGGCCGCTATTTGTTTCACTTTGTTCCTGAATCAGAAGTAGAAGGCAAGAAACATGCAGAGGCAATTGCTGATCAAATAATATGTTGGCTTCAAGAAAGAAGACTTGACAGTTCACTGCAGGCCGTTGGTGGAGACTCAACTGCGGTGAACACTGGATGGCAGGGCGGTGTTATGACGCATTTAGCGAAAAAACTTGGAAGAAAGCTTGTTTGGATTGTATGTGATTTGCACACAGGGGAACTACCTCTTCGTCGTCTCATCCAGGAACTTGATGGTCCTACAAAGAGCAACAACAAGTGGTCAGGCCCCCTTGGCAACATGCTAGATGAGGCAACGGAATTAGAAATAAATACAAAATTTCCAAAGGTCGAAGTAGGCCCTCCCCTTCCAGTGTTATCTGAAGAAGTTATCAAAGACCTCAGCACGGATCCACCTAGCGCGATGTAAAGCCCCAGGTTGACGAAAATGTACTCCTCCTGATAGAACACCACCTAAATAAATAATTGGTAATTCAAGAAGTTCTCGATAATCCGCTCTTGGGTGACTTCTGGCAAGCTGTTCTTCGCACAGTTTGAGGATTTCTACTTTCCACGGCATGTTTGTATTGGCAGCTTCATATCATTTATCATCCATTTGTTTCCAGGAAATCTTGAAACGTTTGAAAAGTAATATATTCGGTCCCGTTGAATCACCGTAACACTTCTGGAAGACGTCTGATATCACAATTTCATTAATATGGTGGCGACAAGCCAACGAAAGGAGTTTTCTATCAAGTTTACTTTCGATTATCATGCAAGCGTCTTTTTTTTGCCAGTATTGCTAGCGGTAGTATCAAAACACATTGCTTGAATACATTCTCGCAAATTCCAATCGTCTAAGCATTCTAGAACTGCTTCTGCAATTTTTTCGCCTTCTCCAGAAACAAGTTTGGGTACTGATAGGGTGCTCTCCTTTATGCACCATTTGCATAAAGCCATTCCACAGTGGTCGTTCAGGTTTCAGCATCCAGGCACAATTCCATAAAAGGTTGAAGCAACTTGTTGGATCATCGGCATGAAATTGAAATTGATGCAAATCTTTGTATGTTAAGGCGTAAGAAGATTTTCTGCGGGAGCGAAATATGTGAGTTTCGATGCTGCAAATGTCCACGATCTCCTTTGATGTAAAATCTATTCTTGGCACTAATTTCGTGGAAGCTACCTTGGGAGTAACTGTAACAATTATACCCATACCGTGGAATGTATTTAGACCATCGATTGTTCTAATATTATGATCAACATTGTCACCAACATATTGTATGACAGATTCATTGTCAATTCTTCAATTTCTGTCCCCTGATGATACGGCCGCACTTCTTTCAAACTTCTGAACCTCTGAGTAGGAAGAGCAAAATCCGCGACTGTGTAAAGAGTCAATCATAAACCTTGATCCAAATTGTCTATGCATTTGCACTCCCAAGCCAATCTGAAGTGGTGCAATTATTGCTTTTGGTCTGACTGCTTGCATTATTACCTGCCCAATAGAGGCAATTCGTAGGTCACTGCTTTTGGCAAAAAACATCTTTTCAAGCAGTAATCGTAAAGATTTGGGAAGAAATTCTTTGCAACGGGCACGAGATTCTGTCTTGGGTGGATGGATACATTGTTGAAGAACTATCGCATTCTTTAATTTCACTTTTTAGCAGCTTTGCCGCAGTTTCAATAATGCGATTTTTTTCAGTTTCTACGTCATCTGATTTCTTGCTTTTATAGAAATCATAGAGAACATTCTTGGTTTTTGATCTGAATGTGACAACATTATGTTTCCCATTAATCTCCATGACAACAATTTCATCTTTAAAATGCTCCATCAAACGACTTTTCAGCCATTTGGAAGTACAGTATATGCATGACTTGATGAATCTTTCAGATGATCCTGCATTATTGACAAAAGATCATTGATTGTGATTTGTTCATCATCATTTTCTCGCAAATAATTCGCCACAAAAGCAAAGGCAGACTCTTGAGATTCATCATAAGGCCGACCCCTTTTTAAACTTTGACTCGTTTGTGTGTTACTATCGTATAGTTTTGGAATACCTTTTCCAATACGAAAGTTAGTACTACATGCTTGATGATACACCGCATCTTCTGAATGTAAATCATTTACAAAATCTATACGCCCTTTTACATCAACTGCCCAGCCATCCTTGCGCTGTTCGCAAACTTTTAGAATACTGATATCAAACTCACGATTCTTGCACATCACTTGAAAAGCTTTATTGTCCCGTTTATCTCTTTCGGTGATTCGATTTTTGCAGAACAAACAATCCAATTTATAATTAAAGTCGTGATCAGATCTTAAACTAAGTTTAAATGCATGGGGATCAGAAGATGTGGATGCTTTCTTTTTATTGTAAGATGCAATGTTCTTCATATTAATAGATGGATCTCTACATGATCTGTGTAGTTTGTCTCCAGCCGTGACAAAGATGTCATCGTCTCTTTCTCTGCTAGCATTGCAAACACCGAAGGCACCTTTTTCTGTTAGTGTCACATAAGAATCACAGTCATCTATGACTTCTTTACATATTGCACAGGTTTCGAAACGTTCAGAATCCATTTTGACCTGAAACAAAATAATAGAATTAATTAATTTTATTGCAAAATTACAGTGTTAATTTTGTTTTAGAAACTGATTGGACCTGGAAGTAATTGCATTTTTAAGCGCCAAGTTTAGGATTCAGGCGTATTAAGAAACTCGGATAATATATGATTTCGCATAGCGGCCATCCTGAAAATCCAAGATGGCCGCCATGGTGGGCCTACCGCCCACCTGACAATATCCTAAGCGCTATAATTATATTCCCTGACCCTGAAAATGTATGTTTAGACACAAAAATTGTGAACCTACATATATTAGAAACGAAGATATAAGTAAATGCAGGTTTTCCACACGTCGGCCATCTTGAAAATCCATGATGGTCGCCATAATTGACAAACTAAGCATCAGATACTATTCTAATCCATTTTAATGGTTTCGTTGACCATTAAAACCCACAGAATAATATATTACAATAAGAAATTGATTGAATAGTAAAAATTTGGTGCCACTTTATTGTTACCGATGGTAGCGGCGGCCATCTTGGATTTACGGAACTTGGCCTGGCCCGTTTGTGTTAAGTTTTTAATATATCATTTATGTTGAGGTAAGGGTGCGAAAACAGTTAAAACCATTTTTGTTACAATTACTTCCTAGTCCAATCGCAGATTGACTGGACTACATGGTTGCCCACAAGTCCACATTTGATGGAACCTTTCATGGAGGATGTGTTGAAGAAGCCATTCCATCGACTCTTCTCCAGTTTGTGGTGATGATTGAACATGGGGCTGATATCAAATCTCAACTGAGATTTGGAGCATCGAAGACAGACCTAGCAATGGCGCAGCTGCTGCAGTACAACTGCTACGCAAGGTACAAAGAAGAAGCAGCTACTCACCGGCATTCAAAAGATCGGGAGACCCCGTTCCCTGTTTACATGGGAATGTCTGTTTTTGCGAAAACCCGAAAGCGACTTCTGGTAGAAATGCTTCATGAGCACGGCATCAACATTCCATACGACAGAGTGCTCGAAGTCTCCGCACAGCTAGGAGAAGCAGCTGTCAACAAGTACGTGGAGGATGAGAGGCTATGTCCACCAGTTCTGCGAAGAGGGTTGTTCACCACATCTGCCATGGACAACATAGACCACAACCCAACTGCAACGACAGCAACCACCTCTTTCCATGGAACCAGCATTTCAGTCTTCCAGCACCCAACCTCGGACAATAAAGGTGAAAAGCGTGAACCGCTCCAACTTGGAAAGAGCAAGGTGAAGACAGTCCTAGAACTTCCTGACTCCTTCACCAACATCCGCCCTGCGTACTTCACAAAGAAGAATCCTTCTCCCAAAGTCCAAGGTCTGACTGTCCCAGTCGCTGCTTTGCGAGACCGCAACTGGTTCTTGAGTACGAATGGCTGGAGAAGGTCAGCGTCACCGAAGAAGTAGATGGTGCAGTGAATGTCACTTGGTCAGCCCACCATGAATTCTAGAAGACCAGAGGAATTATCTTCTTCTATGCCTTTACTGGCTGCGATGTTGTGTCGGCCTTCCGTGGGAAAGGGAAGAAGTCTGCATGGCAAACCTGGGATGTATGTGCCGAGGCCTCTGATGTCTTCATCAAACTCAGCCAGTACCCGCCAACAGTTGAAGACGACGACCTGAAGATCCTGGAGAAGTTTGTAGTCACTATGTATGACAGGTCCAGTACAGCTGCGGATATTGATGACGTACGGCTCGACATGTTTGCTCGCAAGCAGAGGCCGTACGAAGCCATTCCTCCAACTCGAGCAGCTCTCCTTCAGCACGTCAGCACGCCAAGGGTGCGGCCTACCAGGCAGGCTGCATATGGAGTCAGCCAACAATGTGCCAGCCCGAAACCCAAAGTCCTGCTGACTGGGGATGGACACAGCAAGGTGACCTGTGGCAGATCTTCTGGACGGCACTCCCACCAGTTGCGCAGAGTTGTCAACAGCTGACCAAGTGTGGCTGCAAGACAGAATGCCGTGGACGGTGCAAATGCTATCTCTTTGGACTCACCTACACAGCACTCTGCAGCTGCAGATGCGAGGATTAGTTCAGAGTGTACGTGTGGACATCAACACTTATAAGTGACGAAGTAGAAAGTACAAAGTGCAAAGACAATAAAGGACAAACAAGTACTTTCATAGTTACCTACATTTAAAAAAAAATAAAACAAAAAATAAAAAATAAAAAAATCATGCGTCCATTCATAACTTCAGAAGCAAATGAGACTAAGGTCATTAGATGACCGAAGACCACTCATTTGTGGAGGTATGAATAGCATGGCGACAGTTCCATTTATTTTTATAAATTTGGCTAAGTTGTTCACATAATCTGGTAGAAATGGTGGAAAGAAGCATCTGAGAAGTTTTATAGTTTTAAATTCGGGTTCTGCATAGTCAAAAACATATAATTCGTTACCATAATCATTCAAATAGGCCCACTGTATAAAATTGTGTGGTAAACTTAGTATTCTATACCGCACATGGGGGCCATTTTGAATTTTTAGGTGGCTAACCGGCTTTTTCAAAATAGTAGTCCCAGAGGAGTACTCATGCTAATTTTGGTGCTTGTTTCACTATTTGAAAGCTTGTTTCACTTATCTGCCCCACTAAAATGAAAGATATAGTTTGTAGATTGAATATAGTGTATATTCTCAGCTTAAGTTATGTAGACTACTTTGGTAGTAGTAAATGGGTATATGCTTATTAGCTAACTTGAGATTGATGTTTTGCAAGATTTTTTTTTATTATTATAAAATATAGCTCATGACTTGGATAACCTTGATACGCCACAGTGACTTCATGTTTTCCAAATAAAGTGTAATGTCATTTAATGAATGCTTTGAATGTGAGATGCCATTAATTTTTTGTTTACAATTGAGTCATTACGTCATTAACTCCTAGCATCCTTGATTGGCTGCAAAAATATCCTCTGTCCGAGTTGCATGATTATAATATTACAATTTTAAGAATATTAATTAATTAAGAAATTATAAATTAAATACTTAATTTTATAAAAATATATTTTGTACATTGAAATTACTTAATAAAATTTGCTTGATTCACCCTCATTTTAAAAATGTATATACCTATTTGGCTAGTCAGTGGGGGTTTGAAGCACAGGCATTTTTATAAGAGTAAGCTTCTAGACTATACATATATAACGACTATGTTAATAGTCAATGCCATATGAGCCATCTACCTTTCGACATATTTGGTCACAAGAGCAGCACAAATTCGTTTAGGCTCCACTTTTTTGGAGCCCAATTTTTATTTTTTTTCTCTTACCCACAGATTCAAAGATTCGGCATAGACAAAACAGTATATATCGTCTAACATATATTGTAATAAGTAAAATTCAATACGCCAAATTTGACCTAGCTTAATAACCTGTGGGCACGGTAGCTGACACGTTATTTATTTATCTATTTTTTTTATTAAAGTGTGTTACCAAAAGTCTTGGTATTTATTTTTCAGCAATATACTTCTTCATGTTATTATGTAATAATTTTCAGTTAAAAACCTAAAATAAAATAATTTACAAATTTGTTATTGCTAAATGTACAGTTGCGCTCATTATTGTTAGGACACTCTTGAGAACAGATAGCTACACCTGGCATATATTTGTTGTGTGTGGCTACTACAAATGGTTGTAACATTTTATGAATGAATCTGGGGTTTAGTGAGTGAGCGCTGATTGGTTAGTTGGAATATGGTGTGTGTGTGTGTGATGAGACATTTTTCCTGCCTTTTATTAATACACCATAATATAGATCTGGTCCTAACAGTGTTTGGCTGGCAGTGATGTAGTTAGTGGTGGTGCAGACACGGATGAGAGTGGGGGCAGAGGATAGTGCTGCTGATGTGAAGTGCCAGCTCTTGACTCATTGCCAAATGTCTTTAGAACATAATTATTTCCATTCATCACTCTGGTTTACATATTACTAATGAAACGTAAATGAATAATTAAATAAAAATTCAAGAAGGGGATATATATTAACAAGGGGAATATCAATGAAGTGAATAAAAAAGTGGTGTTGTAAAAACTAAAAAAAACCTTCAGACGTGATGATCGTGTTCATGGTATTGGCAAGCTTGTCATCCTGAACGAATTAAAGTTTCAATGTATGAAAACAGAGCCGAAGGTAGGCATTATTGCGCCCTGAGCAAATTCCACGACCAGCACCCCCCCCATCCCCCCTGTATTTATTTATTTATTTACATTTAATATTGAACATAGATTCAGATACTATTTTGTGTTATAACAAAGACAGAGGAAAAACCTGATATATATAAATACATATACTGCATAGGCGGTTTATGAATAAAAAAAAATGATTTGATACATACTGTATTAAATTTTAATAACATTATAACATTACAGATTGATGGGTATCTGTAGGTTTCATATGTCACTGGTTAGAATATCTTCCAATTTGCAAACGGACGACAGCTGAATGGATACTACTGGTGTGGCATTGTTTTATCCGGAGCAAATGCTATTTCTAGATCGGCAACACTGATATAGTAATAAAGTGTCACTTAGAGAAATATTATTTAGAAATGAATAGTGTTTTGTATTGAGGCAGCATCATAAATGCACATAATTGTTTTGTATTAATAAGTTCCATGTTACAACTTAAGTGTTGAACCACTGCAGCTGTGACTCTTGTCGGTCTCTCACCTCAAAGGAGAGAATTACAGAAAATAAAACTATTACAGTGATTCATATCAATAAACATAGAGCTATTTAAACGATGATATTTGACAATTTTGCAAAGGTGTTGCACATTCATAATTACCATTGTAGTTGAGAGATATTTTATACATGAACACAACACATTTAATATCTTGTCCAGGCACCGTTGTTATCTATGACTTCCTGCAGTCGATGTGGTACAGAAGCAACATGATTATATACCAGCTGTTGATTCCTCCTCAGCACCTCCCACTCACTAAATGTGTGTTGTAAAAACTGGTCCGTTGTTCGTTCCTCGGCTGGTTCCACATATTTAAAATATTGGCCCATATATTCTGGATGGGATTCATATCACAACCCTTACTTGGCCAATCCAAAAGGTCGATATTTCTTTGCTCAGAGAACCAGCATGTGACGATCCGTGCTGTGTGAATTAGGGCGGCCATGGGATGTAGAGGAAAAGGACTTTTCGTCGGTAAATATCACTCGGCTCCAAAAGTCAAATCCTTTGTCAACATGTTGAGCAAATCGAAGTCTATTTTCACGATGTTGCTGATTTAACTTCTTGATAGCGGGGTCCGCTGGTGTAACCCAGCTTCATGTAGCCGCCGCCTTACTGTCATTGCTAAAACATCAAGGTGCAATTGTTCCCTTATGGCAAGAACATTGGTAAAGGGATGGGCTTCAGCAACATCGCAGATCCTCCGATCATCCGCAGCAGTTGTCAGTCGAGGTTTCCCGTTCTGCGGTGATCTCGTAGATTCCCTTCCTCTTGCCAACTCTTCACCCATATGTAAACAGTGTTCCTAGAAATTCCAAGTTCTCTTGCAATTTGAGTTGGAGACGGCCGGCTCTCCCTCATGGCGCTGATTCTTCCCCTTTCAGCAATTTTCTGGTGATGATAATCCATTCTGCAGAGTAGTTGCTTCGATGAGGTTCAGGAATAGTGTGAACTTATTCGCAGTCACCATACCTGTTGACACCTCTGTCATGACGTTACGTTGTGTCACGTGATATGTTAAAAGTCAGGTGGAATTGTTGGAATGCGGAAACAGTTTGGAAAATGGTCATCAAGCTGCTACACCAGCGATTCCCAAACTTTTTTTGTGATTACCCCTTTTGGTTAATCGCCAAATGGAAATTACTCCCCTGCAAAAAGCACAGGAAACTTCATTTTACTTATCATGAGAATAATTATTAACATTTTATAAACATAATACTCGTATATTTCTATATATACAGTGCCTTATGTATAAGTTAAACACATATGATACTGGTCAAAGAATGGTTAGAACATTACATAGGAAGCAAGTAAAGCGCGTTACCACCAACTACTAGTCTAGCGCTAGGATGCAACTCTTTCTGCTGAACTAAGGCCTGAATTCTGAGTTCATTTTCGTTAAAGGCGCAGCGTAAATCGCCTTCAATGCGCAGCCGATTTCGCAGTTTGTTCTTTATGACTATCATTGCTGAAAAGCCTGTCTCACAACGATAACTTATCGTAAAAGGCACCAACACTTTCTTTACCTCCTCAGCAAGCAAAGGATACTCCCCATCCACTTTTGTCCAAAATGTCTCGATTTTTTTTCTCTGCAAACTCAAACTTAAGAATAAGATCTTGCCGCATTTTCAGGAATTCTGCTTTCAGTTCAGGTGAGTCACTGCTTTTCAGGGCGTAATAAGTGAATGGCTGCATATTAAATGGCTTAGATACAATTGTTGGGTATTAAATATGTACTAATTCATTTAATGTCCTTAATAAGGATGTTAATTGTGGATTTGACATAGAGTGCCTACACATTCTAGATTAAAACTAGGTTCTGTAGATAGAAATTCGATTTTTAACTTTTCTTTAGCCAACGCGCTACTATGAACACGCCATGTCAGTCTCGGAAAGTGTCTATAATTTTCCGCGTGGTGTAGCCGTTCGTCTTTTGTAACACTGCGACCTCGACCTAAACAGTTAAACGGTCTAACTTGAGAAAACAATTTTTTACAAAACGGACGCCAAAAAAAAAAAAATTTTCAGGAATTCTATTTTACTGCCGGGAAATGTCAAAATTACCCCCTTGGGAATAGTAGTATGCTCGCAAAATGGTAGAGTGCATATGCTATTGCAATGTTGATCAAATGAGTGCCAGTGCCAACCCCCTTTCCCCCTTGTTGCAAGGTGCTAACCCCCTCTCCCAGTGCTACCTAACCTAAGATAAGAGGAGAGGAGGAGAGAGAGGAAGGGACCATCCATCGTCTGCGAGACGCAGACGCATAATGGGGGCTCAGGGTAGCATTACTTGGCTTAGAACTCGAAATCCGCCAGTTGGCTTAATCCGTCAGTTGGCTTAGAAAACTTAGAAAGCAGATGTATATATATATATATATATATATATATATATAAGTTTCCAGCAGCCAGATTGCGCTATTTAGATATTTTTAACAGTTGACTTAGAAATCCGTCAGTCGGCTTAGAAGGCGTAAATGGCAGATATATATATCGTTTGAGCTGCCAGATTGCGCTATACAGATATTCCTGACAGTTGGCTTAGAAACCCGTCAGTCGGCTTAGAAGGCGTAACCAGCCATTTGGTATATATATAATATATATAATATATATATATATATATATATATATATATATATATATCCGCAGTTATTCCTTAATATAGTTTATATATACAACCAAAAGAAATAAATAAAACACCATTACATCATTCTGTTTATTTAGACGAGTTAAGGGAAAATAATTCATGAAATATATAGGAACTAAATATACATTAAAAAATAATATACAGTAAGAATACACACCTTAAACGAAGGATATATATACATTCTTAAATAATAATATTAGTACAGGATAAAACTATATAACCATTTAATATATGTACGAGAAAATACGCCCTTTTATATATATATATATATATATATATAAAATAATAATAGTACAGGATAAAACTATATACCCATTAATATATATACATATAAACAGCAAAACTTATATAAAATCAAAATACATACACTTTATGTTCTACCGCGCTTAACTAAAATACTAAACTCGCACGTGATTGAGTCTACACTTACATGATTGTTGCTTTGTACTATACAATAAATACGATTTAGCATTATTTCACCACTCAAGGTGTGCGGGTGCTTATACTCGATGTAAAGGGTCTTCATATCGTTCAATACTATTTTTGTCTCCACTTTACAATTGGTTGGAAAGTTATCTTTAAACACGGACAGAATACAACCAAAAACACGCACAAAGAGGGCGTCGTTAGCCACAACATCATTATTAAATTGAAGTTTATAAACACTCATTTGCAATCGAGGGTTTTTTCTTACCGATCCGAGCTTTTCAATCGTGAACTCTTCTTCACAACGCATAGCAGCAGTTGAAATAATTTTATAAATCGTAACGACAGCTGCTCATTATATAAAGATACAACTCTTCAGGGTGAACAGTGTAGGCGAGCTCTTCCCTGTACCGCTCAAGTCCTTTGTACTAAAGTTCATGATATTTCGAAGAGTCTAAACCTTTTAAATAAGCATCCAGCTCTGGACCATTCTCGCCATGTTCAGTTGTTCATTCCTACATTCGGTAAACCCGTCGAGCAGAGCGGCGTATGCGTATTCAAGAACCGTATCAAAATAAAGTATATCCGTAACCCCCGTAACACGTGCATCACATATAGGTTTTAGGTAGGAAACCAACGATTTCAAATATTCTGTCGGGGATGAATCGGTTTCGCGTGGGGACAATAACGTTATTATCAGAAGCATTCTTCCACATCAGTCGTATATCAATGCATAGATGGTTGTTATTTATGCACAACGTACAAACAATGGCATATGAGGGGGTATCACTAATCTGTTCTCTTCTTGTACCTACACCTGCAGGTATTTTATAACAATCCTCACCCCACTTCTGAACTGTCACGAAGACTATTCATCTCCTCAACACTTAAATAAACAACATTACGTTTACCAGAATTTGCTTGTCAACAAGTCGTTTCAAGTACATAGTAAATGGCATCGGTTTTACATCTGAACACACGCAATGACTTCGTCACGGACACGTCGTATACGGCATTGAGAATGCTGCTCAAAGGAAGATCCATCATTTTCTATTGTGAGAGTGCACAACCAGTCGGGTCAAGCTCTGAGATGACTATGAGCAATCGGTGCGCGGTTTGGCTCGGAGACAGGTGTGGAGGAGTGAGTCATACCAAGCGGTAATGTTTCGTGTACGGGTTTGTTCCAGCATGAAAGAATCATGCGAGTAATTGTACCCATTATACCCGGCAATGTTTCCGGGTATAATGGGTACATACACGACGCATTTATCGGGCGCATTCCGATAAATGTGTCTAGTGCGCATTTATCGGAATGCGCACTAGACGTTTATTTCCACAAACTAAACACATTAACAATCCGACTCACTATTTGAGAGAAACATGTGCCCGTATTTATCCATTTTGTTTAACAGTCGATACTTGTCTCTATATTCTATAAAAAAACTCACACAGGCCCTTAGCCACAACCTCACTGCGAACCTCGTCATGATATATATGAATGTCGTGGTAAAAGTATCTTAGACTATCCATTATGACGAGGTTTACATTCTCAGCCGCAGGGTACGCGTACTCGGTATGATGCAGCATAACATAATACCGCCTGTCACACCACTCATCAACAAGACTCATTACCCATATCCGTTGCTTCTCTTCTGCACGCGTTGTTTCTTTCACCTCACGGCATATGTACGCTTTTATACAGTTTAGCCCTACAACGTAGTCCATTACATCGTTTGTGCCGCTAAATCCGGCAATGCTCTCGCAAGGTTCAATGTAGCCTTAAAAGTCTTAAAGGAGGGAGGGCTAGGCCGTCTTTCAGTATTCACCACATCTTCCGACTTTACCAAATATCACTTCATGAACGTCGAACATGCAATATCAAAAGTCGCCATCACTATTTTTCGTCTAAGTGAGAATTCTTCAAATATACGTCTGAGATCCAGGGCTTGCAGCGGCCAACTGAGCACGCATGGGTAGAGATATGCCCAGGTAGTAGCAGGAGTCACGTGACTATTTGATTGATCTCACAGTGGGCGGAGCTTAGGACTTTTTCTGTACATACGCGCACACACACACATACACACAAAGGAGACAATGAAACCCTAATTGAAACATTTACATATTCAGATATACGTAATAAATAAACATATCGTTAACAATAAACATATATAACATTCAGGTACTATGGTACCCAAAGGGTACGGTATCATAGGTGCTAGGCACCTGGTAACGTTTCCTATAGGTCAACGGTGTCGAATACGTTCGCCACTCGCCACATGTGGCGAATAGGCTATTGCGTTGTGGCGATATTATTAATATTTTTTTGTAATATTTATCTTTAATATTAATAATAAATAATTTGAAATGTCGCTTGAAAACCATAAGTGCGGCTAGCATGGAATTTGTATTAGACACCGCTGCTATAGGTGTTACGACACACCTTTGTGCCCTTAAGTTCCTTCACACACCCCAGTTTCTGTGCCCGAAAATTGTGGGTTCCTACAGTCAGTTGTGGTGGTTGGTCACCCTCATCTTCTAAGCACACTAGCTCCTTCAACGAGTCAAAGTTAACGACCCGTCGGTTCTCATGGTTAAGCGTGATGCCCTTCGTCTTCACGATATATTTAAGCTCTTTCCCCACCCTCACCCGCACCCCATAAGTTTTTGGCCCTGTTGATACAAAGGAGTCAGCGTATGCACCATCAGCATACTCATCCTTGGTCTCGTCAGTCAACTCTCCGAGGAATTCACCAATAGACGGCATGTATTCACCCTCCCTCTCTGTGAATATTACGCTATCTGTGTCAGCGTACAGCACCCTCCGCCCAAGAGAGTGCAGTAATCCCCAAAGCTTGATGCGTGCGTATACCGTTGTGAAGCTGGCTACAAGTATGTTTGTAACACGTGAAGTATCTGTGGCCAGTTCGGTGATGTTGTACTTTATTATGTACGTGTTACCAACATTCACGATCTCCATAACCTCTTTATCGAGGGCATTGGCATAATCCCACACATCGTTATAACTTTGGGTCAAATGAACGTTCCCCTTACCTGTATTCTGCGCAAATATTCCCCAAAGACTATTTAGGCATAACTTTGCACTAAAGCGCTTGCCAGGGTTCTTAACAATTTGGGCCCGGTCAAGTTGTATTCCTTCACGGTCACGGTAACGCTGACTACAAGCCGATTTTTCACCCTCGCTCTCAACCCCTCGCGGGTAGCCTGATGCTTCTCCTTTACCCTTCAAAAAAGTATTTATATATGGCGTGAAAAGGTTGGGGAGTTTCTGAAACCTCCACATCTCATATATCTTCAATATTCTGTAACCATGGCAGACGGCTAGGGACAGGTCAGGACTTGCATATACACCTCTGATCTTCCGCTGGTTGGTTGTGTGATTACAGGACCCATTATTCTCTTCTGCGCACTTCACGCACAGGGAAAACATGAGTTTGTGATCTATAACGACGGGTAAGATCGGCATCCATAAATAACGAGGGGGAGCACAGCTACGAAAGAAAGACCGGGATAGTACTTGTTCAAATTTGTTGAGAACACCTCGATGGTGGGCAGGTCAGGTCCCACCAGTTTTTCAGGTGCACCTACGGGGTACAGATTGTTCTTCATCATGTACGGATATAAAGAACAGAAGTCGTAGTAATGGAGTTTCACGCCCTCCGTAGGTGGAAAGTATAGCCTGAATGGGTTTGTTCGCCCTCCGAACAAGCTATCACCGCATTTGAGAGGATCTAACACTATTGAACGCTTGATCGTGTTTATTTCTTCACGGTACTGTCCATCAGTTTCCATCCGTGCATCATACTCAAGCTCCCACAAGATCATGTGAGTGAACTGGGGACCTATAAGCTGATCGCGGGTGAGGGTCCATGCAAGATTGTCGGTAGGATATCTACCGTGGATATCTCCTACGATTCCACACTCAGGACGTGGGCAGCCATGCCACCAGCAACCGTTAAAGGAGTACACAGTCTTCTCACCAGTGGCACGGTCTTCGCTTAGACCATCAACCCAAAAAACACGACCATTGACCTTAATGGGTACTTCTCCCGTGTTGCGGGTGTGTTTTGTGTATACTCCGGTCTGCTGCTGTATGTTGTATGAACCATAAATAGCCTTGTACCCATAACTGCGAGGGTTGTTTCTGTGAATGACGACTACGGTGTCTTTAGGCATGAAATTGTTCTTGAACACCATAAAGCACAATGAGGCGATTGTGGTTGAGACTTGCAGCGGATCGCAGTTGAAACGGTTTATGTACATTTTTCAAAAGGCCTGGAAACATACTCTAAGCACGCGCACATCATTCACGGAATAACGCTCACATTCATCACCTATATTGTATGGATTAGTTTCATTAAAACTGTTGTAGTTGCGGTCAAAATCTTCACGTTCACTATCACTCATGTTGGTGTAGTTAAAGTATTGTTTGGGGGGAGGTAGTCCTACGTAATTTAAAGTGTCGCTAGTGAGGAAAGTGTATGGGAAATACCCTTTTGAAACTTCGGCGGCTACACCCATCACCTTGGGTAGCTTGGCTAGTTTACAAGGTGTGAATAATAAAGTATCTTTAAACTGAACATTACCTCTTATCCGCATTTGTATAAGCTTGTTACCTCTTTTCAGGTGATCACCCGTGAATATCTCTGATGATTCGTGCCCAAGCAATTCCTTATAAAGGAACTGTGTGTCAAATTTTTCTCCCGTTATGGGCAAGAATATACACAGTAATTTTTTTGAACTTGTCCGCTAACTTGACAATATAGGATACGAAGAGTTTTACAGGACTGTCGTGTGCGATCGTTTTTAAAACGTTTGTCCGTTTACCACATTTGTGACATTCATCACACTCGACTTCCATGCACTCATCGCAGATAATCTGGCTTACGAGTAGATGTGGGATAACCTCTTTTGTTTCAGGGTTTGTGTAAGTTTCTATATCGTAGTACACGGTTATACAGGGTTTATTTTTAGGTTTAGCATCTTTCATATAACATACATGCTTTACTCCGTCCGCCTTATATTTCTCATGGCGTGTAGGACAGTGAATTTCATCGCATTTACGCTCAAACTTACTCCATTGAAAAATGTACGTCTGCACACATTATATTCCCTCTTCTCAGCTTCAACTACACGACTTTCATATTTGGGGCTTTTACACTGCTCACATACCATGTGACATGCCTTACAATGCTTCACTCTATCATCCGCAAACTCGAGACATCCCTTACACAAATCATGATGCCGTCCATATTTTCGGCGTAAAGGTCCCTCATATTGCGGATGGGGAGATACGGTGACCCTGACAGTCCTAAAATAAGTAGAGGTCTCGCGCGATTTCTCACACAGCTTTTAAAAATATACACAGTCCTACGACGATCATCCATTCCAAATACAATTATACGAACATTCATTTCCTGCTCTACCCTTCTCAGCTCTTCAGGACCCATATTACAATCAAACTCGATATTGCAATCTGAAGCCAGTTTACGAGCACGCTGCACAACCGGAGGCAACCAAATTTTTTGGGCCTGTGTATTTAGCACATTAAACATACGGGCCAAGACTGTTGCTACAAATGGGGGTTGGAACCTTGCAACAAGGGGGAAGGGGGTTGGCACTGGCACTCATTTGATCAACATTGCAATTGCATATGCACTCTACCATTTTGAGGGCACACTACTGGAGTAATTACCTTCACTTTGGGACCCGCTGTACTACACAGACCATCACATACTTACAAAGTCTAGCAAATACTGTATCTGTGGCAGTATTTTTCAATCTTTTCTAGGTCGAGGGGCCCTGTAAGCAACATGTAAGATATTGTGGAACCTAGATATTCTCGATCAATTCTATTTCCCTTCGTTCTGTAAGCAAAATGATGGAAAACTATGTAATAAATCAATTATATATCGCTACGAACAAATATAATACATTATTCACTGCTTGTTACAAAATACCCCTTTATTTCCATTCTAATTTAGTTCCATCTATAGCCTACATTCTGAACTACTGGTCTTCAGTATGTTATGTTAAATATTTATTACACAGCGTATCAGAACCCTTAATGATTTTTCACTGAACCCCGGTAAAAAACAATGACATATGGGCTAGTGGATATTTTTGCTCATCTACCGTTCAGTTGGCATTTCTAACCATAATATAGAAAACTCAGGTAGTACGCTTGCAAGTGTGTGAGACACACGACGATGCAATATATTGGCTTCCTTTTAAGCTGATAACTACCATTTACGTGTTAAGTTGCATTCAACCACTATATCTTATTTGGGGGATGGTCAATTGAACATGCTGACAATGTTTATCACGTGTTGTTGCATTGCATGTTATGTGTTATAGTGTTTATTCATTGAACAACACGTGTTAAACATTGTCAGTATGTTCAATTTACCATTTCCCAGATAAGACATATTGGATGAATGGAACTTAACACGTAAATCGTAGTTATCAGCTTAAAAGGGAGCCAATATATTGCATCGTCAATTAAATAGAGGACTACAGGCTTGCCGATATCATGAACGCTGTCATCACGTATTATGGTTTTTATTCCTAAAATATAAAAGAACATTGTTTTATTCACGTCATTGACATTCTCCTTGTTAATATACTGTATATCCTCTTCTTGAATTTATATTGAATTATTCATTTATGTTTCCTTAGTAATATGTAAACCAGAGTGATGAATGGAAATAATTATGTTCTAAAGACATTTGGCAATGAGTCAAGAGCTGGCACGTCATATCAGCAGCACCATCCCCTGCCCTCACTGTCACCCGTGTGTACACCACCACTAACTACATCACGGCCAGCCAAACACTGTTAGGACCATATCTATATTATGGTATATTAATAAAGAGCAGAAATAATGTCTCCTTATTGACACACACAGACACACACACACACATACACACACACACCATATTCGAACCAACCAATCAGCGCTCACTCACTAAACTCCAGATTCATTCATAAAATGTTACAACCGTTTGTAGTACACACAACAAATATATGCCAGGTGTCGCTATCTGTTGTCAAGAGTGTCCTACGATAATGAGCGCAACTATACATTCATACGGCAATACTTGAAAAATAATTATCAATGGAAACGATTGGGGGTTGTTTATAAACCATTGAAACCAGCAGTCACGCCTTGATATACTGTATGTTGAATTGGAAAGTCATGATCATTTAATTATTATTAGTTATATATTGTTAAAACTTTATAAATAATGTTTTTTTTTGTGCTGGCACACTTTATAATAACAGGTAAGTGAAAGGTAAAGAAAACTCCAAAACTGGCATCTCAGCCGTGAGCCCTTGACGACAATGTGGGGGTTGCAGAAATTGGAGGATGAATGGGGGAATAACTTGGCGTTGAATTTTTTTTTTTTTTGCAGAGTACCATCCAGATTGGTTGGGTGTAAGCAAAATATTCGCGAATAATAAGAAGGTACAATAATAATAGTGATAACAATGATGTTTCATAAGGTAAATAATATGTGAAAATAATTATATTCAAATGTAAATTCAGTGGAGAAAATTAATTTAGAAAAATCTTCTGAAAAACAGTTAACCAAAGTCAAATATAATTTCCAAGTCACCTCATATCATGTATCTTATATCATGTGCGATAATCTACAACTTGCTCTTATTATTTACAATGACCATACTCTACACACCTTTTTATCCTTTGGAAAGTAATGAAAAGTTAAATTGCTCTTGTTTCTTTTAATCTATATGTTAGTAACCGTAAGAAGCACACTATGTTACAAATCCTGGCCCTAATCCGAAATTACTAACCATTCCAAATGCGCATTCACTTAACTCGACTTCATAATTAACACTGTTGGATGGCACTGCGATTCCTATGAATGAAACGTGTAATTTGTGAAGCTCACGTTGGAGGACGTTGCGAGTCAATTTTAGTATAAATATTTACGAATGAATTGCAACTTTATGAAAAGACGTGGAAATTATATGAGACTATGAATTAACTTTAATAGTTAAAGAGCTCATTCCCGAACCACATTCTTCAACTAAATTTTCAACAACTTTCATTCTCAAATAATTTTCTCATGATCTTTCGTCTGAAAGATCATGATCTTTCGCCTCCGTGGTTTCGTCATCCCGACTCAGTTGTTGTCTGACCGGGTGCAATCAAAGGCTTTTTGTCTCATCAATTCCCCGCCTCTTACTCACCGTCTTCAATCTCTCTCTCTTTGCCGCAGTGTTGCCACACTCTCTCTTTACTATCGCTATTATAACGGACATTGCTCTTCTGAACTCTCTCACTGCATGCCTCCTCCTTTAAGGAGAGCAGCAGCAGCAGACTTTCGACACTTTCTCATTCCTTTTCTGTCCAACTCTCTAATACAAGCGTTAATTGGTATTTTCAATCTTTCATCTACTTCACCGGCCAACTCTGGAACAATCTTCCTCAATCCATCTTTCTCAGTACATCCATCCATGACCTCCCATCTTTCAAACGCAGTGTCTAATCATTTCGAAAACCCCTGACCTTGATTTTGGCTCTCTTCTTCTCCTATAGGAGGACGCCTTTGCGGGCATTCGCCCTTGGTCCCTCCTCCCTGCATAAAAAAAAATTCTAGAAAAGGCGAGAAAAATTAGAATTGGATAGGTTTTCACATTTTTGTCTGATGAGGAATTTTTGGCCAGTCGAATGACAGATTTTGCACGATTCCGGGCAGAAATATAAGCTGAGTGAGAGACGAGTTGGATGGCGATGGTACCTTCTGAAAGACTCCTCTCTGCTGCAGATAGCATTAGAACAAGTAAAGTTAAACAAAGGTTTTTTTTGCATTAGTAGTAGGAATAGAATATGGAATATACGCCTCCATACCCGAGAGAATCACCTCCGTGATGCGCTCAGCACACTCGGAAGGGCCCCGGCCACGGAAGCAGTAATTATTCCAGTGGAAATCACAGAAGTACTGCTTAAGGGCCTCCCAATCAGCGGCGCCAAAGCGCCAAAGGCGGCACCTCTTGGAAAGATCCAAAGGCCAGATTGGAGCGATAGGACGGAAAATAGATATAAGATTGTAAACGAAGGAGCCCAGCGGAGAAAAAAGTTTCACAGAGTAAGAAGAAGGATGAGAAGTAAGAAAAAATCCAAAATGTTGGGTGTATCTCCAAGGCGATCGCGGATACAAATAGGATGCTGTACAATCTGCTCCAGGTCATTCAGGATATAGAAGTTGTGAGCCAGTTCACCAGGGATGTTAGTGAAATAAAAGGAAAGCCAAAGGTGGTGGTGAACATTGAAATCTCCTAAAATGGAGATTTCAGCAAAAGGAGAGTGGGATAGAATGTATCCCACTTTAAAAGTGAGGTAGTCAAAGAATTTTGAATAGTCAGTAGAATTAGGAGAAAGGTAAACAGCGCAGATGTACAGTATTTAGTTTGAGATTGGCATGTAAGCCGTAGCCAGAGGGTATAAAATTCGGAAGATTCGAGTTCGAGAATATGAGAACAAGTTAGGTTATTGCGTACATATACGCAACATCCATCTTTGGAGTGAAGTTGAGTATAGAGAATGTAAGAGGGTATAGAAAAGGGGTTGCTGTCAGTTGTCCCAGACACTTCAGTTTGAGTGAGGAAAAGAAGATGAGGTTTAAAAGAGGAGAGGTGGTGTTCAACAGGTTGAAAATTTGAGAAAAGACCACAAATATTGCAGAAATTAGTGAAAAGTGAATCAGGCAGAGGCCAAGAACATCTCGAATGGGCGGTAGCAGATCCAGACCCGCTACCCGGGTCTTTACGTTCCCAGTATCGGCAGCGGGGGATGTTACTTTCGCAATGTTTAAGGATTGAGGATTTGGCTGGTCTACTCAGTGGTGAAGAAATGCGATTACTGATGCCACGATGCTCATCGACCCGTACCTTAAGTTAGCGGACGGAGCTGCCAAACATATGTGGCGTTACGACCACAATTGAAAGTGTAAATTAGGTTGGAGATGAGAGCATCGGACAATCTTTCCTTAATTTTAGAAAAGGAGCTAATGCTAAAATTAATAATAAATATAAATTTAAAATCAATTTGTGGATAAAACTGAGCGAGCAACCGTTTTAGGTCTTTTTCGATCCTTTGGCTTAAGTAGCCATAAAAGGGCATCGATATATATCTTTTGTCTTTTTGAACAGTTAGAACGAGGAGCTGGGGTTTAAAATTATGATTTAAATAGTTTCGAATATGTTTCATAATCAAGTCCTTTGGATAAGAATTAGTTAAAATAATCAATTAAAAAACCTCTCAGAATTTAAAAAAAAATCGGAGCAAACCTTGAATGCGCGGTCAATAAGGGTTTTAATGGAATTAACTTTAAAGCCAAAAGGAAGATCACTTAAAAAAATGTTTACCTAGACCCAGGCCCATCGAGAGGGTGGGGATACCGTGGAAAAATCTCCTGGGCCCGGACCTCAGGGGGCCCGGAAAGAGGGGGATAAAATCTAAAAATATTAATAAAGCAATTGATTAAATAACAGAGAGGAAATATAATTAATGAACATACATTTTATAGAGATTATCATAGTCAAACTGAAACAGATAAAATATTATCTGCCGTCCACCAATGTCCAAGACCGACTGACAGATCTCGGAACCATTGTAATTGAAAGCCAATTAGCCCGTACTTTACATTTCATCAGAATCATTTACCACTTTGCTAGAGAGAAGGCAAAGAAAGTACACTTCTAATTATGAAAATCTTGAGGTAAACAATTGTCTTGTCTGTACTGGTACTGCATTTGTAAATTGTATGGTGATAGAATTAATATAATTGATTCGAAAAATAAAATGGTCAGTTTCTTCTGAGTTGTTTATTCATACTGTATGTTTTGAATAGTGACTTGGACATATAATCACTTTGCTTGTTATGTACACAAAAAACATCATAATAAAATACTGAGTAAACAGGGGGGCCCATATACTAATCTTTCCCCGGGGCCCGGGGCAGCTCTCGGCGGCACTGCGGCTAGACTGGTGAAAGTTTTCTTACGACATAGGGAAGTTTTCAAATTATTACTGGTTCTATAAATAATGGCGTCCAAAGAAGCTAACTGGGCAATTTGCTCCACTTCTTTAGTGAATTTAATGTTGGGATGTTTAGAATTTAGATTAATCAAGAACTGATCAACATGAGACGGGTGCTGAAATAAGAGATAGGTGTTATCCACATATCTACGGTAGAAAACTGAAGGAAATGGAGCAGTCATCAAACCAACGAGCCTCATGAAAGCAAAGGAAGGTGTTTGCAAAAGTGGAGCCGAAAGGAAAACCCATGGCTACGCTATCTATCTGTTTATAGTCTATTATCAAATATGAAGACAGTATATTTTACAGCCAAATTAAGTAATGAAGCCAAATCATTTTTATTGAGTAGGTCTACTTTGGAGGAGTCATTACTGCAGTGGCGGCTCGTGACTTTCAGTTATGTGGGCGCTGCCTCAGAAATTGCGAACAATTGTGTCAATTATATATATATATATGAGAGAGAGAGAGAGAAAGTCGAATAGATAAATAGATAACTACTCACTACTCAGTCATAAAAATAAGTAAAATAGTATCATAAAATCAATTATAGGGTACTTACGCTTAACGGGTAATTTCGAATTTGCCAAAAATTTTATTTATAAACAAATTCCATTCTTCTGTTTTTATTCTGAGCGAAAAGGTCTATTACTTTTTCATTGGAATTCTGTGTACTGTTGATCAAATTTTTCTCTATTGAAATCATTGCAAGAGCATTTAGTCTTTCCTGATTCATAGTGCTCCTTAAGAACGTCTTTATTCTTTTTGATGTTGAATGGCAGCGTTCGGCCTCGGATGTAGTCATGGGGATGGTCAAAAGAACATCTACTAGATTATTTTCAGTGATAAATTTCAGCAGATCAATTAACCTGTCGTAATTGTGCATATCAGGTCTACTGTAGAAAACTTGTAGTTCAGTAAGAAGCTTTTCTTTTTCAATCATGGGATATGCCTCAGTGGTCACCGTTACCTCTTCCATAGGCATTTTCATATTATAGCTATCGAAGTTTTCCTTGGTAAACAGCTTAGCAGCTACTAATTGTTTGGTAAATGAATACCTCTCAGCTATGTCAACACATACACAGTCGCACACTTCCTTTGCTTCAATCATGAGTGTTTTTGAAGGATTTTCACAGTACTCCGAATTTCTTATTTTTAAAATGGCATTGTTGAAGTTTGCTATACAGGGTGTCCCAGAATTAACTATCTATTTCAATGAAATCGGACAAATTTTTTAAAAACACACTTTTATTTATGTTTATCATGTTTAATATGTGTTAAAAATGTATAAATTTCTAAAAAAATTTCATAATTTTATTTTCATAATTTTTTCATAGTTTTTCATAGTTTTATTTTTAGAATGGCAAAGAGACTCTCCAAAAGTTAACGTGTGGCTTGGAATGACCAAATCCAAAATTTATGGCCCATTCTTCTTTGCGGGAGCAACTGTAACAGGTACCGTCTACCTTGATATGCTTCAGCAGTTTCTCGAACCACAGCTTCTTGATGATGGCATTCTTGATAATGTTGTGTTTCAACAAGATGGAGCATCATGTCATTATGCTCTAATTGTTCGAGAATACCTCAACAGACGCCTTCCGAATCGGTGGATTGGACGTGGAGGACCTCGACCTTGGCCTCCGCGTTCTCCGGATTTGACACCCCTGGATTTCTTTGCATGGGGTTTCATAAAAACAAAGGTTTATCGCCAAAAGATCAATAGTTTAGCTGAACTTAAAGAACGCATCCAGTTGGCAGTGCGGGAGATAACACCTGAAATGCTTCAAGATGTGTTTCGCAGCGCTGAGGATAGATTTGAAATTTGCAGAGATACAGACGGTGCACATATTGAAACTTCTCAATAAAGTTTTGACTTATGATTTATAAATCTATTTGTTTTTGTATCATAATTTAGTAATAAACACAAAATTATGTCAGTTTTTATTAAATTTGTCCGATTTCATTGAAATAGAGAGTTAATTCTGGGACACCCTGTATATTCTTGTACTTTACATGAGTCAATAGCTCGAGATTGCATTTGATTGTAAATGACTTCTACGTGAGGCATTATCTGATGAAAAAGTTTCAACCAAAAGATGAACTTTTCTTTATTCAAAACGTGCAAAATTCCTGTGGCTTCTGAAATGGTTTGATCTGCGTTTGCTGTCGACTGTATTTTTTCAAGGCATTTTTTTAAGGGTTCGAAATTTTCATAGACGCGGTTTACGGTGCGTATATGAAAATTCCATCTAGTAGGGGATGGACGAGGAATGCGGCTGGCCATATGTTTGCGTAAGAAAGAGAGACGAAGTGGTGACCTGGAGAAAAATGTTGGTATAGCCAAGAGGTTAGAAAAGAATATTCTTGAATTTCGGGTAGTACTTGCTGCATTTTTCATAATAAGATTCAGTTGGTGGGCATAACAGTGAATGAAGTGTGCATTATTGTAAACTTCTTTAATTTTAGCCCGAACTCCCCCTTTTTTTCCTTTCATGACATTTCGCCATTTGCGTCTGAGCAATTAGTTTCTGCTTGTTTCCTTCGAGAAGAATATCTAGCTGATCTAGAATGCACTTCGATAGTCCTTCTACCGTTTGATTTTCCGGAGTAAAGAAACCCCAGAAGCGCTCAAAGACTTCCTCATTCAGCTCGTATCTCAGAACAATAACCATTTGAGAGTGTTCAGGAACATCAGTTGTGTCATCAGCCATGACCGCCACAAACGAAGCTTCTTTAATTTCTTTTTTTATTTGATTGCAGGATACCTGCAGCACACAGTCAAGAATATAATTCTGAATGGTTTTGGAAACGCCCTTGAAGACTGTGTTGCTTTCTAAATGTTTTTTCAAATCGGGATCTAATTTTGATGCGAAATTAATTAATCTCCTGAATACACCTGGATTTGCCGAATCATCTTTTTCATCATGCCCACGTAAAGAAATCTCAAAATTTCCGCAGAATTTAATGCAGTCTATTATTTTCGACAATATTTCACGATTTTTGGTAACTTGTTATTATGTTCGATAATCGAGAGTTTGTAAGCCTCACTAAGTTTTTCTTTGATATTTACCGTTCCTAAAAGTGACAGGGAAATCACATTATCAATATGCTTCTTTGAACGCTCATGCTTTTCAGTTTTTTCTTTAATTTTGTTTATATTTGTAAAACCACTTTTTGTCCACGTCAAGTCACCACCGAGTAGTAGACACGGAAACAAAATAATGCATTTTTAACTTTACAACCACAAAGCCAACTTTTTCTTTGGTACCATTCTGAATTAAAACTACGAATATATTTCTTATTGTTACTTATTCCCGGCTGAGATATTTGAATTTCTGGTGTAGGGCGTCCTTCAGTTTTAATAGCTATTTTTTCTTGAAGAGATAACTGAAAAATTACGAGACTGAATTTTACTCACTGTCACCCGACTCACTTCTGGGGCTAGCGCAGCCATGATAATAGAATAGGCGCCTAGTTAAAATTTCAAAAAACAAAAAGTCACTTGCGAAAAAAATATTCTAAGAAATGAAAGCTATATATTGTAAATAATCCAATTATTATATAATTAACTTCAATCGCACGACAAAAAATAAATGATAACGAATCATTGATAAATGCAATTCGGAAATTAAATTTCGAATTAGCAAACGATACAGCAACACAACTACCACGTCAAACAAACAAATCGGCACTGCTCTGTCCACAGTGCTTTGGATCCTCTTAAAGCAGCGATTCTGACTCGCTCTTCGTACGTCCGCCACCGAGGTTTCAAGCGTTTCGAACAAAATCTGGAACTTTTAAGCAGGGGCGTCCGCAGGATTTTTTATAGAGGGAGGGCAAGTATGGACAAGACATCAAGGCTACTCAATACTCATTTTTCATTTGCTAAGTTAGTGGTAATTGTTAAATTGCTGTTAGACTAAGACAACCTGAGAGCAAAATTGTTTTATTAATTCAAATAAAGTCATAAACTGACCCATGGAACGTGAATTATATACTGTATTTCACACACACATACACACACACACACACACACGCACGCACATACACAAACACACACACTGTGACACAAATATACACACACACTATACAAATAAAGAAAGAATTAACATAAATGAAACTTCAAGTAAAAATTATTAAAAAAAATTGTTAAGATAGCTTTCTTATACCTTTTTCAGTTGTCATTACTCACTAAATAGAAGCTGTAGGCGGCCAACTCAGACTCTCATGGTAAACTACTACCAATTCCATTAAAATTTAATGTCAAATTAACCTTTAAACATTTTCATTGCCAAATTTTCTGTAACAATGTCATGTATATTATGAAAAGAAAAATTAGTTGGTATATCCAGGGGGTGGCAACTGCCCCCACTTGCCCCCACCTGCGGACGCCCATGCTGTTAAGTACGCAGTTCCACGGGAAGGCTGAAGCTACTTTCGTGATTCATTCGTTCGGCATTGAAATAGTTTAAGGAAAAAAGGATATAATCTGATTTAAAAACTCAAAGTTCATTGAAACAAACAATCAGAGAGGCTATTTTAAATATTTAAATATAAAGATCATAAGATCATGGGGGTGCTGCAGTTCCACAGTGCCTACCTGCGAGCCGCCACTGGTCATTAGGAATTAAAGCATTCAAGCAGATATCAATGGTTTCCTGTACGGGGACATTCGTAAACAAGGACTCTACATCGAAACTGGCCATAAACAGCTTATCAGCATTAGGAATTTTAGTGATCTTTTGAAGAAAGTTAAAATAATTTGAAATGGCCAGTTTATCACAGATACTAGCACCTTTATTTCTAACAACTGGCAATAATACAACTGACAAAATGGACTGTTGCAAGTACCATATGTAGTGGCAGAGACGTTTTCAAATACTTTTGCGATTTCCATCGATACAAACACAACCAAGATGAGGTCACACAAGTACGACCAAGATGACGTCACAGCGCGAGACTCCCTCAAGCATTCCTTTTGCTTCGAACATCACACCTCAACTTCGATGTAAGGACTTCTCGCGCAGGATGCCACCTTCGCACCTCGACCTCTCTCTTCGAAGAACAAGTGACACGAGAGCTACCATCATGTAAACGTCATTGTGCAGGCCCATTTTGGCCTGGTGTCATTCACCTAACTTTATAATAAAGACTAATTATTACCTGGCGCGTTATTTATATTGAAGTCATTATTCAAGTGCACATTTATTTATTTCGAACTGAAGTTGTACTCAAACAACCAACTTATATTTTGTCTCATTAATAAATCATTTATTTTGTTTAATAAAGGAAGAAAACTCATTCTATCAATCAACCTAATTAATAACCTTATTTGGTCCGCAAGGACCTGGTGACCTCACCCTATTCAGCCTCAATCATCAATCAATCAGCAAACAATCAAACGTAACCATAATCATTAACAATTATTATTATTATTGTTATTATTGTGCCAACGAGGCACACTAAAGACAAGTCAATAGCTTTGATATATATATATATATATATATATATATATATATATATATATATATATATATGAAAACTACCATTACAGTATTTCAAGAGCTAAGTTTTTATTTATTTTTCAGTGTAAGTATCATTGTTTTTAATTATACAGTTGTATAATCTTTAAATGAATTAATTACCCATACATAATAGTAAGATAAGAATTAGCAAGTTTGATTGAGTGTGTGTAGGGGGGGGGGGGTCATAATTAAAAAATTCTGAAGGCCAATGTACGTATTTTTTCCTTTGTATTTTGTGTAAGTCTAAGCACATGTAATTTGTTTGTAAACTAATTAAAATTAATTAATTAAAGCGGTAACTGATTTATGAGAACCAATAGTCCGCTATTGTGATTAGTATACAGTTGCTCGCATATGTAATGTTCCTCGCCTCACAGGCGACTCCGTACATGTGTTAACGCCGCAGTAATAGTCAAGGTACCCCCAACTGGGGGAAAGTCGGGTGGAGGGGGGACAACCAAGTCCAACAACATATAACACAGACATATATATCTAAAGGACAATTAAATGTACATTCACTGACATACAGGTAATTATATTGTAATGTCTGTGTTCATAAAGATAACCAATTAATATGATCGTATACACGTTGAACTCGATGTAGTTTACTAGTCTTATACAGTAATAAGGTTCCATTATAATTACTGCAAGTCTATATGAACAGCTACCACAATACAACTTTTGGATCACCTGAAGATCAGGGCCTCCAGGCTTCTCTAGTTAGCCTTATGAGGCTAACTAACGAAAATATCACGACCTAACCTAACCAATCGTTAGGTCAACTGTATGCCCTTGACGATTGGTTAGTTTAGGTCGTGATATTTTCGTTAGTTAGCCTTATAAAGCTAACTAAAGAAGGCTGGGGGCCCTGATCTTCAGGTGATCCCAACTTTTTATATACTAGTGAATTTGAACCAAAAATAGACATTACACAACTAATTACAATTACATTACAATAGTTTATAATATTTAGAGATTAGCTAGTCGAGAAAATGTAAATTTATGGACAACTTAACTTATTATGCTTTGCCATTTTGGTGAATGTAAAATATTTTTATATAATTACACTTTGAAATCAATATAAATTATCGTAGTGTTTTTTGTGTTCAATTTTCTGTAAATATAGATTTTGTTTTGTAATGAAAATTTTAAAATTTCAAATAATCAGTAAGAGAATCAGCTAAATTTGGCCGATGCCAATGCCCAAAAACTGGCCGATTCTGCCAATGCTGATGAATCAGCACACCACTAGTTTTTAATGATTTTGCTAATTTTGAGGGCCAGGTTCTTTACTGGTAAATATACTATTAATTTGATGTAATAACATGGTTTATAGATTTAATGACTCACACATATTGTTTATACCCTCATGTAATCGCAAGTTTCTTTAAAAATATCATCTTATTTGTTAAACTTTAATACAAAAAATGTTTCATGTTCTAATTTTTTTTAGATAAAATAGTATAATGGCTCCAAATAAAGAAATTTCATACAAGAATAGATTGAAAATTATTGTTCTCCATAAAGAAGGCAACACTCAAAGACAATTACTGTAGCTGCTGAAGCTGGAGTATCATTGTCTACTGTTTCCAAAACACTTTCTCACCACTCACAAACTGGGGATGTGAAGAACAAAACAGGTTGAGGATGGAAGCGGAAAACATTTAAAACGGATGATGAGTACATGATAATGATGAGCAAGCGTAATAGAAAGAAGACTGGTGGGTGGGGAAGGGGAATGAGGGAGTGTGGAGGTTGGTTGTGTAATGTCTATTTTTGGTTCAAATTCACTAGTATATAAAAAGTTGTATTGTGATAGCTGTTCAGATTGATATGCAGTAATCATAATGGGACCTCATCTATACTAATAATTGTGACGGTCGAACTGCCTGCGAACATTCTTTGTTTCTTATGACCGGTCAAACCACTTACCAGATTTGAATGAGACTTAGGGGATAGGAGTAACTGAGCCGGGGAAGAACATAGGCTATGTGGCGTCGGCCTCCGAAGTCATCTGAGGCCGCTGGAGGCCTCTGTATTCTGGATTGGTTGAAAGATAGTGACATCATAGACATGTCATAAAATGGGCAGCTCTAGCATATATATATATATATATATATATATATATATATATATATATATATATATTAGTGATGTAGGTCACATCCGCATCCGCATCCGCGAACATCCGCACATTTTCTCGCATCCGCATCCGCACTTTGGACTGCGGATGTCGTGCGGATGTGGACCGTTGAGATAAAATGTCATTAATAAGCGGAAATTATCAAATTCTACTATATTAATAGAACTAGTTCATTGTGCGCAAAAGTGATGCAAGCGACAAGACGAGAGGCTGTTCTTGTATGAAGTTACTCTCTTGCAACCTACTTAGATCCACGTTACAAAGCTAAGTTATTTTCACCTAGTACATTAGAACGAGTTAAATCATCACTTGGCAAAGCAGTTGAAGAGCTTCAATCTCTTGAATCTGTCGCTTCGCCACCCACCAAAAGAATAAAAGTTTCAGTGACAGAACCAACACCTTCAACAAGCAAATCTATCACAGAATCTCTCTCTCAGTTTCTTGAGTCAAGCAGCAATGACGAGACCTACGCGATGTCAAAAGATGTAGTAAAAATGATCGAGAGCTATCACCAAGAAAAACGCCTGGCTGCATGTGACAATCCTATTAGTTGGTGGAAAAATACGCAGAATATCTATCCATACTTGAGTAAACTTGCAAGGAAACATTTAGCCTGTCCTCCAACAAGCGTACCAAGCGAGAGATTATTTAGCAGTGCTGGATTAATATATGATGAAAAGAGAAACAGACTGGCAGCAGAAAAGGCAGAAAAATTAATGTTCCTTAAGCATAACCTTCCTATAATTAAGTTTGAACATTAAACGATGAACATCTTAGTTTACTTTATTTTAATTACTCATTTATAAATATGCCTAATAAAACTTTAAACTTAATATAAATAGTTATCAAGCTAATTAAAGATCTCTTTCTATAAGGGTGGAGGTTGGGGAAAGAGGTCGGTGGGGGTGCATTTGAGTTGGGTTCACGTCCCGCATCCTGGTAACACAATTATGGTTTCTAATTGTGGCTGAAACTCAACAAAATATAACGAATTTATTTGCAGACGAATTCACTAATTGATTTCTATATTAGTTAGATGCTTGATATTATTTTATATGTTCAGAGAAAAGTACAGCAATTATTGTACAATTAATGAATTATACTACATTATAGCTACAGCTCTCTCTATATAATAACTTATTATATACGTTAAACACAACAAATCTCGAATATATCCTAAAAAATAACGAAAATGTAGACATCCGCATCCGCATCCGCATCCGCGGATGTTGAAATCAAACATCCGCATCCGCATCCGCATCCGCGGATGTGAAAAAAATGACATCCGCTACATCAGTAATATATATATATATATATATATATATATAAGAACATAGGCTATGTGGCGTCGGTCTCCGAGGTATATATATATATATATATATATATATATATATATCGAAACCTACGGTAAAATTATTGAATGTCCGGTTAGGTCAACTGTACGCCCTTGACGATTGGTTATGTTAAATCGTGATATTTTCGTTAAAACTAACGAAAATATCACGACTTAACCTAACCAATAGTCAAGGGCGTACAATTAACCTAACCGGGCATTCAATTACTCTAATCGGGCCTTCAGTTGACCTAACTGGGCATTCACTTAACCTCACCGGGCATTCAGATGACCTAACCAGGCATTCAGATGACTTAACCGGGCCATTCAATTAACCTAACCGGGCATATATATATATATAACCTTACCCTACCTTACAACCTTACAAAGGTTCCACGTGATGATTTCTCATTTCGCGAAGGTCAAGCGTGTCGCCCCTCCTCTCGAGTATATATATGCAGTAAAATCACAGAATAACACGTGATCTTATTAATAAGCAAACAACCACAGGGAAACGGAAAAAGAAACACGAAATCCGAGCGTTTTCGTGATATATTCACATCTTCAAGGAAAAACAAGTAATAGGCAGATTTTACAAAGTAAATGAGTTAAATACACAAGCGAAAAATTCCCAGTCGGCAACTCAATTTAAAAACCATAAAACACCCTAAAGATTTTTTCCGTAGATAACTTAATCTGAAGGAAGCTAAATTATTGAATATAAAAGAACTATATACATGAAATTAGACAATTAACATGTACAGAGGACAAAAATTATTATAACAGTTATTAGAAATAGTATTTAATTAAAGCAGGCAATTAAGTGGCATCTTTAGAGTGTTTTATGGTTTTTAAATTGAGTTGCCGATTGGGAATTTCTCGTTTGTGTATTTAACTCATTTACTTTGTAAAATCTGCCTATTACTTGTTTTTCCCTGAAGATGTGAATATATCACGAAAGCGCTCGGATTTCTTGTTTCTTTTTCCTTTTCCCTGTGGTTGTTTGCTTATATATAGCGTTCAATTTCCACTCGGGTAACGCCGGGTCGCTCCGCTAGTTATTGTATAAGACAAGTAAACTACATGAAGTTCAACGCTGTTCACGGTCATATTAATTGCTTATCTTTATGAACAGAGAAATTACATTATAATTACCTGTACAAGTATGTCAATGACTGCACATTCAGTTGTCCTTTAGATATACAGTATATGTCTGTGTTATATATTGTTGGACTCAGTTGTCCCCCACCCCCACCTTCCCCCCAGTTGGGGTACCTTGACTATTACTGCGGCGTTGCCACATGTACGGAGTCGTCTATGAGGCGAGGAACATTACATATGCTGGCAACTGTACCTGCTTGAATTTGAAAAATAAATGTCGATGTTATTTGAAGAGAATATAACTAAGAAAATTTTCAAATCTGAATAAAAAATTTTAAACTAAAAACGTACCACTTTTTTGTTACAAATAAATTCGCCATTGCTTTATTAATCCAAGTTTTTTTTATTATCCCCAAACTTTTCTGTCATATGGGTAAACTGTTACACCCACAGACATAAAATATAGTAATGGGTAAAAATGTATTTATGAGTAAACCATAAGTTTACTGTAGTGGCAGAGACATTGTCAAATACTTTCGCGATGTTCCATCGAAATAAACACAACCAAGATGACGTCATACAAGTACGACCAAGATGACGTCACAGCGCGGAACTCCCTCAAGCATTCCTTTTGCTTCGAACATCACACTGCTTGTCGGAACTCAATGGAAAATTCCTTTTTTCTCGCCTTCCTCACTTGAAGAGGTCTAATGGAATTTTCCACACGTAGTTTGTTGTACTACATTATGGCTTCCACTTTTATTCAGTCTATTTTTGTCATGGTCCGTAAGATAAGGAAGTCGGCATTAGAGAATGGAGGCAGGGGTGAGGAAAGGAGAAACTTTCAGTGATGACTTGCGCTGCTACCAACGAGGCGATGCGCACAGTAACACTCAGCCCTGTGCTAAGGATTGGGAAACGATAGGAAGGTAAATAAAGATTTTTTATTTATGAAGGATTTTTTATGCAGAAATTTTGCCAAACCCCTCAAATTTGGGATGTATGCATATATGTACTGCATCGCATTTCTTCGGTGATGGAAAGGTGTTTTGATGATGGAGGAAGAGGAAACAGCTGAATGCAATTTAAACATTGCCTTTGGAACACCATAATATACAGAAGACAGGATCTATTCTTCCAAGCCTAAGATACTTGAAGACCGAAAGACCAAAGTCAATGAGGTAATCAACATCTTCTCAGCTCAGCTATTTTCAAATAGTATATCAAACATTTGTATAAAGTTGAATATTGTGTTGAAAAAAATGGCGATTACACTGCACATGCCCCTATTTCTAAATAAATGTTCTAAGCTAAAAAAAAAAAGAATCTAGATACAGACAAACGCAATAGGTACGTAAAACATAGTTCATTAAGGTCAATAAACCATGTTTTACGTAACTATAGCGTTTGTCTGTGTCTAGATTCCTTTTTTTTTTTTTAGCTTAAAACATTTATTTAGAAATAGGGACATTTTGGGGGGCACTTGGTATATACAGTATATAAAGTTAGCTTGGATTGCGTTAGATTTGCCCCCCTGCTCCCCCAAACGTGGTGGCTGGATCCGCCAATGATTACACTGTGTAACACTGATTCTGTTTATATAGAATTTTTTATGTTTTTGTATGCATTTGTGGGCGCTGAGTCCAAATCTGGCCTTGGTTTGTGTGTATTATCAATGGTTTCAGAGATAATCCATTTTTCATTTTTTACCAGTATAATGTTATTATGGGCGCAGCAATATCAGAATAATCAGGAATTGTTGAGAACAATCCGGATGTTCGTTGACAATTTCTTGCTCTAGAAATTGCCCGAAACTTCCACTGTGCTATATAAAGAAGAGCGCAGAGTCTGAGAAGTCAGTAAGTGTGAGCACACAAAGAAAGCAGGTTGTTCGTCTGATGGTTACCAGCACTGAGGTACTGTGTTTCTGTGCTTCTCTGTGCTGACGATTTGAGTGTTATCGATCCTTTTTTATTGCGAACATTATTTCAGTGTTATGAATACATCTTTTTTTCTGGAATCTGTAATCTGTTGCAGATTTAATAACTCTTCTCTCTATATCTGCAGGTTATGATTAATGTAGTCCAGTTTGGTAAAGAGAATGGCAACTAGAGCTTGTAAACACCCGCCGGATATATTCTGCTACGTTTGTGGGTATTACATAGGCCCCAAGCAAGTATCGCACAAGATTGTGAAAAGCACCAAGTTCTGGATCGCGTATCGGCTCTATTTTGGTATGCCTATGGGTGACCAAGATAAGCCCTGGGCACCCCATGTGATCTGTGGAAGCTGCCGCTCGACACTTGAAGGGTGGCTGCGGGGAGTACGTAATGCAATGCCCTTTGCGGTACCCAGAATATGGAGAGAACCAAAGAGCCACCACGACGATTGCTACTACTGCATGGTAGATGTTTCTAAGTACAGGAAAGTTAAAAGAAGGCAGACTCTTCAGTATCCAAGCATAGCGTCGTCCATAGCTCCTGTACCACATGGCGAAGGTCTTCCAATACCACGTCCACCAGAACTGGTATCTATCCATTACTTTACCTTCTGTATTTACAGACTGTGGGTCATTATTTGTCGATTTTTCTTAGTGCTGATGCTCTTCTACATATATAGCTATGCCTATATTTTGTTTCTTTGCTTTGCAGGTTGAAAATGAGGATGCAGCTAGCTCATCTGAGATGTCGGCTGGTGAGGACAGTCATGATGAAGAATATACAGTAACTTTCAGTACAAACCCTCACTTTTCAAATCAGAGGGAATTGGACGACTTAATTAGAGATTTGGGTCTGACGAAATCAGGGTCTGAGCTTCTGACCTCCAGACTCAAAGAGTGGAATTTGCTTGGAGAAGACTGCAAGAGCACTGTATACCGAAAGCGGCATGAAGAGTTTGCAAGGTTCTACGATGTCAATGGCTCTCTCTGTTATTGCAGCGAGGTTAATGGTCTATTCACAGTTATTGGGTTAACACATATACCCTCAGAGTGGCACCTGTTTATTGACAGTTCAACTCGGAGTTTAAAAGCTGTTCTACTCCACAATGGGAACAAATATCCATCTATACCAGTTGCACATTCTGATCAAATGAAAGAGGACTATGAAAATGTCAAACAACTGCTCACTCAAATCAGGTATGAACAATATAACTGGGACGTGTGTGGTGATTTCAAAATGATTGGTTTCCTGTTAGGTTTACAAGGAGGGTTTACTAAATATTCGTGTTTTCTTTGCCTGTAGGATAGCAGGGCTTCAACTGAGCACTATAAAACAGTTCAGTGGCCTCCACGTGAAGGACTGCAACCATGAAAATACAATGTACTCAGGGAACCTCTTGTGAAGCTTGACATAGTTCTGCTACCACCTCTTCATATTAAGTTGGGTCTAATTAAGCAGTTTGTAACTGCGTTAGATTTTGGAGGGGAAGTTTTCCAACAGATTCGGGTCATGTTCCCTAAACTCTCTGAGGCCAAAGTCAAGGCTGGCATCTTTGTAGGACCACAAGTCAAGGCGCTGTTGAATTCAAAGAACCTTGAAGCCAAGATGACTCCGATCGAAAAAGAGGCTTGGTGTGGTTTCCGTGATGTGGTTCGTGGGTTTTTAGGCAACCATAAAGCACCAAGCTATAAGGAGTTAGTGTCAAACTTGATTAAGTGCTATGGCAAAATGGGGTGCCGTATGTCTTTAAAATTACACTATCTGCATTCACATCTAGACTTTTTTCGTGATAACCTGAGCGATGTGAGTGAAGAACATGGCGAAAGATTCCATCAAGATATTCAAACGATGGAGAAAAGGTACCAGGGCCATTGGGATGCTTCCATGATGGGAGACTACGTATGGTCGCTGATCAGAAAGGATAAGAATGTTCATACGCGGATGTCGCGTTCTTCAGTGCATTTTTAAGGAACGCACACTGCATAACGAGGCTTGTTATTCTCTTATCGGTTCTCCTCATGATATATATTATATCCTTTGCACCATTTTGGGTTTGTCAAACAATTTTGGCTCAATAAACATTAATTTCCAAGTGTTTTTATTTTCAGAAAATATTTATGTTAGCCTTCTTTATATACTTTGCCATATGAAAAGTGTGATAACCTATATTTTTGAAACGGTTGATGCTAGAGCAAAACCAATATCATTTTTGGAATCAGCGCCCCGAAATCATTAAGAAACGACAGAAAAATCACAATAAACAGAAAATTTTTCAAATTTTGTTACCCAGTGTTATAGGCCTATGGAACTGTGATTAATTAACCTAGTTTGATTACTTTTAGTACATTTTTAACATCTCTGCACAAATTTTGACTAGATGTTCAATTAATGTAGGTTGTAAATAGCATCAGTAAGGGTTAAAATAATTGAAGCTGGTACCGCTTAGACTGAATGTTCAATTTGAGGATTCTGTTATTTGAAATTATATTAACATTTAATTGGTTTTTACCACCTTTTCAGTATTTCTGCATATAATTTAATAAAGAGATATATTCCCTTGATTTAGGGTTTAAATGATGTAATTAAGAATTTGAAATACATACAATTATTTGAGAATGGAAGTTGTTGAAAATTTATTTGAAGAATGTGGTTTGGGAATGAGCTCTTTAACTATCAAAGTTAATTCATAGTCTAATATAATTTCCACGTCTTTTCATAAAGTTGCAATTCATTCATAAATATTTATACTAAAATTGACTCGCAACGTCCTCCAACGTGAGCTTCACAAATTACAAATTTCATTTATAGGAATCGCAGTGCCATTCAACAGTGTTAATCATGAAGTCGATGTAAGTGAATGCACATTTGAAATAATTAGTAATTTCGGATTAGGGCCAGGATTTGTAACATAGTGTGCTTCTTACGGTTACTAACATACAGATTAGAAAAAACAAGAGTAATTTAACTTTTCATTACTTTCCAAGGGATAAAATGGTGTGTAGAGTACGGTCATTATAAATAATAAGAGCAAGTTGTACATTATTGCACAAGATATAAGATACATGATATGAGGTGACTTGGTAATTATATTTGACTTTGGTTTACTGTTTTTTTTAAAAGATTTTTCTAAATTAAATTTCTCCACTGAATTTACATTTTAATATAATTATTTTCACATATTATTTACCTTTTGGAACATCATTGTTATCACTATTATTATTGTACCTTCTTATTATTCACAAATATTTTGCTTGCGCCCAACCAATCTGGATGGTTCTCCACAAAAAAAAAAGAAAAAAGAAAAAAATTCAACGCCAAATTATTCCCCCATTCATCCTCCAATTTCTGTAACCCCCACGTTGACGTCACGGGCTCACGGCTGAGATGCCAGTTTTGAATTTTTCTTTTCCTCTCACCTGTTATTATAAAGTGTGCCATCACAAAAAAATCATTATTTAACAATATAAATGAGCAACAATTCCACCTGACTTTTAACTCACGTGACACCACGTGACGTCATGACAGAGGTGTTAACAGGTGTGGTGACTGCGAATAAGTTCACACTATTCCTGAATCTCATCGAAGCAACTATTCTGCAGAATGGATTATCATCACCAGAAAATTGCTGAAAGGGGAAGAATCAGCACCATGAGGGAGAGCCGGTTGTCTCCAACTCAAATTGCAAGAGAACTTGGAATTTCTAGGAACACTGTTTACATATGGGTGAAGAGTTACCAACAGGAAGGGAATCTACGAGATCACCGCAGAACGGGAAACCTCGACTGACAACTGCTGCGGATGATCGGAGGATCTGCGATATTGCCGAAGCCCATCCCTTTACCAATGCTTTTGCCATAAGGGAACAATTTCACCTTGATGTTTTAGCAATGACAGTAAGGCGGCGGCTATATGAAGCTGGGTTACACCATCGGACCCCACTATCAAGAAGTTAAATCAGCAACATCGCGAAAATAGACTTCGATTTGCTCAACATGTTGACAAAGGATTTGACTTTTGGAGCCGAGTGATATTTACCGACGAAAAGTCCTTTTCCTCCACATCCCATGGCTGCCCCAATTCACACAGCACGGATCGTCACATGCTGGTTCTCTGAGAAAAATATCGACCTTCTGGATTGGCCAAGTAAGGGTTGTGATATGAATCCCATCCAGAATATATGGGCCAATATTGTAAATATGTGGGAACCAGCCGATGAACGAACAACGGACCAGTTTTTACAACACACATTTAGTGAGTGGGAGGTGTTGAGGAGGAATCAACAGCTGGTATATCATCATGTTGCTTCTGTACCACATCGACTGCAGGTCCCTGAAGGCGAGGTCAGATAGGTCTTTAGTTCTAGGTATTACCCCTAGGCACGGGTTGGGTCTTAGAATTATGTCCAAAATAATATTTTTGAATAACAAATTAGAAGAGATTTGTGCTGAGGAAAGTGTACCCTTCGTAAAGCTGTGGTCCGAATTCAATGATCCTAGCCTTTTTATAAAAGATGGGGTGCATTTTAATGAAATAGGTAATGCTAGGCTAGGTAGCTTAATAGACGAAAACGTGCGAAAGCTGTGTAGGTCGAAGCCTTCTTTAAACGTTGTGGGTCCGGGAAACGCGGGCCCGACGTGATAAATAGTTTAAAACGCGGGCCCGGGGTAAAAAATAACTTAAACGTCTTTTATTGCAACGCGCGTAGTATTAGAAATAAATTAAATGAATTTAAGGCGGTAATTTATTCCGGCAACTATGATATAGTTGCTATCACTGAAACTTGGTTAAATACCGTGACTCGGGACTTGTTGGGGGAACTTGATATACCGGGTTTTAAACTCTTTACTAATGATAGGTTACATAGATTTGGAGGCGGCGTTTTGCTGTACATTCGTAATTCCCTTAGGGCTATCGAGGTTAAGTTAGATTTTCCGGCAGCAATTAATGCGATCTGTGTTGAAGTTACGGCGCGTAGTATTAGTTTTAATTTTGTTGTTGTTTATAGACCTCCCGTTGAACCCCTCGATATAGATACTAGATTTTACTCACTTCTTGGTAATTTTATTGACAATCGGAATAGTATAATTGTCGGAGACTTTAACTGCCCTAATGTTAATTACGAGAATTTTACGGGTAATGAAGAGGGTTTGAGATTGGTTGAGTTTATGGACGATAACTTTTTACGACAGATAGTTACCGAACCAACGCGCGGTGATAATATCTTAGATTTGGTGATGACGAACGGCGAGAATATAGTCGAAGGTTTAGAAGTAGGCGAGAGTTTAGGATGTAGTGATCATCAAATTCTTAGGTTTAAGTTATTGATAGAAAACACTGAGGATAGTAACGTAATAGAAGTCCCTGATTTTCGTAGGGCTAATTTTGATAGTTTTGCTGATAGGATGAGAGTAGTGGACTGGGATAACTTATTTATGGGCAATGACACAAATTTGCGTTGGGTGGCGTTTAAAGAAAGTTTTAGGAACATTGAAAGGGAGTTTATTCCTCGTAGGCTCAAGCGCGCTAGAAATCGCGGTAGGCCGAAGTGGTGGAGTAGGGAAATAGGAGAGTTTATAAACGAGCGTAATAGAGCGTATAGACTTAGTAAGCGCAATGGACAGGTAGCTAACTTTAATAGATATATCGAGCTTAGACGTCAGGTTAAAAGATCAGTTAGGAATGCCAAGCGTAATTTAGAGATACTTATAGCTGCGGATAGTAAACATAATCCAAAAAAGTTTTTTTAATACGTTAATAATCGTAAGCCGGTAAAAAATAACATAGGCCCTCTAGTGGATGTTAATGGCGCTTTGGCTTCTGACGCTCAGGCGATGGCGGGTATTTTCAATAACTTTTTTGCGACAGTTTTTACCGTAGAAGACGTAAATAATGACCCCGACGTGAACGATATCGTTCCATTTAGTAGCGAGACTATTTTGGATGAAATAACTGTTTACGAGGCTGAGATTGCGCATTATATCGATAGGCTAAAAGTTAGCAAGGCTCCAGGCCCTGACGCGTTTTATCCCAGACACTTGAAAGATTTGAAAGAAGTTATCGTAGGCCCCTTAACGAAGATTTTTAATCAGTCACTCGAAACGGGGATTATTCCTGAAGACTTTAAATTAGCTAACGTCACGCCTATTTTTAAAAAAGGCGACCGCGCGGTAGCTAGCAATTATAGGCCCATTAGCTTAACGTCAATTGTCGGTAAACTTTTGGAATCCGTAGTTAGGGATCGTATTATCGATCACTTAGAAAGTAGAGATTTGATTAATAGTAGTCAGCATGGGTTTCGACGCCATAGGTCTTGTTTAACTAATTTGTTAGAATTTTATAACGAAATAGTGCGCGAATACGATAGGCATAGAGCAGCTGACGTTATTTATTTAGATTTTAAAAAGGCGTTCGATACAGTTCCGCATAGGAGACTAATTGCGAAGGTTAAAGCGCACGGTATACGCGGTCAGGTAGCTAATTGGTTAGAAGAATGGCTTCGTGCTAGGAGGCAGAGGGTCGTAGTTAATGGTAGTGAATCGGGGTGGTTAGATGTAGGTAGCGGTGTCCCACAGGGTTCAGTGTTAGGCCCATTGCTATTCGTAATTTACATTAACGACGTAGATGTACGATTGACTAGTAACGTGTCAAAATTCGCGGACGATACTAAAATAGGCGGTAAGGTTGTTAACGAGGACGATAGAAATAGGATCCAAGACGATGTAGATAGGATTATGGAGTGGACGGATAAGTGGCAGATGCAATTTAACGTAGATAAATGTAAAGTTTTGCATATAGGTTCTCGCAACAATAATTACGCGTACACGATGGATGATAGGGAGTTAGCGAGCGTTGACGAGGAAGTAGATTTAGGCGTACGCGTAATTAAAGATTTAAAGGTTAGGAACCAGTGCCTGGAGTCTTGCGCAAAAGCTAATAGGATGTTAGGCTTCATAGCGCGTAATTTCGAATTTAAATCGAAGGATATTATATTGCCCCTTTAGAAGTCCCTAGTCAGGCCTCATTTAGAATATGCCGTTCAGTTTTGGTGCCCGTACTTGCGTGAGGATATTGATAGGTTAGAAAGGGTTCAGCGTCGTGCCACGAAACTTATTCCGTCATTGCGGAATAAGCCTTATGAAGATAGGATTAAAGAGTTAGACCTGTATTCACTCGAAACTAGGAGATTAAGGGGGGAGCTTATTGAAGTTTTCAAAATCGTTAATAACATCGATAACGTAAATTTTGATAAATTGTTCACTTTCGATAATAGTAATATTCGCAATAACGGATTTAAGTTGCGTGGCAGACGTTTCATTACCAATATCGCTAAAAACTTCTTTACGTTTAAAGTAATTGATAAATGGAATAATCTTCCCGCGTCAGTCGTTCATTCTACCAGCGTTAATATGTTTAAGAACCGTCTTGACAGACATTTTAAAAGTATTAACGTTGTTTAAAATTAAAAAAGAAAGTTAACAACAGGAGCTCTGGTGGTGGTGCTCGAGGATGAGTCTGTTGACGATGAATGCCAGCTTGTGACATGCCAGCGTGTGATGCCAGCAAAAAAAAAAAAAAAAAAAAAAAAAATTAGACTAACACGAACGTAGATGTAGCTCGTAGCGTAAACTAACCCACTTTTTGTTTAACTGTACCTACTTTTTTTTTTTTCTTATCTCCTTTCTTGCATGTCTGTAACTCTCTTTACTTGCATGTTTGTAGTTTGCATGGTATGACAGTGAGTTAAGACTGTGTTTGCATGGTTTGTAAGCGTTCTTATTTTACTTCTTTTCATCTTTCACCCCTCTCCTATTTTCTTCGACTATTTTTCTGACTTGTCGGCAGTGGCCGGCGGATGATGATGGTGTGACTTTTTTCCTCTTTTTCTGAATGAATGTTAACCCACGAATGATAGGTGTTGCTCCTTACTTAACCCCTTATTCTCTTTTCTTAACCCCCTACTCTTTCCTTTCTCTCGGGCTAGCCTTAGAGTGGATCTTAGGGTCTTTGTTAGCCTTAGCTTCTGTAGATCTGTAGATAACAACGGTGCCTGGACAAGATATGAAATGTGTTGTGTTCATGTATAAAATATCTCTCAACTACAATGATAATTATGAATGCAACACCTTTGCAAAATTGTCAAATATCATCGTTTAAATGGCTCTATGTTTATTGATATGAATCTGTAATAGTTTTATTTTCTGTAATTCTCTCCTTTGAGGTGAGAGACCGACAAGAGTCACAGCTGCAGTGGTTCAACAAGTAAGTTGTAACATGGAACTTATTAATACAAAACAATTATGTGCATTTATGATGCTGCCTCGATACAAAACACTCTTCGTTTCTAAATAATATTTCTCTAAGTGACTCTTTATTACTATATCAGTGTTGCTGATCTAGAAATTGCATTTGCTCCCGATAAAACAATGCCACACCAGTAGTATCCATTCAGCTGTCGTCCAGTTGCCAATTGGAAGATATTCTAACCAGTGACATATGAAACCTACAGATATCCATCAATCTGGTAATGTTATAATGTTATTAAAATTTAATACAGTATGTATCAAAACATTGTTTTTTCATTCATAAACCGCCTACACAGTATATGTATTTATATATATCAGGTTTTACTCTGCCTTTGCTATAACACAAAATAATATCTGAATCTATGTTCAATATTAAATGTAAATAAATAAATAAATAAATACAAGGGGGATGGGGGGGGGGGGTTGCTGGTCGTGAAATTTGCTCAGGGCGCAATAATGCCTACCTACGGCTCTGTTTTTATACATTGAAACTTTAATTCGTTCAGGATGACAGGCTTGCCAATACCATGAACACGATCATCACGTCTGAAGGTTTTTTTTTTAGTTTTTACAACACCACTTTTTTATTCACTTCATTGATAGTCCCCTTGTTAATATATATATCCCCTTCTTGAATTTTTATTTAATTATTCATTTACGTTTTATTAGTAATATGTAAACCAGAGTGATGAATGGAAATAATTATGTTCTAAAGACATTTGGCAATGAGTCAAGAGCTGGCACGTCACATCAGCAGCACCATCCTTTGCCCCCACTCTCATCCGTGTCTACACCACCACTAGCTACATCACTGCCAGCCAAACACTGTTGGGACCATATCTATATATATTAATAAAAGGCAGGAAAAATGTCTCATCACACACACACACACACACACACACACACACACCATATTCCAACCAACCAATCAGCGCTCACTCACTAAACCCCAGATTCGTTCATAAAATGTTACAACCATTTGTAGTAGCTACACACAACAAATATATGCCAGGTATAGCTATCAGTTCTCAAGAGTGTCCTAGCAATAATGAGCGCAACTGTACATTTAACAATAACAAATTCGTAAATTATTTTATTTTAGGTTTTTTAATTGAAAATTATTACATAATAACATGAACAAGTTAAGCTAGGTCCAATTTGGCGTATTGAATTTTACTTATTACAGTATATGTTAGACTATATATACTATTAGTCTATGTCGACTCTTTGAATCTGTGGGTAAGAGAAAAAAAATAAAAATTGGGCAAAAAAAGTCATGTCCAAACGAATCTGTGCTTTTGTGACCAAATATGTCGAAGGGTAGATGGCTCATATGGCATTTACTATTAACATAGTCGTTATATATATAGTCTAGAAGCTTACTCTTATGAAAATGCTTGCGCTTCAAACCCCAACTGACTAGCCAAAAAGGTATATACATTTTTAAAATGAGGGTGAATCAAGCAAATTTTATTAAGTAATTTCAATGTACAAAATTTATTTTTATAAAATTAAGTATTTAATTTATAATTTCCTAATTAATTAATATTCTTAAAAATTGCAATATTATGTATAATCATGTAACTCAATCATGGATGCTGGGGGTTGATGACGTAATGACTCAAATGCAAACAAAAAATTAATGGCGTCTCATATTCACAGCATTCATTAAATTACATTACTCTTCATTTGGAAAACATGAAGTCACTGTGGTGTATCAAGGTTATTCAAGTCATGAGCTATATTTTATAATAATAAAAAAAATCTTGCAAAACATCACTCTCAAGTTAGCTAGTAAACATATACCCTTTCACTACTACCAAAATAGCCTACATAACTTAACCCTTTAACGCCGAACATTTTTGTAGGGTTAAGTCTAAATGCGTGTATTTGAAATGGTACGTATTCGACCCAGTCGGCGTTAGAGGGTTAAGCTGAGAATATACACAATATACTCGTACAGCCTACAAACTATCTCTTTCATTGATGAAAGTATCCACATTTTTCTTGAAATTAACTAACGAGCTACTGTTTACCACGTCATATGCAAGTCATTCCAAAAATCTACTACTCTGTGACTGAAAAAGTATTTTTGTAGATCAAGTCTACAAGTCTGTTTTCTATTTTTTTTATTATGCCCACGAGTTATCCCATCAGCATCTAGTGAGGAAAAGTTACTTACATCTAAATTGTCTAAACCTGAAAACATTTTGAACATCTGTATCATATCTCCCCTCATATAACATCTCTCAAAACTAAACATACCTAGTTCCTTTAATCTATCCCTGTATTCCAATCTTCTTAGGTTAGGGATAAGCTTGGTTGCCTTACGTTGCACATCTTCAAGCATATCAATATCATGTCTAAGGTGAGGGGACCAGGCTTGAATGCAGTAATCTAAGTGAGGTCTAACATAAGAATTATATAATTTACAGATAACTTCCTTACTCTTGTAACTAATATTCCTTTTAATAGTACCTAACATTTTATTTGCTTTATTTCTAGCCTCTAAGCATTGCTTAGAAAATTTTAGATCACTACTAACTATAATGCCAAGATCTTTTTCCTTTCTAACATCCTCTAACCAGTTCCCTTGCATCTCATAACTAAAGTTTCCATTATTTCTACCAACTTGCATGACTGCATTTTTTAACATTGAATTTCATCTGCCATTTACTAGCCCAAGCAACTAATCTATCAAGATTTTTTTGCAGTTTATAAGAATTTTCTATATTTGTAACTGGGGCAACTACTTTTGTATCATCTGAAAATTTAGAGATTTTACTACCTACTCCCTTCTCTAAGTCATTTAGATATAAAATAAAGAGTAATGGACCTAAGACTGATCCCTGTGGTACCCCATTTTTCACTTTCTGCCACCCAGATTCATGACCATTTAGAATTACTCTGTCTGTTCTCTGTCTTCTAACCATTTTTCTACCCAATTTATAACTGACTCCAATATCCCATGAGTTTTTAATTTATATATGTAGAAGTCTCCTATGTGGAACCTTGTCAAATACTTTACTAAAATTCAAACAAATAACATCTACATCATTTCCATTATCTACCTGATTAGTTACAAAGTTTAAAAAGTTTAAGAGATTAGGCAAACAAGACCTTTCTGATCTAAATCAATGTTGTGAACTTGAAATAATATTAAAATTTCCAAATGATCTTGAATATCATTTTTATAATGCTTTCTATCTTTCCACCAATGATGTTAAACTAACAGGTCTATAATTTCCTACCTCTTCCTCACTTCCCGGTTTGCTTTTTCCCAATCATCTGGTACTTCTGCATAATTAATAGGTCTAGCAAAAAAAAATAGTTAGTGCCTGAGATCACAGGCGGATCCAGAGGGGGATCAGTGGGCTTAACTGAAGGAACGGGTTTAATTGAAGCAACGTGGACATAACCATTCAAACGTTTTACCTAATTTCGTTTAACCAGGATGTATGGGGCCTCCAAATTAAGCCCCGTTGCTTCAATTAAGCCCCCTGGACCCCCCTCTGGATCCGCCTGTGCCTCAGATAAGCTTTCCTCCCCTTCTCTGAGAATCTATAAAAAAACTATATATGGTTATGGTTGATTGCCGTCACCCTCATCCGTTGGAAATTTCCAGCAGATATTGGTGGAGAGTTGACGACAAAAACCCTGTCTTTTTGTTGTGGAGGTCTTCAAAAGACCTTGTTAAATAATGTTTTTTGGGTTAATGTTTAATTTATATGCCTTCGGTACTTAGCGCTAGCTAGTGTTTAAAAAGGAAATTACCATACCTTATTATTTCGTTAGACTTCGCTTCTGGTTGTATGGCGCGCCGTTGCCTGTCACACCTCTTTTTCGATGTAGGCGATGGGGTTACGCAATGAGTTTACAGTATTTGGTTTAATTAATATAGACAATTCACTATACTTAAATACCTGAAGGAATAGGCCTATCCTTTTGTGTTATTAATTTCATTATTAAGTATTCACTCAGAATTTATAGGAAGATTAAGCATTTCTCCCTTGCCTAAAGCATCGCTGGTCGCTCTGAGATGAGCAAGTATAAATTTCTTTGTCTTAAAAATTCGCTTACTTTACAAAGTCCCCAGACGTCTATTTTTTGTGTTTTCATTATTTCTTCTCTCGAAGTAATTTTCATGCGTCAGCGATGGAAAATTTTGATACGAAATAATACGTTTTTCTTGTTATGCAGACCCAATGCCTATATATTAGATTCTATGTATGGAAATTATTTCCATTCCCAATAGGCTTTGTTGCCAATCCCGAGGCAATTTTGTAGTTATTTAATTCAGTAAATTAATAATTTGTATTTAATTATAAAATTAAGGTACCATATACGATACAATGTTGTAGGCGCGTATCGTTTTTCCATAGAATCCTAACATATATCATATATTATTAGGTCCAGCAGCTTTATTTGACTTCAATGTATGAATCACCTGCCCAACATCACCCTTCCATATATGAATAATGAATATGATCAAGAATGCCTGAATTTACAGAATGTGAAGAATTAAAGTCAAAGTTATTTAAATTTTCTTCAGTAACAACAGAGCTAAAATAATTATTAAAAATACCAACAATATCCTGATCTTTTTCAAACATCCTATCATCATGTTCTATTGGGCCAATCCTATCATGCTTTTTATTATTATATTTATAAAAATTAAAGAATTTCTTTAGATCTTTAATGCTATTTCTACCTAGAATTATTTCACTATACCTTTTGCTCTTTCTAATCAAACTATTTAGCTTATTTCTTAACTGCCTATAATTATCCAAGTCCAACATACTATCACTGCCTTAAATTCCCCAAATGCACTTTTTTTTATTTTTAATCATTTTAGCTATTTCCCTATTTCACCACAAAGGTTTCCGAATCATATTATTCCTAACAGTTCTGAAAGGAATACACATACAGTATATTGTACATCCTCTAAAATTTCTTTGAATCTAGACCACATCTCAATAGCATTTTTATTGGGAAATTTATTATCCCACTTCACTGAGCTTAACAACTCCCTAAATTTATTATAGTCACCCTCTGTAAAGCAAAGAACTAGATGGTCCTTGTTGACTAGATCCATATTTAATTCTATCCTAAAACGTATGATCAAATGGTCACTATTTCCTAATGACTCTCCAACTGCATGTTCCCCAATAAGCTCATGAACCTTGGAAAGAACAAGATCTAAGATTACTTGATCCCTAGTTGGTTTGTCTACAAACTGCGTTAGAAAACAATCATTATACCAGTCAATGAAGAAGTAATCTTTATTTATTTTCTTAGGAAAATAGTTGTAATTCATTCAGATTCAAAGTTTTGCTCTTGCGGACAGCTTTTTTCAAATCGAACCATAAATTCTCAATTAAAATGGGATCTGTGCTTTGACTGGGCCACTCGAGAAGTTTGAAATTCTTTTGTTGAAGCCATTTCATGGTGCTCTTAATTTTATGTTTCGGATTATTATCTTGTTGCAGAACCCAGTTGTGACCCATTCGCAACTCCCGACCTGAAGGCAGTACATTTTCTCAAATTTCCTGATATTTCTTCGAATCCAAGAATCCACTGATGACAACACACTTTACTGGACTAGAAGCACTAAAGCGTGTCCACCTTAGGCTGGAAGAATTACAAAATTTTATCAGTAGTTGGCTGTTTAGTGATTAGAGAAGGTTGGCAATTCTAAATTCTAGAATTTTCCCTGTGAATCTTCATGGAAGACGGATGACTGTACAAGCCATTAGTAAGCAATGGGTTGTAGTAGTAAACAGCCGTCTACAGATCGTAAGAGATCTGTTATTGCTGCACACGAATGTGGAAAGAGTTATAGGAAGATAGGAGAAGAACTTTGAATTCCATTTACGACGGTTGCTGCAGTTATAAAGAAATAGAAAGGCTTTGGAACAATAAAAACTCTACCAAGGTGTGGACGACCTTGCAAAAATTCATAATGTACAGCTAAACGATTGAAAGAATGGATGGTACGAATCCATGAGTGATTACAGGTGATATTTGACAAATATTAAGACTGTCTAAGATCGATGTCCACCCTTCAACTGTCCGTCGTACATTGATAAAAAAATGGTCTGCATGGAAGAGTTGCTCGAAGAAACATTTTGCTACGAAAAGCTCACAAAGAAGATCGTTTAAAGTAAGCCAAGGCTCATAAAATCGGTGGATTTGCAATCTGGAAGAAAGTTCTCTGAACGAGCGAGACCAAAATTGAATTAGCCAGGAACAACGAGCAACAGTATATTTGGCGAAAATCAAATACTGCATTCGAGGAAAACAACATCATTCCTACGGTTAAACCTGATGGTGGTAGTTTGCTTCTTTGGGGATGCACAAAATATTAAATGATTTTGTAAATAAATGTACGAAAACCTTTGCATTTCAACTGTTGGAGTTGAACTAATTTTTTTATTTGTCAAATTTTTCCAAACGAATGCTAAACTTTTCATAACTATGCATGGTACAAAAGATAAGGATGAATATAACTGAAATATAGCGCGAGCTATAGTGCAAATGATATCGCATTCAGCTGCAGATCCGGACAAATGGGAGGCCTTGGTGATTAAAAAACGTAAGAATGAAATAGTTATACCCCGTATTGGATATGGAGAAGATATGCTGGACACAGGAGAAATACCAAACATCCTGAAGAGGGCGAACATTTTTTCTAAAGAAGAAGACAGATCTCAGGCATCACATCTCACCAGAATATTTGAAAGAATTACTAGAGAGAAAATTTATACCTTTTTGGAGACACAGGAAAGATTCAGTGAGAACGAGCACGGTTTCCGATCAGGAAGATCGTGTCTGTCACAACTGATAGAGCATTATAACAACATAATTAATGCACTTAAAAATATTGAAAACGATGATGTAATATACATAAATTTTGCTAAAGCATTCGGCGAGTGTGATCATGGTATAATAGCACATAAAATGAAACATGGGAATAACGGGCAAAGTAGAAAAATAGGTAACTTCCTCAGAGAATGACAACAAGTTGTTAAAGTCCAAGGAATATTATCATCAGAATCGGAAGTACGTAGCTCAGTACACCTCATGGAACAGCATTAACCTGACTCCAGGTCACTATCATTCTCACAGATATAGATAACGAAGTAACCAACGGTAACAGTAACTTCCTCTGCTAACGATACAAAAATCAGCAGAAAAATAAAAAATAAAATGATGTGAAATACTTGCAAACGGAAACAGGATATACGTACAGTTGGTGAGAAGAAAACAGCATGAAATTTAACACACAAAATTTTCGGCTCTTGAAATGTGGAGAACATAGGTGACTGACGATGTGAAATTTGAGATACAAAATAAGAGAGCGATAAACAAGGCAAAAAGAATTACGGAACAGATACTGAGAACCTTTAAAAGAAGGGACAAAGAAGTAATGATTCCCTTACTGAAAACACTGATCATACCAAAACTGGAATACTATTCAGTCTTGACGTCTCCATATAAAAAAGAAGAAATCAATAAACTAGAAGAAATACAAGGAAATTTCATAACCAAGGTTGATAGTTGCAAAGAACTCAACTACTAAGAAAGACTACGTACATTAAATCTATATTCGCTGGAAAGAAGAGAAAGGGACACCATAATATATGTATATAAAATACATTAATAGAAAACCAGTGCCTAAACTCAAACTGAACACCATAACCATCTAAACAACACTGGAAAATAGGAAAAGTAGACTGTAGTGTTCCTGAATTAAAGGTCAGACAAGGTACGTCCTCAACTATGAAAAACAAGAGATTTGTTGTCAGAAGTCCAATACTATTCAACCAGCTACTCAGAAAGATCAGAAACATTGAAAATGTCAAAGTTGAAGCCTTTAAAAGATTAGATGCCTGGCTCAGGAAGATTCCGGATGAGCCGGATGTGTCTGGTTATGAGAGTATTATGACCGCAAAATGGTAGAGGGCAAATTGCAATGCAAGGTTGATCAATTGTTGCAAAAGGGGGAGGGGGTTGGCACCCGTGGGGGAAGGGGTATGCAAGCAAAGGGGAGGGTGCTTAGCTCCACGCTGCACGAAGGGGAAGAGGGGGTTGGTCCAGGGGAATGGCCTTCCCCCAAAATGGGTACCCTAACCTGAACCAGGAAGGTAATCTAAGAGAGAGAGAGAGGAGAGAGGAGAGCCGAAGGTCTTTTAGCTAGCATATCTCGTCGCATACTGACGCTCTTGACAGCCTCAGTTGGCTTAGCAGTCTTAATCAGCCAGTGGGCTTAATCTGGCTTAGAAAGCTTAATCAGAAGGAGTGTATATATATATATATATATATATATATACACACAAGGAAATCCATAAGAATAGGTGCCAGATTGTGCTAGTTATTTAATTTGTATATATTTAATGGAGAGGAGATGTTCTTCGTATAATGAAGTTCTTGACAGCCCCAGTCGGCTTAAAAGGCAAATATATATATATATATAAATGAATAATTCCTGTATGATCTTATATTCAATTATTAATTTTTACATAGGGAGTTATTTGTTGTTCAATTCATACTCACATGTACATACGTCCACATGTATTCTTTTCATTTCCGGTTCTTTGAAATTAATTGATTTCTCGCAATCTCATAAATATTTAGGCGAGTGTTCGAATTCTGCTAATCATCGCGGAAGCAAATAACTTCTGAAATAAAAATAAATTTCTTGCTCTAATGCCAATTTATAAAACAATTATCACGTGTTTTATATATATATATATATATATATATACACACACATAATATTATAATATATATATATATATACACACACACACTGTAATTGATGATAAAAATTTATAATGTAATTAATCTACTTAAGCGATAGTAATTTAATATAATGTAATTAATGTACTTAATAATTTAATTAATGACATAGAAAATGTACTTCAATGGAATTGTAATTAACGATCATAAGTGAATATGAATTAATTGGTGATTGTAATCATAATTGTAATAAACCAGAAGTACACCGTACTTGGATTGTACTAGATGTCCGACACGACGTTGTGTCGCCATGTAGGAATGTACAGTCAGCGATATTGTTATTTTTTGTTCGTTGGAATAAATTTTGGAGTTGTTTCCTGGTTGCCAAATAATTGGTGACTTATTATTTTCAAAATTTTTAATAATTTTTTAGATTAGATGCATTCTCTCTTCGTTATAGAAGATGCAGTCATGTCTTGCCTTAGCCTTTTAATTTTTGCCCATATGCATATCTTAATATAAGAATGCATGATTCAATTTCCGTTCTAATTAACTCGGCGGATCAGGAAAAACAACAGGTCTAAAAATATGCGGTTTAAGCTAAAAACATGACTTCCTCTTCCTATATCCTGTTTATCTGTTAGCCATTGTCATAACAAAAAAATTTACTTTATTTTCAAACATTGTGCAAAAATAATGCAGCCTCTTCAACCTTTAATAATGGTAATATTAGTAGAATCGGGGTATATAAACCCCAGTAAATTCTTCCGTGTTCATTCAGAAATCAACTCAGAGGCTGAGCACTACCTGTACATTTTAGCAGTAAATTACAGTAAAAGATAGCCTTTATCTTCTCCTTCGAGCCTTGCTCTCTTCAGAAGAACTTAGTCATTAAACTTCCCTGATACGTTATAAGAAGAGTCAGGGAATCTTCAGAGAATTTAGTAAGCCTCCCTGAATCCTCCGAGCCACTATAGAAGAACTCGGAGAGTAATATAAAAGAAAACTACTGCAAATAATACATCCGTTGCTGCCACCTAACTAGAACCCCCGTCGACTTCGAACCAACCCAGGCCATAGACGGGACTGGCCCAAAAAAACTTATTTTTGAAAAGTAAAAGTCTAACCCCCTAAAATTGTCACCACCATCATAATATACTCGCACACTAAATTTCAACAAAATCTATGCACTTTTGGTGGTGCCGACAGCCTCTTGTATTTTTTATTTATTGCGAAAATATCAAGTGCTGGTAAAATTACTTTAAGAAATCCCGTAATTCGTAGTACAAATATTGTGTGCAAACCATGCCTATTCATACTCTTGTGGATTGTGCTCCATATGTTACACTCTTACACATGTTACACTCACTGTCACATGTTACACTGTTGAGTAAAAACACGTCTTTTGACCTGACGTTATTACTGGTGACGTCATCGGCTACGAAGGAAAGTGGGAGGGTCGCTGTTCGCGTCAGTATTGTTTAAGACGTAGTGAGAGTTTGATGTGCAAGTGTTTTCTCTTAATATTTGCAGATTTTATCCTTCACCATGTCCGATTCAATTGTAACAACAAGAAAAACTGAAATATGGCTGATTGGACAGCCAATTGACACAATTGGCAGTAAGAAGTTTCCATCCAACGGAGATGTACTACGTCGGCTTTTCTGTCTCACAAACAGTAAGAAAACATTGAAAGAAGCATCCAACCTAGTTTATGCTGAAATTTTTGAGATTTGGGACAAGGCGAAAATACCCACCAGAGCCAAACAGCATGTACTAACGAAAATTCAGAAAATGTACGAGAATTTTAGATCACTTCAAAAATCAAAATCAAACCGTAATCAAAATCAAATTAAAAAAGAACCTGAATTTCAAGATAGTTTTGATAACCGTTTTGATATAGCTCACGCAAGTGCTTTACAAATGATGTCAAATGAGGAAGATAGATCATTCCTACATGCTAAAAGAGAAAAAGGGAGGCGAGGTTACATGACTGATAATGATAACAAACTGGTCGCTAAGCAAATGCGAAAACGGAAAAGAGATGAAAGAAATGCTGCACTAAAAGAAGCCGAGGCATTGCGAAAGAAACTGTCATCAGCTGCAGTTCAGTTCAGTAATAGCAGTTCCAGCAGTAGTAGTGATGAGCAACCACAGCCAGGCACATCGTACACTCCTGAAATGACATCCAAACCTTCAAGCAGCACAATATCAAATAAGTGTAAGCGCATCGTAACACTTGATCTTGCAATGGCATTAGATCGAACAAAAACAAGTGATCGTAGTGCTGTTATGGTGCTTTCAGCTGCTGCAACTTCTCTTGGACATGACATTGGCAATGTTGTTTTGAGCAGACGTACTCTACAGAGGGCGTGGAGTGCCGTACGCCAAAAAGTTGCAGATGACATTAAGCAAACCTTTACCTCTGACGTTCCGCTTACCACTCATTGGGATGGTAAAGTAATGCAAGATATAACAGGTGATGAAAAAATAGATAGGCTAGCTATTCTTGTATCGGGTGGGGTAAAGTCTAAGCTTCTATCAGTACCCAAACTTGTTTCTGGAGAAGGCGAAAAAATTGCAGAAGCAGTTCTAGAATGCTTAGACGATTGGAATTTGCGAGAATGTATTCAAGCTATGTGTTTTGATACTACCGCTAGCAATACTGGCAAAAAAAAGACGCTTGCATGATAATCGAAAGTAAACTTGATAGAAAACTCCTTTCGTTGGCTTGTCGCCACCATATTAATGAAATTGTGATATCAGACGTCTTCCAGAAGTGTTACGGTGATTCAACGGGACCGAATATATTACTTTTCAAACGTTTCAAGATTTCCTGGAAACAAATGGATGATAAAAGATATGAAGCTGCCAATACAAACATGCCGTGGAAAGTAGAAATCCTCAAACTGTGCAAAGAACAGCTTGCCAGAAGTCACCCAAGAGCGGATTATCGAGAACTTCTTGAATTACCAATTATTTATTTAGGTGGTGTTCTATCAGGAGGAGTACATTTTCGTCAACGTGGGGCTTTACATCGCGCTAGGTGGATCCGTGCTGAGGTCTTTGATAACTTCTTCAGACAACACTGGAAGGGGAGGGCCTACTTCGACCTTTGGAAATTTTGTATTTATTTCTAATTCCGTTGCCTCATCTAGCATGTTGCCAAGGGGGCCTGACCACTTGTTGTTGCTCTTTGTAGGACCATCAAGTTCCTGGATGAGACGACGAAGAGGTAGTTCCCCTGTGTGCAAATCACATACAATCCAAACAAGCTTTCTTCCAAGTTTTTTCGCTAAATGCGTCATAACACCGCCCTGCCATCCAGTGTTCACCGCAGTTGAGTCTCCACCAACGGCCTGCAGTGAACTGTCAAGTCTTCTTTCTTGAAGCCAACATATTATTTGATCAGCAATTGCCTCTGCATGTTTCTTGCCTTCTACTTCTGATTCAGGAACAAAGTGAAACAAATAGCGGCCACCAGGTTCGGAACACACAGAGTAGTGTTCTTCTTTGATGAGACCGGGAAACTTTCTGTCCATTCCCTCTACCTCTAGAAGAACTTTTGTGTCATCTCTTCTTCCATCAAACAAAAGGCAAGAGAGACCTTCCTCCTTCAAATCTTTTTCATGCTGATCAGATATTTCCTTCATTAATTTTTCTTGTGCTCTTCTTATCTTATTATGATCTATCACTAAGGATGTATCCTCTCGGCTGATGAGGCCTGCATCTATCCAAGCGGCAGTGGCAATCTCTGCAGTCTCTCGTAGCCCCGTATGGTGGCGAATACTGGCAAGGGCAATGTTTGAGATGTCTTTAGTGTTGTATTTCATTCTCTTCGGCGAAGGTTCAGATGGCATTTTGGAGCTATCATCTGATGTTACTTCTTTCTGTTCATCTGAAGAGCTTTCAAAGAAGTGAGAAACCTCTTGATAGAGCTCTTCATCTCTTTGGGTGGCTTCTTCACTCTTCTTTTTCTTCCTTTCTTCCCTCTCCCGGATTTTCTCTTTTTTCTTAGCAATAACAATCTGTTTTTTGGTTTCTGAATAATCTGCCGAACCAATCTGCATACTTCCTTGGCCTCCTGCCTTTGTTCTCTGCGCCTTTATGAAAGCCAGCTCCAAAACAGGGATCTTCTTCTCACGAGGACAGCGACAATCAATGTGAGGGTGAGGTTCTCTTCTACATGAGGGAGAACAATTGGCTTCAGAACACAATTTTATGGGATACTGGCAGTTAAAAATGTCAAGAAGAGTATCAAGTGTGTGCAGAAATTTATTTTTCTTTGCTAGTTTTCCTTTACCAAGTGATGTCTCAACTGCTTTGTGCCACAGCTTTGTTAATTTTAGCTCAATAGTTCTATACTGATTGAGTACAGGTGGTTTGAATAACACATTAGCTTTTTTCCACTGATGCAGAAGAGGGGGGAATCATGTCCCTTATGAGCTCTTTCTCTGTGTAGTTCCTTCTATCCTTTGTATTTTGTTCACGAAGGAGTAACCCTAGTCTCAGCATGTCTCGCACTGTTGGTAGTTCTGATAAGGGAAGCTCCTTGCCTGTACCGACTAACAGGCTCAAGTGGCATGACGACTGACCTCTTGTCTTCAATTTTGGCATCTTAGGAATATCTGAAAAGAAAGAAAAACATTTAAGTATTTTATATCAATTACGATGTTTCAAAGTTTAGTCATTCGATGTTCTAAAATTCAATAAAAAAATATTTCATGGGATTACAACATAATTAGACAGAATATGATAATAATAAATAATTGTAATGATCAATAATCCATACTTACAGTTAAACTGTAGTATTCGTCTAGTAGAATAACTATGAAGTAGGTACAAGAGCAATAACAGCAAACCACCGTCTATGACATCTAAGAGGCAACTGAGGACTGAGAGTGAGGGACAGTTCTATTCATGTTGTGACTTGTACATTGTACAACAACTATATGACCTTGAAAACACTCCATATGCGATCAGTGGGATAATTCTGTGACAGATGAATAGTTAATCAATTTATGTCCTATTATTTAGTAAAAGAGTCAATTTCTGAAACTTTAAGGTAAAATTGATGTAGGTAAGGATTATTTTATTTCATTTTGGTTGGCCAATTTCAAGTTTTGACATGAAAAGACTATATTTTCACTATCAAAATTGATTTGAAAAAAGTTTACAAAATTGACACACCCTACTCCTTATACTGTAACGACTTGCCACCGATCACTAAGGAAATTATATATCCATTTCCCTACTTTTCCTATTATTCCCATATATTTCAGTTTATGTATTATGATTCCATGGCCACACTTGTCGAACGTTTTGGCAAAGTCTGTGTATATTACATCATAGTTTTCATTGCTTTCAAGTGCATCAATAATGGTGTTGTAGTGTTCCGTTAGTTGTGATAGGCACGATCTGCCTGACCGAAACTCATGTTGATTAATTATCATTTAATTTTTTCTGAGTTTCCAAAAAGTCAAAGATTTTCTGTCTATCTTTTTACAGATATTTTAGTGAGATAGGATGTAAGCGATCGTAAGGATCGATCTCTTTTATATATTGAGACTATCTTCGCGCTCTTCAGGATGCTCGGTATTTCTCCCGTGTCTAGTGATTGTCTCCATATCCAATATAGGGTCTCAGTAATTGTATTCTTGCAGTTTTTGATCAGTGTGGCATTACATTTATCCGGTCCTGCCGTTGAGTGTGCTTTTAGTTTCCCTATAGCTTCTGTAATATCATCTGTCGTAAAGTCGAAGTACGTTATATTTTCCCCTTGTAGTTCATCTTCAAAGAACGCGTTTCTATCGCATATCAGTTTGTCAGTTTTTGGGATACTGAAAGATGATTCGTACTGAGCTCTTAATATTTCAGATACTTCTGTTAGATCATCAGATAAAGCACTGTTCTCGTTTTTCAGAGGTCCGATAGTCTCAAGGTTTTTCGACTTCCTTTTTGCAGAATTATAGAAGTACTTTGAGTTAACTTTTATCACTTCTATAGCGTCGTCTTCTTCTTTTGCTGTATGCTTCTCAATTAGTTCCTGTATGACGCAATCGATACTCTGCAGTTTATCATTTAATATTTTTCTGATGTTGTTATCTTTAGTTACTTAATTTTGCAGTCACTCTTTTTCTCTTTCAGAACAATGACTTCTTTTGTCTCTCGAACCTGCTTCTCTTTCCTCTTTGTTGTATTTTTGGGACATGTCTTTCCACAATTTCCAGCGTCTTCTCAGTTATTAGTTATTAGTATCCCTTCCGTTGTCTTGGCCTCGAAAATGGTTTTCCAATCTACTACTTCCATGCTGGATGCAACATCTTCCCAGTTTATAGCTTTGGAGTGAAAATTAAAAATTTCGAATTTGCTTCTTTCTGTTGTTCGTGTTCGTTCCTTTCCTGTTGCTTTTATATTGGTTATTTCAATAATGTTATGGTCCGATATTATAGTTGGGGATGTTTCTACATTATCAATTAGGTTGCTGTTGTTTGTGAAAACCAAATCTAGGCAGTTGTTTTTCTTGTGTTTTTTGTTATTTCTTGAGTTAACATAAATTCATCAGCTAGAGCTAGTAGCATTTTTACCTGTTCCTGGTCTTCCCGTGTGCGCTCTTTGTCCTGGTGTATACATATATTTTTTCTTATACTTTTATATTTTATGAATGGGAAATTAAAATCACCACAGAGAAAAATATTTGGAGTTGGAGAGTGTAGATCTTTTAGCCAGTTTGTTACCTCTGTAATGGAATCTGAAAACACTTTAAGCGAGGAATATATATATATATATATATATATATATATATATATAATCATAAATAATAGTGACACAGTAGAAATCTATATACACGTTTAATATATGTACGCGCATACACACTTATATATATATATAAGGAGTATCTTCATCAGAATCAGAGGTCCTCAGCTCAGTACCACAAGGAACGGTATTAGCTCCACTACTCTTCATAATCATGCTAACTGACATAGATGAGGACGTTACCAGAGACAGCACAGTAACATCCTTTGCAGATGACACAAAGATCAGTAGAAAAATACGAAAACCAGAAGACATAGGATCTCTACAAACCGACATAAACAAAATTTACAAGTGGACGGAAGACAACAATATGAAGTTTAACACCGAGAAATTTCAGCTATTACGGTACGGAAAAAGAGAAGACCTAAAGTCCATGGAATATTATACCCCAAATGGACAGGAAGTCCAGAGAAATTCCAGAGCAAAAGATTTAGGGGTTATAATGACAGATGATGCGAAATTTGAAACACAAAATAAGATAGCAGTAAACAGAGCAAAGAGAATAACGGGTCTGATATTGAGAACTTTTAAACGAAGGGATAGGAATGTAATGATCCCCCTACTGAAAACCCTGATAATACCCAAACTGGAATACTGCTCGGTCCTAACATCCCCATATAAAAAAGAAGACATTAGACAGCTGGAGGGGATTCAAAGAAGTTTCACAGCCAAGATCAATGGGTGCAAAGAACTACATAAATTACTGGGAAAGGTTACGAGAACTAAACCTATATTCACTGGAAAGGAGAAGAGAGAGATACACCATTATTTACACTTGGAAAATAATGGAGAAACTAGTCCCTAATCTTACTCTGAATCCCATAACTCCCCAAACAACGGTGGAAGGTAGAAACGGTAGACTGTGTCGTATTCCCAAATTGAAGGCGAGACAGGGAACATCCTTAACCCTGAAAGAAAATAGTTTTGTAGTGAGAGGACCAAAACTATTTAATCAGCTGCCCAAAGACCTAAGAAACACGAAGGGAGTTGCAGTGGAAATCTTCAAAAGAAGACTTGACGCCTGGCTCAGAACAATCCCCGATGAGCCGGGCGTACCTGGCTATGTGAGGTGGAGAGCGCAAGAATCCAACTCACTACTTCACCAGGCCAACTCGAGAGGAGGGGCGACACGCTTGACCTTCGCGAAATGAGAAATCATCACGTGGAACCTTTGTAAGGTTGTAAGGTTATATATATATATATATATATATATATATATATATATATATATATATATATATATATTAATAACTTTTGTAGGGCCGTTAATTTTGGCGTAGAATAAGTAAATAATATCATATACTTTGAATAATAAAACACAACTACGTCATTCTGTTTATTTAGTCGAGTTAACATGGAATCAATTATTTAATATACACGTATTCGAAATATATAGGAGGTAAATATACAATCAAAATAATAATAGTAGAAGAAATCTTTTTACACCAAAAATTATGCACTTTAAGTGAAGAATATATATATATATGCACACACACACACACACACACACACACACACACACACACACACACACACACTGTGTATATATATATATATATATATATATACACACACACACACACAATCATAAATAATAATAGTACAGTAGAAATCTATATGCATGTTTAATATATGTACGCGCATCTACACTCTTATATATAAACTTCAAAAGAATAGTGCAGAAGAATTCCAATACATGGATAATATATACAGGATCATATGTAGAATTCGGACCCCTACCAAGGTTGGGGTCCGAATTCTACATTAGCGGAAGGTTGGGGTCTGTATTCTCCATTTGGCTTGTTTAAGCTACTCTTTAACTATTTGAGTTTCTACATTTGCCTTAACATCCGAGGCCATGTTTAAGCTACGCTTTAACTATTCGAGTCAGTTTTAGCACTTAATAAGATTGGATCAAATGTAGAATTCGGACCCCAGCCTTCTTTAGTTAGCTTTATAAGGCTAACTAACGAAAATATCATGACCTAACCTAACCAATCGTCAAGGGCGTACAGTTAACCTAACGATTGGTTAGGTTAGGTTGTGATATTTTCGTTAGTTAGCCTTATAAAGCTAACTAAAGAAGGCTGGGGTCCGAATTCTACATTTGATGTAAGATTTTACAATTGTGTGATTTTAATGGTTTTTATTTGTGATAATAATAATAAAATTTTCTATGAACCTTTAAATTGTTTATTGATGTCCTTATACGATTCGTTTGGGGTCTGGCTTCTATATATACATTAGGGGAAAGTTGGGGGTCTGGATTCTACATTAGGGGAAAGTTGGGGTCTGGATTCTACATTAGTGGAAAGTTGGGGTCTGTATTCTCCATTAGGGTTACCTGGGGTCCGAATTCTACATATGATCCTATATACATTAGGCCGGGTCGAATTTTTGGGGGCAGATCGGGCACTATGTGGGGCTTATGAATTGGGGTCCTGACCAACATACTCCAAAAGAAAGTTTATGCTCCCCCCCCGTACCACTAGCATACTCCCTCCTATTTTTGGCTCCGCCCCAAAAATGAAAATAGTCTCACAAATGAAAATGGAGTCCATTTAGAGCATCTTCTCATAGAGATGACCCCCCACCCCTAAAATTGCATAATATGTCTCGTGTGCAATTTTTAGGCAATTACCTCAAAAGTTTGGATTTCTCAAAATTTTCACCACGCGTATTTTCTCAAAATATTTGCTATGTCAGAAAATTGATTACACATAAACATCGTTTATGTGTAATCAATTTACTGAGCTGTGTGTTGAATTTCAAATTTAATACCAATAAATTTCATGTTCTAATTATCATATATTTTTACAGGAATTATAAGAATTTATGCTCTTTAGATTTACTTATGTTCCATGCATGATTCTATAAAAGCTGCATTTTTAATTTTTTTAAAAGGTTGAAAAAATGTCAACCAGAAACAAATCTTCGAATGCAGCTTTTGGTTTTGCCACTGAATTCCGCCGATCAATGATTCCTACAAAGGCAGACGTTGTCAGACACTATTTCTTCATTCAAAAGAGAGAAAACAATCAAGTCAAGGGGATCAGCAACTGCGAACGATTGCTACAATATAGTTACCAAAGATCTTCAAGATATTTGGGCCATGTTCTCTTTCCCTGTCATTCCAGAAAGATCTATTTCTTCTGCAGTGGAAAGATTAATCAGATCAGCTCTTTCCTCGAACAAGGTTCCTCTACGTCAAAGGAATGAAAATTTTGTTAAAAAACTTGCTTCATATGATGAAATGTTTGACATTTGTACTTGCAAATGTTATGATAAAGGAATAGAAAGGCCGTTTTGTCGATGCGATGCGAGGTAAAAATCCCAATGGTAGAGTGGGAGTCATTTGTAGGCCAAAAGCAAAGAATAAATCAATTAGGGCCATTTGATCGTGAAGCTGCCGCTGTCCAGAGACGATCCCTCTCAAGAGCAAGAGAAGAACAAGAGAGGCAACAAAGGTCACAAGTAGAAATGGCAGTGGCCATGGAAGTTGTACCATCTTCTTCAGTAGATGACTTTAGCGAAGATATAGAAGACAGTGACAATGAGCTAGAATTCGTGCCCGATGTGGAATTGATTGAAAATAGGTATTCATACAAAATAGGTATTCAAACAATGAATTACCATTGGTGGCAGACCGTTATCGTGTGAGTTCGAGAGCTACAGCAGCTATTGTTAATGCTGCATTGAAAGATATGGGAATAATGGATCAATCTAACATGCTTGATAGGAAGAAAATAGAAAGAGAGAGAATTCGTGTAGGCAAGAAAAATATTGTTAGATCTAGATGTGAAAATGTGAATATTGAATGTATAGGGTTTGATGGAAGAAAGGATGATACGTTAATAGGGTGGGTCGTACTCAGGTGACAACATGAATCTGAAGGAAATCCTACCATCAGGGGTGTCTAAATTATGTGTTTGTACATGGGGAATTCAAATATGAGCTTCTTTTTTGGATAGGATAACTCTAACCTACATCATTTTGTATTTCTAAATTGCCAATTTTACCCTTTTGAACCCCTTTATAATATATTAAAAGATATAAGGTAAATCATTTATATTGACAAGGCCAAATCAACTTTACATATATTTATTAATAGGTGAACTGCATGTATATCACTGGATATAATTACAAAGATCATTCTCCTGACATCTTGAACTTTGCCAGGTTGCACAAATCCTGCTTTGACTCAGACTTGGACATCAGCTTCCTGCTGGTCTCCTGAGCCCTGATCCCTCCATCCCTCTTTTCCTGTGAGAAGTACTTAGCAGAAGCCTCAGTCACCATTTTAACAACCCTCTCAATGCTTTGTGTGTGGCAAGGCCAGTTGCGCACCTCCATGGGGGTGTTGATGAAGTTTTTCACCTCTGAGGTGCTTAGAGAGCAGGTGAGAGGTGGCTCTGACACACCTTCTGACCAGCTGATCAAGTCACCGATGCTGGAAGCATCACAATTGATGTCAGGTGTCCTTCTGCTCCTAACAGAGGAGTCCCCCAGCTGAGTGTCCGGGTCCCCCTCTCCCCTGATGGCCAGGATTCTCTCCACCCTTCAATCCTCTCCTTCTGATCCTCAGAGCAGAGTAGTGTTTGGAGGATGACTTCAATGTGGGCATACCAAGCAGATCTTCTCACAGTTGGCATCACAATATCCAGCACCTCCTTTCTCTGAGACTTGAGGCAGTCCAGCTGAAAGAGGATGTGCCTAGGCCCTTCGATCCAGGAGTGCTTGACCTTCACGTTGAACCAACATGGGTAATACACTCCAATGATGAATTCCACAATGAATTGCAGAATCTTCAGGTTCTTTCCTTTAAGTCCGTGCTTTGACACCCAGAGCCTGAGAAGTCTGTTCGCTGTGGTGAGCCAGCGGCTGTGGTTTACTGGTCCTATCTCTAACAGAGCCAGCCCTGCAGGAAGTACTCCATCCCTGACTGCACAGACAATTTTATAGCCATAGTATTGATCAGTTGAGGGATCTTGAATGACCTTGTCAGGAAGCTTGATCAGTGGAGGGCCAACAGAGATTCGGGTGAAGTTTGGATTGATATCAAAGTCTGTAGCAGAATCAAGGAGCTTTCCCATGGTCCGGATAATTTTTTGTCTGACAGAGTAGGGCCATCAAGGTCAACAATGAGATGGCGCAGGGGAAGTTCAACAGTGTGCAGGTTGCACACCAACCAGACCAGCTTTCTCCCCAGGTGCAGCTCTACAGTTAAGTATCCACTACAGACAGGTATTAACTCTTTTCAGCGCAAAATTCTTGGTTAAAAAAAGAGCTGAAATGTGCAAGAACAAATTTATCTGCAAATGCTAAACACATTATGCTTTTTTGGTTTCAAAATGTTATAAAATGCTAATTTATCTGTTGTCTGTAATGCAAATAATTTGTTCATGTACTCTAAAAAAACTAAAGAAACATCCTAAAAATATTCTTTAGAACATTGAAATAGGCCTCATACTGCTCAGTTGTACTAAAAATGAACCACCTAATTTTAGCTCAAATCAAAGTTGTTAATTAAATTTTGCTCAATGTATCTATCATATGCGTAGAAATAGCTTTTTCTAACATATAACAGAATAATACTCACATGTGAACAGTTACAAAAAAAATATCAGTAGATAATCACTAAATCTATCCCCTCACTGCAAGCCGAGGTGGTAAAATAGCTTCATAAATCATGAGTCACTTCAAATATTTCACAAAACGTTTTAGAATGTTCTGAAACGTTACATTCTAGCCTCTGAGAAAGGTGGCTCAGAAAATGGCCTTATGCGCGCCAGAAAACCGTCAAAATATTTCATATACCAAACTGTATGATAATTACAATTAAGTGGAATGGCACACCTTTTTATTTGAGTATTTAAATATTATTATTATTATATGAATTACATTATATGTGTTTATATGAATTAGTTAGAACAATGCTCTATGAGAGATAACGTGTGCAGCCATGATAGAAAACGTGAGAAGACATATTCTGGGGTAACTACAATAGTAAAATAATCAACAATTTAATAATAATCAACTGCAAAATGATGTAGGTTAGGGTTATCAGAATTAAATATTTTCTTCAGAATTGTGTTCTATACACCAAAATATGTCATTTGAACACCCCTCTCCATTGATTTAAAAAGAATGCATAGTATGACCCGCCCTAATACGTTAACCAAGCATGGAAAAGAGAAAGAGGAACATTATGTGCTGATCCTTTAAAGACCCTGGAGGTATCTATGTAGACCATCTCTGCCCTGACGCAGGAAATGCTCGGTGTATAGCTGATGAAATTATAACGTTCTTAATTGATTCAGCGAGCATCGACACTCTCAATGCTCTGCTATGCGACGGTACTGCTGTCAATACTGGTAGAATTGCTGGTACCATAAAATTGATTGAAATTTTTTTGCATAGATCAGTTCAATGGCTCGTGTGTCTTTTACACATGAATGAACTCCCCTTCAGACACATATTTGAAACCATAGACGGAAAAACATCAGGGCCAAATACCTTTAAAGGTTCAATTGGAGCCAAATTGAAATGTGATTTAACCATTTTAGATTTAGTGGCATTTTCACCAGTTCAGGGCAACGTCCAAGGTATACCACCGAATGTCGTGAAAGAGTTGAGCAGTGATCAAAAATATCTCTATGATATATGCCTAGCAGTGCAATCTGGATGGGTATCTGCAAGTCTAGCCCGTAGGTCTCCAGGTGCCATTCATCATGCTCACTGGATTACCCGAGCAAACCGGATTCTTCGTTTATATGTATCGACTTTGCATTCCGAACAAAATCTGAAAGAACTGGTAACCATCGTCATGAAATCATATGCTCCTGGATGGTTTCATATCAAATCCCATCCTAAAGCTACTGACGGAGCACGGAATTTTTTTTCATTTGATTGTCTTGATGCGAGGATTGGAAGAAAAACATCGCATTATTATGGAACCGGTGTTCCGTAATAATGCCTATTTTGCCATTCCCGAAGCTATCCTACTGTCAATGCTTGCTGATAGCAGACAACATGTCAGAGAAGATGCTCTTCAGAAGATACTTCTCAGTCGGACACGTTTCAGTGGCACACGAAATTTTGAGCTTCCTAAATCTCTAAATTTCGATTCCAAAGACTACTATGAGATGTTTGACTGGGGAAAGGAAGCTATCAATCCTCCACCTTTGATAAGGAATTTCAGCAATGAAGAGCTACTGCATACAAGAACAGAATCCTTGAAAATTGCTGCCTTTCCATGTCACAGTCAAAGCGTGGAAAGTGCAGTGAACTTAGTGACAAAAGCATCAGAACAAAGGATTGGCTACGGCAATCGGCACAAATTTATCCTCAATCAACTGGAATCAAGAAAAAGACTGCTACAGTTTGAATGGAAAAGCCAATGGGGCCAAGGCACATCTACAATTAATTAGTGAATTGTGAAGGTAATTTTTAAATTAAATTTTGTTTTTACTTCAAAGCTGTTTTGTGTAATAAATGGTACAATAGACTAATTGTCTTCTTTTCAGACAAATATACTAGGCTTATATGAGGTTTATGAATTGGTCTCCTAGGCAATCAGTACTCCAAACTAACGTTTATGCCACCCTTTTCTATATACTGATAACACTTTTTGGGGATGCGGCAATTTTTCAAGGATTTGAAATTTCTTGGATAATTGCCTGAAAATTGCACATAAGGTATATTATGCAATTTTAAGGGGGGTCATCTCTATAAAAAAAATGCTCTAAATGATCTCCATTTTGATTTATGATACTACTTTTAATTTGGGGGCGGAGCCAAAAATAAGAGGGAGTATGCTAGTGGTACGGAGGGGAGCATAAACTTTCTTTTGGAGTATGTTGGTCAGGATATTTCATAAACCCCACATAGTGCCCATCTAAAAAAAATCATTTTGACTAGATTTCGACCCGGCCTAATATACATATACACCAAAATATACGCACTTTATGTTCTGTTACGCTTGATTAAAATACTAAACTCGCATGTGATCGAGTCTACAGTTGCATCCTCGTTGCTTTCTATTATGTAATAAATACAATTTAACATTATTTCACCACTCAAAGTATGTGGAAATCTATACTCAATGTATAGTGGAATGTATAGTGGAAATCTATACTCAATGTAAACTTGCCAACCACTTTACAATTGGTTGGCAAGTTATCACTCTCTTTAAACAAGGTTAGAATACAATCAAAAGCACGCATAAAGAGGGCATCGTTTGCCACAACATCATTATTAAATTCAAGTTCATATGCACTCCTTTCCAAACGAGGGTTTATTCTTTCTGAGCTTTTCAACCGTGAACTCTTCTTCACAACGCATATCGACAATTGAAGTAATCTTCTAAATCGTACCGACAGCTGCCCATGATATAAAGAAATAGCTCTTCAGAGTGAACAGTGTAGGTGAACTCAGCCCTTTGTACCAAAATTCAAGATATTTCGAAGAGTCTATACCTTTTAAAAATGCATCCAGTTCCAATCCATTCTCGCCTTGTTCAGTCCTACACTCGGTAAACCCGTCGAACAGAGCAGTGTATGCGTAATCAAGAACCGTGTCAAAATAAAGCATATCGGCGACACGTGCGTCTAATATAGGCTTTAGCTTGCGGAAACCGACGACTTAAAATATTCTGTCGAGAATGAAACGGTTTCGCGTGGGGACAAAGACGTTATTGTCAGCTGCATTCTTCCACATCAACTGTATACCAATGCATAACTGGTCTCGATTTATACACAACTTAAAAATAACAGCGTATGAGGGTGCATCACTAATCTGCTCTCTTCTTGTGCCTACACCTGCAGGTATTTTATAACGGTCCTCACCCCACTTCTCAACCTCCACGAAGATTCTGTTCATCTCCTCAACACTTAAATAAATTACGTTCCGTTTACCAGAGTTTGACTGTCTACAACTCGTTTCAAGTACATAATTAACATCGCCGTTTTTATGCCTGAACACACGCACTGACTTCGTTACGGACACGTCGTATACGGCATTGATGATACTGCTCAACGGAAGCCCCATCGTATATTGGTTTTCGATTGTGAGGAGTGCACGTCAAGTCGGGTCAAGCTCTGAGGTGACTATGAGCAGCCGGTGCGCGGTTTGGCTCAGTGGGAGGTGTAGGGGGATGAGTCACACGGGCGCATCATACCAAGCGTTAGTGATTCGTGTACGGGGTTGTTCCAACATGAAAGAATCATATGAATACTTGTATCCCATTATACCGGGCAATCGTTTAGATAATTTTTCCATCTGCGATACATGAAGTAATATCGGCTTTAATGTTTTATCACTCCCATTCCCCGGAATGCTCACCAGGCATCTTCGTTCAGGGGTATCCAACATTGTATTTTCTCGAACTACGCACATTTTATTAACACTCCGGCGCTCTATTTGAGAGAAACATGTGTCCATATCTGTCCTTTTTGCCTACCAAGCAATACTCATCCCTAAACTCTATTAAAAATTCGCACAAGCCTTTAGCCACAACCTCACTGCGAACCTCACCATAATATATATGAACGTAATGATAAAAATATTTTTAGCTATCCATAATTACAAGATTTACATTCTCAGATGCAGGGTATGCGTACTCAGTGTGATGTAACATGACATAATAGCGCTTGTCACTCTATTCGTCAAAAAGGTTCACCACCCACACCCATTGCTTCTCTTCTGCACGTGATGCTTCTTTCACTTCGCGGGGTATGTGAGCCTTTACGCAGTTTAGTCCTAGACGTAGTCCATTACATCGTTTGAGCCACGAAAGCCCGCATTGCTCTCGCCAGAATATCCGTAGAGTATTTGGACCTCCTGCTCCTCACGCCTCGCTCGGTTCAATAGGGCCTTAAATGCCTCAAAGGAGGGAGGATTAGGGATTCTTAGAGTCTTTGAGTGTTCACCACATCTGTAGACTTTATCGAATACCACTTCATGAATGTCGAGCACGCAATATCAAAGGTAGCCATAGCTATTTTCTACGTGAGAATTCTTCAAAATACACGTGTGAGCTCCACGGCTTGTTGAGGTCAACTGAGGAAGGACGCAGGGCTGAGATATGACCACCTAGTAGCAGGAGTCACCTGACCCCTTTTATTGGGTTGCGCCATACAGTGGGCGGTGCATAGCTTTTTTAGTGCACACACCACACACACACACACACACACACACACACACACACACACACAAAGGAGAAAATGAAGCGCTAATTGAAACATGATTTATTTTAAATAACTAAACATATCGTCCAGAAGTAAATAGTCTCTAATTCATGGCATATATTCAAATACGTGTAATAAATAAATAAACATATCGTCAACAAGTAAATAGACACACACACACACACACACACACACACACACATATATATATATATATATATATATATATATATATATATATATATATACAGGGTGGGCGGAAAGTAGCTCCCTATTTTGGATTGGTAAAAAAATACGTATATTATCCATTTATTTCAGAAGAAATAATATGAAAAGGTAGGCATACATGGTAGGTTTTCTCTAAAATTCAATGTGGGCTCCAACTCTTTCCACCAGCTTCTGGAGCCGCCCAGGAATGGCGTCCACTGACTTTAGCAGGAACTCCGGCGGGATGGAGGACATGACTTCCCGAATTCGTCCTCCAGTTCTTCCAATGTCCTCGGTTTGGTGCGGTAGACTTCTTCCTTTACCCACCCCCAAAGAAAGAAGTCGCACGGTTACCGCTGAAAAACGGCAGAATCGGTTCAGTGTAACGGGTGGTGGTGGTATGACCTCAGATCAGGTTGTGGGCCCGTTCCTTCTGCGCAACACCTGAATGCTGAGCGGTACCTTGCTATGTTGCGAAACGAGGTCTGGCCGGTTGTCAGCACATGGGAGAACATCGACGATCTGATATTTATGCAAGATGGCGCCCCTCCGCACTTCGCTCTTGTTGTCCGTGAGTGGCTGGATGCCCACTTCCTGGGCGTTGGATGGGTCGTCGTGGTCCACATCAATGGCCAGCCAGGAGCCCCCACTTGACACCGTGCGACTTCTTTTCTTTGGGGGTGGGTAAAGGAAGAAGTCTACCGCACCAAACCGAGGACATTGGAAGAACTGGAGGGCCGAATTCGGGAAGTCATGTCCTCCATCCCGCCGGAGTTCCTGCTAAAGTCAGTGGACGCCATTCCTGGGTGGCTCCAGAAGCTGGTGGAAAGAGTTGGAGCCCACATTGAATTTTAGAGAAAACCTACCATGTATGCCTACCTTCTCATATTATTTCTTCTGAAATAAATGGATAATATACGTATTTTTTTACCAATCCAAAATAGGGAGCTACTTTCCGCCCACCCTGTATATCAACGTAAAGAACGACGCTTTGTATAGGAGAATTATCGGCGCAAGATGAGAGCGAAAGAACGAAACAAATGAAAAAATGAGGTACCCACCCGGGAATCGAACCAGGGATCTTCCGATTGCCGGTCAGATATGATAACCACTACACCACAGGCCTCACCCAAACAAATGTCGTAATTCCTCTATATACGCGCAGAAACCAATGCCCCAAAGGGGCACCTCCCGCATGCCGTAACATATATACATTATAACTGCGCGTATGTAGAGGAATTACGACATTGTTGGGTGAGGCCTGTGGTGTAGTGGTTATCATATCTGACCGGCAATCGGAAGATCCCGGGTTCGATTCCCGGTGGGGTACCTCATTTTTCATTTGTTTCGTTCTTTCGCTCTCATCTTGCGCGGATAATTCTCCTATACAAGCGTCGTCTTACGTTAATTATACTGCGTGTTTGCAGTTATAATGTATATATATATATATATATATATATATATATAATATATATATATATATATATATCAAGACATTCAAGGGCCATGGTACCCAAAGGGTACGGTATCGTAGGTGCCAGACACCTGGTAGCATTTCCTATATGTGTTACGGTACACTTTCGTTCCCCTAAGCTCCTTCACGCCCCCTAGTTTCTGTGCCTGAAAATTGTGAGTCCCGACAGTCAGTTGGGGTGGCTGCTCACTAGGGCGGGTGAAATTCATATTGAAAAGGTACATATTGTGAGGGGATTGAATGGAACACAGGAACCCCCTCATAAATTATTTTCGCTGTTTAAAGCCTCCTACCCCTGGCACAATTTTTCACTTTTTGACTTATTGAAGAATATTCCATTACACTCAACATTCAGGTTTTTTGATGACATAAATCTTTATTAATGTATAATATTTTATTTAATAATGTACAGTATTATGAAAATTAATTAAGTACAACAATATATTCAGAAGAAAAAATTAGAGGCATAATAAATGTGCTAAAATTCAATTCACTTTTTCATTGTTCCTTATCACATCAAAAGGGAAGAAATTTTCAATATCATTAGGAAATTTTATTTCATGTTTCTTACTCATTCCAGTGGGCCTTCCATTCAAACTTGGGCAGGTTTCGCCTTGATTCTAATGAGTGTAAGATAAACTTTTGACGTTTGTCATATCCTGTTCTTTCCTGCCATGCCTTTGTTACTAGGTTCACTGCCCTTGCCACACTTTGACTGTGGCATGGAAAAGAAGCTATCTCCAGTGGCTTACATCGAGCCTGTAGTAGCTCATCGTTGCTAAAATTGTTTAGCAGCAGTGGAGGAGTAATGATCTCTTTTTGCCAATCGATCATTTCGGTGTAGTCAGTAGATTGGAAATTGAAGGTTCGAGGCAGCTCAAAGTTTCTGGTACCTGAAAATCCTGTTCTTGAAAGGATGATTTTCTTAATAGCTTGCTCCCTAATTTCTAGTCCCTTGTCAGTTATCATTGATATGAGTATATTTCTGGGTGGGCAAAGTAGGCGTTATTCTTTAATACTGGTTCTATGTTGTTCATCTAAATTTCGAAGCAAGCACATTAAATGCCAAAAGTTATATGCATCATCAGTTGCATTAGGATGAGATTTTATCCAAAACCACCCTGGAGCATAGACCTGCATAATAATCTTGACTATATCTTAAAGGTTTTTATCGGATTTGGCGTTGAGATATATAATCGAAGGATCCTGTTGGCTAGAGTTAGCCAGCGAGCATGGTGAAGGGAACCTGGGGATCGAGTGGACAGATCTTGAGAAGTGTCTCCAGTTTGCACTGCCAGACACATATCATAGAGATATCTTTGATCACTGCTTAGCTCCTTCACAACATTTGCTGGAATTTCTTTAATGTTTCCCTTTACGCGAGAATATTTGACTACCTCCAATTTTGTTAAATCTGTTTTCAGTTTATTCCCAATTGAACCCTATAAAAGTATTTGGACCTGTTGTTTTACCATCAATGGCTTTGTAGACGTGCATAAAAGGCAGCTCATTCAAATGCAAGAGGCACACCAACCACTGCACTGCTCTGTTAAGATGAATTTCAACCAGTTTTATGGCTCCACCAAATTTTCCTGTATTTACAGGAGTACCATCACACAGTAAAGCTTTGATAGTATCTGTGCTGTTCGAGTCTTTAATAATAGTTATCAACTCTTCTGCTATACAGCGAGCAGTTCCATTATCTGGCATGACATTGTCTACATAGATGCTTCCAGGTTCTTTCACAATAACATCGTGTTTTTCTTTTATCTTTCCACTTTTAGTTAATGTGTTATCTTTCTTTCCATCAAATCCAAGGCACTCCATCTTCAGATTTTCGGATTTAGACCTAAAAGTATTTGTTTCACCCATGCGATTTCTTTCTCTTTCCAATTTCTTTCTGTCAAGCATCTTGGTGTGGTTAAGGATCTCCATATCTTTTAAAGCTGCATTGACTATTGCAGCTGCAGCTCTACAACTTACACGATAACGATCTGCTGTTAATGCTAGGTTTTTATAGGAGTGCCTGTTCTGAATATTCTGTCATTCATAAATCGGCCTCATGATCTACATCCTGACTCTCTGAATCTACAGTACGGGGTGTCAGGAAATGACTGCCCCCCCCCCTGTAGAGCAAAAACTAGAAGAGATAGATAAAAACCGGCGAGACCACTTGAAAGAGCGTTAAAATCTGAATAAAAACCATTATATTCTATTCCTGTGATTTTAATTCTTACCATTTTTTTCCCCACAGAAACCATGGCATCATCTATTTTGAACGATTCAGAGAAAAAGCGAGTTCTTGACCGCATTCGAGCTGTCACATTTCGTGAAGCAAAGGAAGCTGGTGCAACTTTCATAACTCGACAATGGGTGGCTGAGAGATTAAAAAGATCAGAAGACTTTGTCAAAAGGAATTGGAATAAGAATCCTGAAGATTGTGAAACAGAATTTCGAGGAGGAAGACCGGAGAAATTATCTCAAGAATCGAAAGACATTGTGCTTGCTGCATCACGGCGCCGAAAGAAGAGCTGCTCTGAGGTAGCGAAAGAGATACTTATCCGTCGTGGTAAGATAGTCAATCGGCAACTTGTGCATCAATTTCGAGTTCACCAAGGCTTGAGTGCTTGGCATGAAATAGCTAAGCCACGGAAGAGTGATCTTAATATTGAAGATCGGCTATGGTTTTGTGATTATCTTGAGGAATGGACGGAAGACGATTTCCTTCACTTGGTTGTCAGCGATGAATTCTTCGTTTATGTCTCCAGAAAACCAAATTTTCAGAATGATCGGGTTTGGGCAACAACTCCTGATGAAAGTCCCAGATGACCAGAAGTATCGAGAAATAGTAAAAAATCCAGCATGTGTGGGTGTTTTCATTATGTTCTCTATTCGGAAGCTCATCTGGGTTATCAAACCAAGAGGAACCAGTTGGGATGGGCCTTATTTTCGAAATGTAATTTTAGCCCAACATGTAATTCCGTTTTTGAAAGACCCCGAGTGTGTTTTGGATGTTGAACAGGCAACCTTTCTTCACGACAAAGCCCCTGTATGAAAGCACTTGCGACTCAACAACTGCTTAAGGACAATAATATTGATTTTTTCGGAAATAATGAATGGCCTGGCAATTCTCCCGATCTTAATGTCTGTGAACATGTCGGATCCATCATGAAGGATCGGGTGGAGTCCTTAATGCTGGAACAACCCATTCAGAATCGGTATTCAACAGAAATTATGACTGCAAAGATCAACGAAGTCCTTGAAGAAATGAGTCATGATACCGATCTCTTTGAGACACTTCTGGGATCATACCCCCGTCGATTAATGGCCGTCAGAGCTGCAAATGGGGGCAACACCCGATATTAAAACAAGTGGTTTTTATTCAAAATTAAACGCTCTTTCGCGTGGTTTTGTCTGTTTTTTCTATTCCTTTCAGTTTCTTCTGTACAGGGGGGGGGGCAATCATTTCCTGACACCCTTTACATCCATGTCTTCTTCGGTATTTTCAATAAATTCCGATGGTAAAACATTGGTGGCTTCAGCCATTTCTTATTGGGCTTTTAGTTGACCGTTTTGTGCTTCCTGGGCTCTTCTACAGATCTACAGAAGCTAAGGCTAACAAAGACCCTAAGATCCACTCTAAGGTTAGCCCGAGAGAAAGAAGAAAGTAAGTGGTTAAAAGAAGAGAATAAGGGGTTAAGTAAGTAGCAAAAACCTATCACTCGGGTTAAAATTCATTCAGAAAGAGAGCAAGAAAGACACCATCACCATCCGCAGGGCCACTGCCCGCAAGTCGGAAAAATAGTCGAAGAGAATACTTCCAGCTGTTGCAGACCAGTCCTCCACTCCATAGGGAGGTAGAGGATGCAGCCCACTCTGCCGGAAAGGGGTGAAAGATGAAAAGAAGTAAAATAGGAACGCATTACAAACCATGCAACACATTCTTAACTCAAAGAACAACACATTCTTAACTCAAAGCAACAAATACCTCCAGCGGTTGCAGACCGGTCCTCTACTCCATAGGGAGGTAGAGGACGGAGCCCACTCCGCCGGAAAGGGGTGGAAGATGAAAAGAAGTAAAATAAGAACGCATTACAAACCATGCAACATATTCCTAACTCAAACACTATCGACTATACAAACTACAGATATACAATGAAGAGAGTTACAGACATGCAAATAAGGAGAGAGAGAGAAAAAAGTAGAAAGAATAACAAAAAGTGGGTTAGTTTACGCTACGAGCTACATCTAAGTTCGTGTTAGTCTAATTTTTGTTGTTGTTGTTGTTTAGCCGATCAGCCCACCCTGATCGAGGAAGCCGGCGGCACGCAGGTAACCGATTGCCCTCTCCGGGTGGACCAGAGGTTCAGCGCACTAGTGATGTTGTGTTGTGTTCGTTGTTGTGCTAGAGCGGTACAGTCTGTCATAATGTGTTCAATTGTTTGTGGTGTGTCCTGGCACAGGTGGCAGGTGTCGCCTGTAGAGTTGTCTAGTCTGTGTTTATATGTCCGTAAGTTGGGGTGATGTCCACATCGGAATCGTGCTAAGTTAACTCGATCCGATCTGCTCAGGCTGATCTCTGACCTGTTAATGGGTGGCGGCTTCGCACCTAGGACCGCATTCGAACCGAGTCGTGTCAATGCTTTGTGGGTTAGGTGTGTGTGTGTGTATGTGTTTTCTGTACTGTGTGATGTCTATGGGGCGTGGTATGGAATGAAGTATTTGGTTATAATGTCTCTCTGGTGTTACCTTAATGGTGCCCGGTGTCAGTGCATGATTGTACATTTAGTGGCAAGGGTGTTGTGGGTTAGTTGTCGCTGCTGCCATGAATTGTGTTCCCCTCATGTCTAAATGTTCCCTAGCTTTCAGTATTTTTGTTTCTGCTTGCACGTGTTCTATTGGTGTTGTTTGAGTGCATCCTGTAACGATACGAAGTGCATTGTTTTGTATTGTCTGTAAGGTGTTTATGTGTGTGTTTGAGATAATGGGTGCCCAGCATGGGCTAGCATAGTCCATAACTGAGCGAATATATTGTTTGTATATGAGTAATGTTGTTTCCTGCTGGTGTCCAAAGTTTGTGACTGTTAGTACCCTAAGTGTGTTAAGTCTTGACGTACATTTGTTTTTAATGTCCTGAATGTGGTTTGCAAAAGATAATAATGTGTTCTATGTGACCCCAAGTATTTTGGTCATGTGAGTGTGTGGAATGTTGGTGTTGTTTAGTGTAAGCTGTGGAGTTATCTGGTGTTCTTTTGTATTGCTTGTAAGCAAGGTGATGGTTGATTTTGTGGGCGCTACTTTGAATCTATTGTGTGTGAGCCAGTGTTGTATACTGTTTATGTATGTTTCTAGGTTATTTGTAGCGGTGTCGATGTTGTGTGTGGATGTTAGAGTGATGTCATCTGCATATGATGATAAGCTAAGTTTGTTATCTATGGGTGTTGGAATGTGATGCATGCATGTATAAGTTGATCAGTGTTGGTGAGAGAACAGAGTCTTGAGGGACCCCGTTCGGAAAAAGCTTGTTTTTGGATGACTTGCCATTAAATGTGACATGTGAATATCTTCCTGAAAGATAGTTGCTCAGACATCTTTTAATGTTATTGTGCATGTTTGTGTGCATGTTATAGTGTGCCATCCATGATGTGCTGCGTGAGGTAGTGAGTAATGTCGTGGTTGAGTGGTGAGGTCTGAATCCATGTTGAGTAGGCGATAGTGGTATGTGTGGGTTGGTGATTTGTAAGATTAGTCTTTCTGCTACTTTGGAAGGTGTCATAGTAAAGTAATGGGTCTATGGGAAAGTGGTTCTGTTGGATTTTTGTTTGGTTTGAGTAGTGTAATAATTTTACCTTGTTTCCATATGTCAGGAATAATACAGTGTTGGTATGAATATGTGCTGATATTTGTGAGAGCTAGAATTCCCTGTGGGCCCAAGTGTTTAATGTGTATGTTAGATATGTTGTCTGGTCAGGTAGCCTTCGAATTCTTAATGTTTTTGATGATCTTGGTGGTCTAGTCTGTATTGAAGGGTGTAATGGTAGCCCTGTTCAAAATCAACTTTTTCTTATTTTCATAGGTTTCTGTACTTTTTCCCATGCTTTTTGACATGAAAAGGCCGAAAATCACAACCATTTTGATCTAGGTTGTTGGGAAGCATTGCCGCATGGAGCTTTAAGTTTTCTGCCTTGAAATCGGCCAAAAGCACCAGTTCCGGGGTCCCTTGAATCATGTTTTTGCACTATAACTTTTTATCTAAACAAGATAGAGCAACAAAATAGGCACCAAATTAAAGTGTTTTTAATCCTCTTTCTAACTTATACAATTATGATAGTCTTGGAACAAAAATGGCACATTGGTACATACAAAAGATTTCAGAATATCACAAAATTCGTTTTCTCACACTCAAGGCAGACAAGGCGCCTTATTCATGACACAAATTTGAGATTAACATTTTGTCACAAGTCTAATCGATCAAGAAGTGAAAGCATTACATGATGATTAATTTCATAATGACATTTACAACAGTCAGTTGTTGAGAGTTTGTTTCTTGAAGCTGTCAAAGCGGCGTCTGTTGACTCCACAGCTTGAAGGAGATAGTCCCTTTGCTTGGCATCTGTTGTTATGACATTTGCAAAGTCGCTCATCATCTTGACACCACGTTCAGCAATGTCATTCACCGCTTTCAGATTCTTAACATAGTCCAACGCTTTTCTGTAGTCCTCATTCTGTGGCCAAGACGTGACAGGTTCCAGAAGCCACTCGGATCCAATGTTCAGTGTGTCCAGCAGGAAATGTGATTCTGGGCCAATGAGATCAACCAGGGTGGTCTTAGCTGTGACTCTCTGGAATAGAGGCTTTCCTGTTCTGAAGCTGTCTGGCTTCTCAGTGGCATGTAACTGGGCAGCAATGTCGTGCTTCAATGTGTCACTCAATCTACTGCTGAACAGGGCAAATGGCACGACTTCCTGCGTCAGGTACCATTTGTGGTTTTCCATCTTATTAAGTACTGCATCAGCAAGCTCTGGGTCAGTTTTCTTGTACTTCAACATGTCCTGGATTAGACTTAGATCATTCACGGGAGCATCTGCAGCAGACATTGACATCATCCATACAGGAGTGTAGAACAGCGCAAGGAAGGTGTTGAGTCTTTCCAGCTTTGATACAGTGTCTTCGTCGTACTCAAGTTGATCTGCAAACATCAGCATTTTCATGGAGTACAGGTTTCTGGCCATCCATCTGGCCTGATGAATGGCGCCTGGTCGACTCCAGTGAATACCTCGAGGAGGCGTTCCTCCAAGAACAATGACTGTCAGTTCAGCATTTCCCTGTAGTCGGCTCTTGGAAGCCTTTCTGCTGTTAGAATGTCTTGGAGTATTTCTTCACTGTTCTTCTTCTTTTCCTTCAGCCATTTGCTGTTGATAGCCAGCATCTTTGGGTTTTCCTTGGACAAGTCCGTCCAAACATCCTTCAGATGCTCAAACCAGGGATTATCTGGCCCCTTCACCTTCCCAAACAGCTTCTCCCAAACTGCTCCTACTAGGATTTCCAGGATGTGATGTCGACAGGCCAGATAAAACACCTTTTTGTTCAGCATTTTCTCTAGCAGTTTGGCAGCTCCTCTGTGAACTCCACTGTTACTGGATGTAGTGTCAAAAACAAGGGCAGTAACATTATCCGTAAGTTCCCATGTCTCCAGTAAATCCATTGAAGCCTCAGCCTGAGCTGTGCCAGAAGAATTGTCGATGACAGGTACTCCCAATAACTTTCCTTCAGTGTATGAAGGTGGACCAGACACTAGCACAGCTAAAGTCTCTGAGGTACTTCCAGGTTCACTGCCCAAGACATCTTTGAGCAACTTTCCATCCCAGTGTAAGGCAGCGTACTGTGGGGGGTTTTCACAAAACTTGGACATGTGACTCTGGCTGATATTATACCTGGACAGCATTCTGTTGCGACGTGTTGTTGAGGTTGAGATGACGAAGTTATCCAGATCAGCCCCTCCAGCTTTCAAGGTGGCAGAAACCATGGCAGTAACTTGATTGTCTGATAAACCAAGACGATCAGCTGTATTGCAGATGACATCACATTCCATGACCTTCCTTGGAAACGTCAAAGTCACACTAGTCACAGTGTCTTGATGGTGAGAACATCCAGGACGAGGCTGATGGTAATCCATGTCCTCTGTGTTAGCGTCGTTGTCAGTTGAGTCACCCCAGGTAATGTCATCCACATGAACAACTGCCTCTTGTTCTGCTGCAGCTGTAAAATAGTACAACATGTTAAGACAGTAATTGTTAAGTACATGCTAAATATCGCAATGGAGTAAAACTTAAAACTTTTTGTAACGTTCAAAGTAATTAGTTTTACCTTGTTCTTGTCTATGCTGCAGTCTTTCATTCCTCGCTGCTTGCTGCAGGGATCTTGTCTCAAAAATCTTGTCATGACCAGACATATGACCTTTCCTCTCAGTCTTTTGGTCTTCGTAGAACCTGATATCCTCATCTTTCTTCTCTCTGGATAACAGTCTGTTGTTCTGTATTTCCTGGATTGCATCTGGAGCTCCTATATCGAACAGGCTGTCTAATTCCAGCACAAATGCTCCTCTTTTTCCTCCAGGGTTACTTGCTCTTCCTTTGCTTTTCACCAGAGCACGATGTTTCTCATGTAGTTTCATGAAGAGCTTCATTGCGTTGTACTTGGTCATTGTCTTGATCCTAGCCATCTGCCAGAATGGGATGATAGATTCAACTGTTTCATATGCAAGGTCTTGAACCATGGGCCTCCCTGCATTTTCCGGTAAATTCTGAAGATTAAGGAAATACTGGAACGCCTGTCTGTTGGTGGGAAGCTGGGAACCACTGATAAAAGCTGAAGGGTATCCAACCAGGAAAGTTTCAGTGAGAGATCTGGTAGATGGCCCAGTTGACACCTGCCTGTGGACAGTACGTGGAGGTTCTGAGATATCAACTGTGCGCCCACGGAGCTCCCTCAGCTCCTTGCTTAATGCCATTGTGAAGTTGTAACTTGTAGATGGTTTTCTAGATTCTGATTGAGTTTCTGTTGTTTCCTGAAAAATGATAGATAATTATTATTATTATTATTATTATTATTAATTATTATTTATTATTATTATTATTATTATTATTATTATTATTATTTATTAATTTTATGCTCTTTCATTTGATACCTAATTTGTTGCTCTATCTTGTTTAGATCAAAAGTTAAAGTGCAAAACATAATTCAAGGGACCCCGGAATTGGCGCTTTGGCCGATTTCAAGGCAGAAAATTTAAAGCTCCATGCGGCAATGCTTCCCAACATCCTAGGTCAAAATAGTTGTGATTTCGGCTTTTTCAGGTCAAAAAGCATGGGAAAATGTACAGAAACCTATGAAAATAAGAAAAGTTGATTTTTGAACAGGCCTAGTGTAATGGTCGTGTCGAGTTGTAGGTTTTCTTGTGTCTGGCTGTTTGTCTGTCTGCGTGTTTCTGGTTTTTTCTGTTTAAGTGACTTATCTTTGCGTAGTGATTAACTAGAATGTTAGCTTGTTGTGTCTATGTTGGGATATTATTTTGGCTGCGACAGATAGCCGCGTGTGAGGTGTGAATGCCGCTGTTAGAGTGGGTAATGCTGTTTATAGTTTGTATAGCCTGGATGTATCTGTGGAGAGGTTTAGTGTTGTTATGAATTCCTAAATGTTTCTCTTTTTTTCTTTGAGTTTGTTGTTTATTTCTGTGCTGAGTGTTGTATTTGCTGTTCTATGGTTTCTGTGTGTGGTGTTTGTGGATTATGTTTGAGGTTGTTACGTTGCATCACACGCTGGCATGTCACAAGCTGGCATTATCGTCAACAGACTCATCCTCGATCACTACCCCGAGAGCTCCTGTTGCTAATGGTTTTATTATATTAAACAACGGTAATAATTCTTACGAGGGAGAGGGAAAAGGGTGCGGCTCGGAGGGAAAAGGGTGCGGCTCGGAGGGAAAAGTGGGCGTCTTGGAGGGAAAAGGGTGCAGCTCAGAGGGAAAAGGGGGATTGTTTTATTATTATACAGGATGTCTCAAAAGTCACTATCTATTTTGAAAAATAATGGGAATTACGAAAAACTGGTTTAAGACATGAAAAATATATTTATTTCAAAGTAAGTGCCACAAAGAATTAGTGCTATTTATTTATCTGTCTCCACATGGCGACCATCAGTGTCTCTACAGAACTCAAAGCGATAAGTTGTTTCCCGGAACACACTTTCCAGCATTTGAGGTGTTATTTTCTGAACTGCATCGGTAATACGATTTCGAAGTTCGGCTACATCACTAATTCTTCTACCAGTGTACACCTTAGACTTAATGAAACCCCAGGCGAAAAAATCTAATGGTGTTAAATCGGGTGAACGTGCTGCCCATGGTTGTGTTCCTCCACGACCAATCCAGCGACCGAGGAAGCGTCTGTCAAGATAATCACGTACAATTATTGCATAATGGCACGGTGCTCCATCCTGCTGAAAAACTACTGTGTCAAGAATGCCATCTGTAAGAAGTTGAGGTTCGAGGAATTGTTCAAGCATGTCAAGATAATAAACCAATTAACTTTTTTTAAATACACAAATTTGCACCAGAAGTACATATCTTTATGCCAACATAGCATTTTTTAAAAAACATCTAATGTCACCGAAATAGATAGTGACTTTTGAGACACCCTGTATTAAACAACGTTAATATTTTTAAAATGCCTATCTAAACGGTTCTTAAACATATTAACGCTGGTAGAGTTCACGACGGGCGCGGGAAGATTATTCCATTTATCAATTACTTTAAACGTAAAGAAGTTTTTAGCGATATTAGTAATGAAACGTATGCCACGCAACTTAAATCCGTTATTACGAGTATTGCTATTATCGAAAGTGAACAGTTTGTCAAACTTTACGTTATCGATGTTATTAACGATTTTGAAAACTTCAATAAGCTCCCCCCTTAATCTCCTAGTTTCGATTGAATGCAAGTCTAACTCTTTAATTCTATCTTCATAAGGCTTGTTGCGCAATGACGGAATTAGTTTCGTGGCACGACGCTGAACCCTTTCTAACCTATCAATATCCTTACGCAAAACGGGCACCAAAACTGAACGTCATATTCTAAATGAGGCCTAACTAGGGACTTGTAAAAGCAATATAATATTCTTCGATTTAAATTCGAAATTACGCGCTATGAAGCCTAACATCCTATTAGCTTTAGCACAAGACTCCAGGCACTGGTTACTAACTTTTAAATCCTTGGATACGCGTACGCCTAAATCTACTTCTTCGTCAACGCTCGCTTACTCTCTATCATCCATCGTGTACGTGTAATTATTGTTACGAGAACCTATATGCAAAACTTTACATTTGTCTACGTTAAATTGTATCTGCCACTTATCCGTCCACTCCATAATCCTATTTACATCGTCTTGGAGCCTATTTCTATCGTCCTCGTTAACAACCTTACCGCCTATTTCTATCGTCCTCGTTAACAACCTTACCGCCTATTTTAGTATCGTCCGCGAATTTTGACAAATTAGTTAAACAAGATCTATGGCGTCGAAACCCATGATGACTACTATTAATCAAATCGCGACTTTCTAAGTGTTCGATGATACGATCCCTAACTATGGATTCCAAAAGTTTACCGACAATTGACGTTAAACTAATGGGCCTATAATTGCTAGCTACTGTGCGGTCGCCTGTTTTAAAAATTGGCGTAACGTTAGCTAATTTGAAGTCTTCAGGAATAATCCCATTTCCAGTGACTGATTAAAAATCTTCGTTAAGGGGCCTACGACAATGTCTTTCAAATCTTTCAGATGTCTAGGATAAAACGCGTCAGGGCCTGGAGCCTTGCTAACTTTTAACTTATCGATATAATGCGCAATCTCAGCCTCGTAAACAGTTATTTCATTCAAAATAGTCTCGCTGCTAAATGGAACGATATCGTCCATATCGGGGACATTATTGACGTCTTCTCCGCTAAAAACTGTCGCAAAAAAGTTATTAAAAATACCCGCCATCGCCTGAGCGTCGGAAGCCAAAACGCTATTAGCTTCCAAGAGAGGGCCTATATTATCTTTTATCGGCTTACGATTATTCCCGTAATCGAAAAACTTTTTTGGGTTATGTTTACTATCCGCAGCTACAAGGATCTCTAAATTACGCTTAGCATTCCTAACTGATCTTTTAACCTGACGTCGAAGCTCGATATATCTATTAGCGTTAGCTACCGTGCCAAGCGTTAGCTAAAGATCTCTTTTTTGTTGAACTAGCTATGCGATCAATTGGTCCTAACTGATTTTTTCTTTGTTTTTGATCCACAAAAGATTCCCATTCTGCCATTGGTATTTTATCGTTACACCTGCAAGATTTCCTACCAATTCCCTTATCACAGCATTCACAAAAAGATATATCAAACATTTCACCATACTGAGCTACATTTAAGGCAAAACTTTCATTTCTTCGATGTAACGGCACCTTGTTCAATTTTGAGGCTTCTTTTATTACTCGACTGACTTTAAGATAGATACCTTTGGTGTTAATCGTAGGAAAAGAAAATTTTATCCAAATGTCTTCAATATCTTTTACAACAACCCTGTAACAATCATTAGCATTGCTGATCCTTTTGATTTAGCTTCTTCACGACGGCGCACAAAAAAGGTAGTCTCACAACATCTGCTTTTGAAGGAGTCATGGCTGCTGGGAATTCCGTAAGATATCCAAAGGCTGAATTTGAGGACTTGCTTCTAGTAGTCATAGTTTATATTCAGAAGTAAAATCAAATTATATGTAATTTATAATTTATGATAATTCAAATTATAATTAAAGCAAATGCAAATTATTTATATTTATCTGAAACATTAAAATACCAAGCATTAAACAAACAGCTTATCATGTAACATATAACAACATTAAACATATGAAAATATGAAGGTAAAAAAGGGAGGAGGGGCATGTGATAGGGGTAGTAATAATATTTTGTTAAAGTGATAAAAAAACCTCCTCACATAGTGTACTTTTTAAGAAATAAAATTTTTTCCATTTAAATATTTGTAAATATGAGGGTAAGAAAAGGGGGGGTATGTGCTATGGGTAGCAGGGGTAGCACATGCTTGATATTTCAAAAGTTTGTTAAGATGATAAAATGAAACTTCTCACATAGTGTACTTTTTAAGAAATAAAAAAATTTCCCATTTTCGACCCGGCCTACTGCTCACCCTCATCTTCTAAGCTCACTAGCTCCTTCAGCGAATCAAAGTTAACGATCTGCCGGTGCGCTGGTTAAGCGTGATGCCTTTAGCTTTCACGATATATCTCACATCTTCCCCAACCCTCACCCGTACCCCATATGTTTTTGGATCTGTTGAGTCAAAAGAATCAGCGTAGGCACTATCTCCATACTCATCATTGATCTCACCAGTCAACTCTCCGAGGAATTCCCCAGTAGGTGGCATGTAATCACCTTCCCTCTCCGTGAATATCACACTATCTGTGTTTGCGTACAGAACCCTTCGCCAAAGAGAATGCAGTAGACTCCAAAGTTTGATGCGAGCATACGCTGTGGTGAAGCTGGATTCAGGTATGTTTGTAACACGTGATGTAGCTGTAACCAATTCGGTCCTGTTGTACTTTATTATGTACGTATTACCCACATTCACGATCTCCATGACCTCTTTATCGGAAGCGTTGGCATAATCCACGCCGATTTTTCATTTTCGGCCTCAACGCCTCGCGGGTACCCTGATGCTTCTACCTTATCCTTCAAAAAAGTGTTATGTATGGTCTGAAAAGGTTGGGTAACTTCTGAAACCTCCACACCTCATATATCTTCAATATTCTGTAACCGTGGCGAACGGCTAGGGACAGCTCTTGGCTTGTATATACACTTCTGATCTTTCGCTGGTTGGTTGTGTGATTACAGGCCCATTGTTCTCCTCTTCGCACTTCACGCACAGGGGAAATATGAGTTTGTGGTCTATAACGACGGGTAGATCGGCATCCATAAGTCGCGAGGGGGAGCACATCTACGAAAGAAAGACCGAAATAGTTCTCGTTCAAATTAGCTGAGAACTCTTCGATAGTGGGCAGGGCGGGCCCACCAGTTTTTCAGGTGCTCCTACGGGTACAGATTGTTCTTCATCACGTAGGGGTATAAAAAACAGAAGTCGTAGTAATGGAGTTTCATGCCCTCCGCAGGTGGAAAGTACAGTATAGTTTGAAGGGGTTTGTACGCCCACCGAACAAGCTATCGCCGCATTTGAGAGGATCCAAACCATTGAACGTTTGATGGTGTTAATTTCTTCGCGGTACTGCCCATCTGTTTCCATCCGTGCATCATATTCGTGCTCCCACAAGACCTTGTGAGTGAACTGAGAGCCTATAAGCTGATCGCGGGTGCGGGTCCATGCAAGACTATCGGCAAGAGATCTACCATGGATATCTCCTATGATTCCACACTCAGGACGTGGGCAGCCATGCCACCAGCAACCGTTAAAGGAGTACGCAGTCTTCTCACCAGTGGCACGGTCTTCGCTTAGACCATCAACCCAAAGAACACGACCATTGACCTTAATGGGCACTTTACCCGTGTTGCGGGCATGTTTTATGTATACACTGGTCTGTTGCTGTAGGTGTATGAGCCAGTAAATAGTCTTATGCCCATAGCTGCGTGGGTTGTTTCGGTGAATGACGGCTAGCGTGTCTTTAGGCATGAAATTGTTCTTGAACACCGTAAAGCACAATGAGGCGATCGTGGTTGCGACTTGTAGCGGATCGCAGATGAACCGGTCAATGTACATCTTTCTAAAGGCCTGGAAACATACTCTTATCACGCGCACATCATTCACGCAATAACAGTCACATTCATCCGCTATATTGTAAGGATTATCTTCATTAACACTGTTGTAGTAGCCGTCAAAATCTTCACGATCAGTATCACTCATGTTGGCATAAAGTAATGTTTGAGGGGAGGTAGGCCTACGTAATTTAAAGTGTCGCTAGTGAGGAAAGTGTAAGGGAAATACCTTTTTGAAACTTCGGCGGCTACGCCCATTAACTTAGGTAGCTTGGCTAATTTACAAGGTTGAATAATAAAGTACCTTTAAACTGAACATTACCTCTATTTGCATCTGTATAAGTATGTTTCCTCTTTTCAAGGGATCGCCTGTAAATATCTTCGATGACTCGTGGTCAAGCAGTTCCTTATAAAGGAATTATGTGTCAAATTTTGCGCCGTTATGGGCAAGAATGTATACAGTCATTTTTTTAACTTGTCCGCTAACTTGACAATATTGGACACAAAGAGTTTCACATGGTTGTCATGCGCGATCGTTTTAAAAACGTTTGTTCGTTTACCACATTTGCGACATTCATCACATTCGACCTCCATGCACTCGTCGCAGATAGTCTGGCTTACAAGTAGATGTGGGATAACCTCTTTTGTTTCAGCATCCGTATATGTTTTTATATCGTAATATACAGTAATACAAGTTTATTTTTAGGCTTAGCATCTTTCATATAACATACATGCTTTATACCATCTATTTCTCGTGGCATGTAGAACAGTGAATTTCATCACATTTATGCGTGAATTTTCCCCAATTATCCATCATATGAAACATACCACATTCACAGATTCTCATTTTCCTGCAAGTGCCAATTGACTTATGGAGATCAAAGTAGTTATTATTGAAAAATGTGCGTCTACACACGTTACAGTCCCTCTTCTCAGCTTCAACTACACGACTTTCACATTTGGAGCTTTTACACTGCTCACATACCATAATAATAATGAATAATATTGTTTAACCTCCTTCGCAACATCTAAGATCATATGACGGAGGGGACCTACAACTTTATGTAGGATCCGAACCACGGGTCGCTACATAATCTGGACACGGAGGACGGTCTCCCATCCAACTACTACCCAGACCCACTGTCGCTTAACTTTGCTGATCAACGGGAAGTGGTGTTACGACATTGGCTACGACGTAGCCCTCACATACTATGTGGCAATCCTTACAATGTTTCACTATATCATCTGCAAACTCGAGACATCCCTTACACAAATCATGATGCCTTTCATATTTTCGACTTTTATTATAATTCGCGAAAAGGTTATAATAATATTGCGGATGAGGAGATACTTTGTCCCTGACACCAAAAATAAGTATGGGTCTTGTATGGTCTCTCACACTGCTTTTAAAAACACACTGTCCTACGACGATCATCCATTCCAAATACAACTATACGAACATTCAGTTCCTGCTCTACCCTTCTCAGCTCTTCAGGACCCATATTACAGTCAAACTCGATCTTGCAATCTGCTGCCAGTTTACGGGCACGCTGCACAACCGTAGGCAACCAAATTTTTTGGGCCCGTGCATTTAGTACAGTAAACTATGAACTAAGACCAATGCTATAAAGCCGCAACCACGCTCGTTGTTTATATGCTGTCTGTAAATAGCCTGAGAATTGAAGTTAAGAGTATAAGGTGTGGCCGTATGTCCCGCAACACGAAACACGTGGTCAATATCTACCGTGAAGTTGTCCATGTTAAAGGCGCTACTACTTTGAGAGGCTTGCATTATACGACCCAAAGTGTATTTATGTCTACAGCAGCCAAGTACCTGTAGGGTATTACTACTAAAAAATCATCTATATCCCCGTCATCTGACCCGAACCCGAAGGAGAGCCACGTCCTGACTTCACGCCAAAGTCCGTGTTCAACACCATTAATATACATGGTTCGCGGGTCGATCCTGACTACGTACCGATTTCTAGTCAGGGATTGGGTGGGGGTGATGGTGTGCACCAGCTCGAATGTCATGCTACTCTCTACAGAACGAGATGCTGCTGCTGTGGAGGGTACGACCGGAATTGAACAGGAATAAGGGGGCACAGTTTTATTTGTAGAAGGAACTAATGTGGAGGCTGTGTCGTAAGACGTAGAGGGCTGAGCCCTATTACTAGGGGTCTAACAACCGGCGCACTCCTGGCACGCTTTATACCTGACATGGAAAGCGAATCATCAACTTCATCATGCCCCCGCTTTCTCCTCGAATTTTCGCGTGGGTGTGCTACAGTTGGCGTTGCTGGGGGTTCGCTAGCGGGGGTGGAGTCTGTAGCCTCAACTACACCGTCATCGGTATCGTCTGCAATATCGATGATGGGGACATGTTGCTGGCACAGCACTTCATCCTCATCGTCATTCACGGTTCTGAGGAAGAAGAGGAAAAACAAGAATGTAGAATATAAGGAGCATCACTTAAAATTTTATTATATTTTGTAAATGTTCCACTTAAGAGTGTGACGTATTAGAGAAGGATTCTGTAGAAAAATTCAGGTTCACGAGCCAATCCACATGTATTATATCTGGCCCTACAAGATGTGGTAAAACTGTGTTTATGCTTAAAATCATTAAAGATAAGGCGGAGATATTCTCAAAATTTGTGCATAAAGTCATATGGTGCTATTCGACATACCAGTCAGTATTCAATGAGAACGAAGATGATATTTTGTTCCACAAAGGTGTATATGACGTTAATTCGTTAAAGCAGGGGTTCCCAAATTGGTGTTCCGCGGAACACAATTTGGGAACCCCTGCGTTAAAGGGAAATGCGCATACGGTCATTACGATTGACGATCTCATGTTAGAAATGGATAAAACGTTTGCCGAGATATTTACAGAATTCTCCCATCTCAACATAAGCGTGTTCTTCATCAATCAGAATCTATTTTTCAAAAATAGATACATGCGCGATGTGTCGTTAAATACACAATATCTAGACTTATTTGCACAACGTAGAGATGTATCACAAATTGGGGTATTAGCCAATCAAATGTTTCCGAATCAGCGTAAGGAGTTTTTGGAAGTTTATAAAGAAGCTACAAACCAGCGTTACGGATATTTGATTTGCGACCTTCATCCGCGAAACACGTTTAGGGTGCTTCTAAGAACGAATATATTTCCAAACGAGCCTGAAACAGTGTATATTCCAGAATGATAGAGGCTAAAGAAATACCATGAATTAATAAAAATCTATCATCGACTGTCCCGGGCAATGCGACAGATGTTTGCTAAAAAATATTGACTCCGACTTTTTAAAATGCATCTGTGAAATCTGTCTTAACGTTATAAATTGCAATGTATCAATGCAACCCCGTCAGAAGGCTGGCCTACGCCGTTACAAGAACATAATACGTACACTCCTTCGTAAAAGTTAAACTGTGGGGAAGAAAAAACGAATTATTGTACAAAGAGGAGGGTCATTCCTCCCCATCTTATTTTCAGTTTTGGTTCTTTTACTGACTAGATTAATATAATGAAAAAAGTGGTAGTGATTCCACACGAGGTGTATGCTTCACTGCAAAGTTCAAAGAATCCAGACACTGTTCTAGAACCCCGTTAAAGCAGGCTTAAAAGATGGAAAGCGAATTGTTAGCCCTATTAAACAGTGAAAAAACACTTGATGTGAAAAGAATCTTATACCAAGAAGCTCTGCAGAAATTTCTTAACGAGTACGAAAATTATAAGAATCCGACAGAGAGTCCCGTGGTTATTAAGCACAGCACGGGCAATAATGGGCATGGTGACATAGGGCCTGTGTCCGACGATAGAGCTGTCCAACCAAAGATTAGCGGGTCGGCAACACAACATATCGAGCATGTATTAAAAAGCACCCTCCCACCTACATTGAGGAATAAAGGTTTAAGTCTTTATAATCTATTGAATGAGGACCCCAACATACAGTGGACCGATACAGGTGAGATCATTGTGGAAGGAGAAAAGGTAGGGGGATCGAATATCGTAGACATTGTCCATGATCTGGTGAGAAAGTGGGATAGACCCTCACCATCAGGATGGAAGCATATTAAAGCAAGACTACAACAGATAAATATCCTCAAAGCAATGATAGGAAATCTGAACAGCTTAAAAGACTTGGAACATGCATCGCACGTGCCACAATTGAAAAAGCCGTCACCCCCGGCAGTAACACCTCTGAAGAGAAGAAAGAAGAGGTTAAACTTAAACAACGGTCAACCCTACCCACGTGCCTCTAAAATACGCAAGTGGCTAACATATTAAGAAGACGCTATTATGACATTTCTAGCCCAGCATCCTACGGAGGCGTAGATAAACTGTACAGAAGTGTTTACAATGATGGAGTAGGGAAAAAAGATGTTGATAGGTTTTTGAGGGAGCAGGACGCTTATACATTTCATAAGCCTGTGAAAAAAAGGTTTAAAACAGCCAAGACAACAGCGGCATCGCTTGACTCTATTTGGCAAGCAGATTTAACAGAGATGCAAAGATATTAAGTGTATAACAATGGTTACCGCTACATCCTATTCATAATAAATGTATTCTCTAGATATCTGTGGCTAATTCCTCTGAAAAACAAATCGCCTGAAACAGTTACTAAAGCCACCATAACGTTGATGTTGAAAGAAAACAGGATTCCTGGCTATTTTTGTACGGATATGGGAAAAGAATTTATAGGCCGCATTTTTCAGAACATGCTGACAGAGTTTAATATCATGTACTACACTACCAATTTTATACATAATGCCTCTTTAGCGGAAAGAGTTCAATGTACCATAAAGGAACACATGCATCGCTATTTTACACATAAAAACACATACAAATACATACACATTCTTGAATCATTGGCTTCATCATACAACCGTTCACACCATCGCACGATTGGGACAACACTTAACGAGATTTTAGAAAGAGGTACGCGCACAGAGCCTGATGTGAGAAGAGATGAAACACCGCCACCACACTCTGCGCGTTTCCAAATCAATGATTATGTAAGGCTGTCGCGTTCGGGAAATAAATTCGCGAAGGGATTTGAGCAAGGCTGGACTCGTGAGATTGTTAAAGTTAGGGCTATAGGACCTAAAGGCGAGATAATGTTGTGTTACGTTGAAAATTTGAATGGGGAAGAAATCGCAGGAGGTTTTTACCGAGAGGAGCTGCAGAAAGTGCCATTTAATTTAGGAAAAAAATTTGTTTAAAATTGAAAAAATTTTAGGAAGCAAAGGTTCAGGAAAGAGAAAAATGTACCTGGTGAAATGGCTAGGGTACCCAGAAAGCTTCAACACCTATATAAAAGCTGATGCAATAATGAAGCTTAAATAGTATGCACATGACGCCTAACCATTTCTACGTCACACTACCGTCCTCCTCGTCCGTGTCTGTAGATCCTAACAACACCCTGGAGAACTTTGTAACAAAACTCCATGGACCCATTGAATTGGGTCATGATTCGTATGAGGTGGGGATATGCGAAATTCAGCTGGACACCCTCTTTTTAAATATTGATTATAAAGATCCCGTTTTAACGATTCTTAGAGACTTGATGAGTGTGAAAAAGCCAGGGTAACTCGGGATGAAACTATACGTATCGCCCGGACTGAGGATGCACGGTATTACAGTAGAGTATTAACTCTAGGTTCGGGCCGTTATGGTGCGGCTGAAGATGTTGTGAGAGACTTAAACGTAAGTTTAAAAACTCAAATCTTACTACTGATTTAGTATACGAAATCTTAAAAAAGAAAACCCTGCACATACTCTAATCCTAAAATCAAAGGCTAACAGAAATATTAAAGACAAAGGGCTGTTAAAAATTATAACCTAGGGGCGATATCGATCAGCCTTCCAAAGAGATACCGTTCACGAGGTACAACATGACTTGTCCAGCCTAATGTATCAGATGAAATTGGAGAAATTGGTTGCTGGCTATACACCCGTAGACATGTGCTATATTTACAGCAATATAGTGGAGCACCAGTTTGTTGAGGATACCGAGGCACGCCTGCTACGCATTGCTCACATTCGCAACCATAGAAGGAAGAGTTTGAGTATTACATATGACAGGCCCCATTATGTGAATGTCGTAAGTAATCTAATAACCAATATCTCACTATACGAGGGTACTTCAATAAGTATCCGCACATTTTTTTTAGTGATAATATAGTGTATATAATATATACTCGTAATAACGAGCCAAACTGAGATATATAGGCTTATTTAGGCTAGCAACATTATAGGCTTATTTAGGCTACTCGTAGCTGTCACATATTGTACGAGTAGTGAGCATGGCTGCACTGCTTTCAGTTTGTATTCTGGAAGAACAGAGATCCGTGGTTCGTTTTTGTGGGCAGGTGTGAAAGGAGCTGAAATTCACACGCATTTATGTGCTCAGTATGAGAATAATGCGTTACCACGGCGAAGTGTGTACGAGTGGATTCAAATTTTCAAGGAAGGTCGGACATGTGTGACAGATGCTCAGCGCTCAGGACGACCGTTAACATCAACCAGTGGTGACAAGCAGGAAGAAGCCAGAGCCATGATTTTCGATGACAGAAGATTAACAATAAAAGAAATTGCATCTTCATTAGACATCAATCAAGGGTCAGCCTATTCGATAGTTCATGACATTCTTGGCTTTCACAAGGTTTGTGCAAGATGGGTGCCCAAACAGTTGACAGAAGAGCACAAGCGTAATCGTATAGACGTCTGCTCTCGTCTTTTGGAGCGGTATCATAATGAAGGTGAAAACGTTTTGGAGCGCATTATCACTGGAGATGAAACCTGGATCCATCACTATGAACCAGAAAGCAAACGACAGAGCATGCAATGGAAGCATCCAACATCTCCCGTTGCAAGGAAGTTCAAAGCGCAGCCGTCAGCAGGTAAAATTATGCTAACACTGGTTTGGGATACACGAGGTCCTATCCTTGAACATTATCTAGTACGTGGAACTACAGTAACAAGTGCATCGTATTCTGACAAGCTTCGGAATGAGTTAAATCAAGCAATTCGTAAAAAACGGAGAGGGAGATTGTCGGAAGGTGTTATTCTGTTACACGACAATGCGCGCCCTCATACCGCTGCACAGACTAGAAAATGCCTTCAAGAACTTAAATTTGATGTTCTCGACCATCCAGCCTACAGTCCAGACCTGTCACTTTCGGATTTTTACCTGTTTGGACCACTAAAAGACGCTTTGAGAGGTCAGCGATTCCAAGGCGATGATGACTGGAAGGAGGCGTTGCATGACTGGCTACGCACACAGCCAAAAACATTCTTTGTGATTGCATTAGGAAGCTTGTGGATCGTTGGACTAACTGTATTGAGAAACAGGAGACTATGTTGAGAAGTGATGTGTTTATAATCTATCAGATATGAAAATAAAATTGTAAAAATAAAAAGTGCGGGTACTTATTGAATTACCCTCGTAGAAAGATTGATGGAAAACTTTCCTATTCGGTGATGGGAGCTTAACAGTGGAGCTGCACTTTCGACGCACTGAATTATAATGGACAGGAAGCCTGTCACAGTCTATCGAGGTGTTAGATGCCAACGTGATAGTGGACTTGGATCCATTTTTTCAACCATGCTACGTGCGGCTGTCCCTTTGCTGAAGAAGGGTGCCAGACACCTCGGGAGGAAAGCGCTACAATCAGGTCTTAAAACGGCACAATACATATTGGCTGGGGCTAAACCTAAAGAAGTTCTAAAAAAACACTTAAAGCGTACACGGGACGAAATCGTCAAAGATGCAAAGAGAAAAATGTTTGGTGGTGGGAAGAAGAAGAGGGCTATACACAAGAAGGGATTACCACCACGTAGCATTAAACGTAAAAGGATATAGAAAAAGAAGTGTTCTAAGCGAATGAAACCTATGGCTGACCATTTTTTTGACTGATATAAGCTTTGGACATTGATCTCATGAATCTTAGTTTGTTTACTACTTGTCGAGAGAGGAGGCACTATTTCTAACTCATCATGGCACGCTTCATCCATCCGTGTAGTTCGCAATGTTGTAAATCGGAGCTGTCCCTCTTTGACATGCCCCCAACTCAAGTTTCTATTGAAGACAACGACTTTATTACAATTGAAAATGAAATGAAAATGAAAATGAAAAGGTTTATTGGCAGACTATAGTCCATATGACAAATAGTATTAATACAATGACAGTTCACATACTACGGAGAGAAATATACGCAATTGATTAGAAATAATACTGCAATGTCGAAGTTAAGTGGAGCTGCAGACAGACGTTTTCGTACCAAGAAGTCCATAGCTTAGAGGATAAATGGCAGGACTCATGGATAGCTTGGGTGATCGGGTTGGTTGATTTTTAATTCTTTGCATTAGACTGTGTTGAGCACGTCTTGTTACCTCCGGGAAGCTCGGGACATTGCGGGTAGCAAACATTTGCGAAGCTGAGCATCTTGGGGGTAATTTATGTAAGAGTCTAAAAGACCTGTTGTACAGCAAATTTAGGGTTCTGCCAGAACCTTTTTTATAGTTCACCCATAGTTGCTGACCGTATATATTACTGCAGAAAGTACGAAAGAGTGTCTTTAGCTTCACTTGTACAGAAACGAAAGTTCCTTATGGTCATATTCGCTTTAGCACACAGGCTTCGAGATTGTTTTCTTATATCCGAGTCATCACTCAAGGAGCTGGTAATAGTTTGACCCAAATACTTAAACTCTTGTACTTCCTCAATTACTTCACCATTCATTTTAAACCTTATATCAGCTGGCTGATTACAGCTTTTAGGATGAAATTGCATAACCTTAGTTTTTGTAACATTAAAAAGAATATCATGTTTCTGCGAATACACTTCGCAGACATTTAGTAGCCGATCCAGACCTTTAACAGAGGGACTTATTAACACCATATCATCGGCATAAACTAAGTTATTTATCTTTGTGTTATCTATACAACATCCGACTGTTGCCTCATTAAGTGAAGCAATTAATCCGCCAATATACACATTAAACAGCATAGGGGAGAGCAAGGAGCCTTGTCTCACCCCGCAAGAGGAGCCAAAACACTCGGATAGTACATTGCCCCACCTAACAGTGAAAGATTGGTGGGAATACCAAAATTTTAATAAATTTAATATGTACATGGGAACCTTCTTGTCTTCTAGTTTTGCAAATAAAATATTGTGGTTCACCCTATCATATGCCTTACTTACATCAAAGAAACAGCTATAAATGGTTGAATTACTGTCAATGTATTTAGATATTGTTTCTTTAAGTACATAGATTCACAGGTCAGTTGAGTGGGACCTTTTAAAGCCAAACTGATTAGATGTCCATAGGAAATCATTTAATCGGAGTAACAAGAGTTTTTCTAGTAGTTTCGAGAAGCAGGAAGCGACAGCAATAGGCTTGTAATTATTGCTGGACAGAATGTCTCTGTACTTATTTTTGACCAGGGGCAAGATATATACCCTCATGAACTCTGCAGGGATATAACTATGAGCAAGCATGGCTGATAGGAGCAATGATATATGCAGACATACTACGTCATTTGCATATTTTAAGTGCTCATTCGATAAGTCATCTACCCCTGACGCAGAACCAGTCTTTAACTCCTTAATTAACCTCTTTACTTCAGAAAATGAAATAAAAATATTTTCCCTTGTCCCTCCCACAATCGTTTCGCTGCAATCTATCTTAAGATTATCCCATCTCACACTGTTTAGAATGGTAGAGTAGTGGTTTTTCCACAGCTTTGCAATTTCATCCTCCCCCGACACCCCATCGATTGTCGGAGGGAGGACATTTTTGACACTCGTTTGATTCTTAACAAATTTCCAAAATTTGTTATTATCGTTATTTATGCGAGCTTCACAGGCTTTTGATGCTCGAATAGACTCTTCTTCCTGTTTACATCGCCTTATGGCCGCCTTATACTGACCCCGACTTCTACACATATTCATGTATACTGGTCCTAATCTGGGTCTACCATGAAAGCACCACAAATCATAGGCGTCTTTCGATTCCTTCTTCAGGGGGGCAATAAAATCATTCCATCCAGGAATAACCTATGATAGTTGTAAGATTTAATCAGGGGGCTTCCTGCTTCTCTTAACAGGGATATTATCTTACTATAATACCTATCTATGAGTTTACAATGAGAATCATTTGAGCAAGGATTATTACAGGCAAGGTGCAAAATTTCTAAATTATTAAAGAGGTGACATGTTCTGTCTTTGTATTCTATTCTCTGCTGCATATTAACATTGGACCAATCGACGCGATTATTCTTACCTATTGAGTTCTTGTTAAGTCGTGTTGCGCATAAATTGGTAACGTTAATTAATATTTCTAATGGTCTATGATCAGAAAGAAGGAAATCATGCAAAATATGAACTCTAACAATTCGATCCTTTAGATAATTACTAGTGAGACAATGATCAATCCACCTGGTGGTACCACTCATATCGCTAACGTATGTAAAATTACCACTGGCTACCCCTAATACATCTACATCACTTATACTTAAATTGGCCGACTCGCAATATATTCCGAGTTCACACGTGCGTTAAAGTCCCCCATTATTATACAGTGAGAATATTAATTAACCCTTAATTAATTAACCCTTTAAACACAATTAGTTCCCCGAGTGCCCTTATAGAATTCGTGATACCCAGCTCAGGCCCTTACTTTTTTGGCCCAAGCTGTGTGCACATGTACGCTAATCTACGTATAGCCCATTCTGATGGAACGGACTGCGATGACAAATATGCTGTATACCCTGAAACAAACTTTCTGCGCTCCATATTCATCCAATATGACGTATATTTAAATCAGGTCAACATATCGGCAGGAACGGGGTACTACCACCTATGAGCCTATCTGGAAAATGTGCTGAACTTCTCCAAAGAAGCGAAGGATACCTTTTTAAGTGCCGATGGCTCTTATCAAGCTAAAGACGAAAGTAATATAAAGGACAAATTTAAAAATTCTAAAAAGAAGATATACGAGTGTTTTGGACATTCCAGGAGAAGTTGCTTGTGATTGGGGTGGATATGAAAATAAAACTCACCCGCACGAATCCTGAGATCTGTTTAAATCTGGATGCTCATCAAGAAGAGGGAGCAAAACCCGTTGTTTTTCACATTATGGAGACATACCTCCGCGTAAGGCGAGTGAAATTAAGTTCGCCTAAACAAATAGAAATTGAGAAAAATTTACTACATGCCACAATAAAATACCCAATTAACAGAGTACAGATCAAACTATACACGGTGCCAGCAGGGTTGGCATCGAAACAGATAGAAAACATCGCCCCGGGAAATCTACCTAAAAGGATATTAATTGGAATGCAGGACCACAATTCGGTGAATGGAAAATATAAAAAGAATGCCTTTAAATTCGAGAATTTCGGCGTTAAAAATATAACTCTATACGTCAATGGCGTTGCGTTGGGGGGGAACATTGGATAGGGATTATTCATCAGACGCTGTGTTCCCGCTTTGCGCGAAAGCATATAGTAATCTGGCCCATATTGCAAGTGATTGTGATGAGCTCGGGATTGGGGTAACGCAGAAAGAATTCATCGATCAATTTAACCTTTATCCGTTTGACATCACAGCTGACTTATCTGCTAGTGTAAATGCACACTTAAGTCCACAACAGAGTGGAAACATCTCAGAAAGATTGGAATTCGCAAGCCTATAGACGCGCCTATTAGTGTACTAGTATACCTCGAGTCACAAGCCCTAATAGAAGTAGACAGATTTAGGGGCGTTGTCACTGACTTTTAAAATGGACGCGAATACACTTCAGAGAGTAATGAATAGTGAACGAATCACACGTTTCAAATTTGTCGGTGTGTTTGCGAAGAATGAAACATTAAAATTGCCAACTACGAGAGATTGCGGTAGTCTTACTGTGAACACAGATGTTATTGGTAGTGAAGGGATTCATTGGTTTGCAATCTATTTTAAAAATAGGGGCCGCATGTACTATTTTGATTCACTCGGTACTCAACCCTGGAGTGACCCTGTTATTGTAAAATTTCTCGAGCAGATGCATATCCCCGAAGTTGTATGGAATCCCTTCCGTCTACAAGGATATTTTAGTAATACTTGTGGGATGTACTGCCTTTCATTTCTCATGCATATGTCACGTGGTAAGGAATTTATAATTTTTTAAAAATTATTTGACCCGTGTCACACTCAACGAAACGACGAAATGGTATGCAGACAGACAAAAAGCCGTTTCTCGTTTGTGCGCACTCGTTGTATAGTATGATGTTTTGATCGTTAGTTTGTGTATTCTGTAGCTTATTTAAGATGGTTATTGTCAGGGTTGCCGAAGTTGGTAGAATTGTACCAAATCTGGTTCATTCGACCCTATCTGGTACATTTGGTACAACCTTCCTAAAATTTGGTACAATTTGAACATTTTATTGAATGAAGTACTAATCACTTCGATTTTATACAGAAACGAATATACCAGACACTTAGGTGCATAGCTTTCCTAATTTGCTTTTTAGATACAATTCAAATCTAGGCCCAATCTTCATTTGGTACAATATGAAAAACTTCAGTGGCAACCGTGGTTATTGTGCTAAAACATGATTTTCACTTAATAAGTTGATGAAAGTACATTGTGTCTTCTTACTCGAAAAAAAATATCGAAACATAAGAAAAAAACTTACATTATTTCGTTAATGATGTGACAGTCGCTGGGTTGACTGATCGGTAAATCTTCTACCTCCGTATTCAGGTCCATGAGATGCGTTTCTTCAAAACGAAAAGATTGTATAACACGAGTCAAATCCTCATCGGACCTTAAAGGAGAAATAATAATTAATTCGTTCATACTGAATCTTTTTTAATTAAAACCGATTTGCTTAAAACATATGCAAAGTATACATATCGTAAGAGTATTACAATGTGAAGATATCTTCGAACCGCTCAGAGAAGTTCCTTTAAGAGAAAATACCGAATAACATTTATTATGGAATTTATAAAATTATGTAAAACTTGCAAAGGATTGCTATAAAAATATTCAACGAATAAAAACAAGACTTTAACATAATATTAATTGCAAACTTATCTATAATTGCGGGTGCCTAATTTAAATAAAACATTTTAAATGTGATGAGATAAATTACTACAACCGTGCATACATATATATATATATATATATATATATATATATATATAGTGCTCTTTCTCCTAATGATAAGCACACTAAATAAATAACAATTTCGCGAATAACTGGCTACACAAAATAAAATTACATGCACATAATTACTTAAATTTCTATGGCAGTCCCTTGCGTCGGATCGTAAGGAGCGTCATTGCAAATATCATCAACTCAACAGTTTGCGTTGGAAATAATCCGTCCCGGTCGGCTGCGTTAAAAAGATAAATTGTAGACACCGCTGCAGTGTCTCCAACTTGATATAAATCTGGTAAACTGTATAGTTCTTGATTCATGACGGAGGGAATGTTTACTCACTCGTTAAAATAACTACTCTGAATCCCAGCTTAAAATATTTCCTTTTATTTGCTTGATCCCCAAAAGACTAATAGGCAGTTCGTAAGTTTTCTGACTGGTTGTCAATGTAACTTGGCGGGGCCATGTTAAATTTGTGTATCAATCGTAACACCGCTATAACGGGCCTACTCTTTGGACATCCTGATTGGCCAAATAATGGTGTCTTTATCTTCTCTCTGTAGATTTAATGTTCACATTTTAAGGTCAGTTGCCACTTCCAGTCTCTAACACGACAATATTTGCAATATTATTTGCGCCCACGCTATTCTCGGTTTTCCCATTTTGGAACCCACCCTTTCATGCAATATCCCTCACCCCTTTGCAACATTGATCAACATTTGCAACATTGCATTCTCTATCACGACAATATTTTGCATTATTATTTGCGGTCATACTATTCGATCCTCAACTTTCCCCATTTTGGATGGGGAGATGAACAATTTGAGCGGCGGCAAGTCGTTACAGGAATATCTTCATCAGAGCCCATCAGCTCAGTACCACAGGAAACAGAATTAGCGCCGCTACTCTTCATAATCCTGACATTGATCATTACCAGAAACAACACAGTAACATCCGATGACACAAAGATCATTAGAAAAATGAGAAATCTAGAAGATCTCTACAAGCAGAATGCTTTGTAGAGATATAACAGGATTTAGTCATTTTTGTACAAAATGAAGTACAGTACGTTCGAAAAGTCTCCGCAGTGCTATGTTAAACGCATAGGAAATTACTACTCTTCATAATCCTGACATTGATCATTACCAGAAACAACACAGTAACATCCGATGACACAAAGATCATTAGAAAAATGAGAAATCTAGAAGATCTCTACAAGCAGAATGTTTTTGTAGAGATATAACAGGATTTAGTAATTTTTGTACAAAATGAAGTACAGTACGTTCGAAAAGTCTCCGCAGTGCTATGTTAAACGCATAGGAAATTGAAAAGCTACAATGTTTTCATTTAACCATGATTTAGTGATTTTATTACATAACCTTTTGATTTTACGGCATGTGTTGAAAGTGTTTTCCACCATTTTGCAGGCACAGAGCAACTCGTCTACACTTGTTGTCAAACACTTTTGACAACAAGCACTTTTCGAACGCACTGTATAATAAAAAGAATAGTTCCAGAGTTCATCCGGGGTCGAGACCCGGTGACGGCCGACGCGACGGCGCGCAGTAAACGATCATCCTTCCACACAATTGGTTAGTAGATAAATGGGTACCCTGAGTGACCTAGCTGTTAAGACGCTGTGTTGCTGATCGGAGGTTGAGAGATCGAGTCCGGACGATGACATTGCAATTTCTGCCCGTCCGTGCTGGAGTAGTTCGGATTCAACGTTAAACTTTAGGTCTAAGGCGGATGACAAGCTTGATCTTAGTCAAAATGAACAATTCGGGAAGAAGGAAAATCGAGTTAGCTATTATTACTAATTATTACTAATGTCACTTATTTGTATGGTAAGAATTGAACCATCAAGAAGTTTCGGTCTGACCATCTAGAAATGTGACATTGCATGTAAAAACGCTGATTATGAAGTTTCATGAGAAAATATTAATATTTAGAGGTCACTCAAGGCTATTAAAATTTTGATGACGCGTCGTTAATTGTCCTAAATTGAAATGCGCTTTCTTTCTATGCCTCACCCCATTATCATTTCATTCGCCTTAATGGTAGGATGTGTTTGCATTAGTGTGTGTTATTTTAGTCTTTTAGTCTTCCCTGATATCAAAAATCGCATGGTCATATCTATGACTAGTGTTGATGAAGAAGAGAACCCTCCAAAGCGTGTGGTTGTTGACCTGGATACTGTGACAGAAAAAGGCTTGGAAAATTTTGTAACAAAAAACAAAATCATTGTTCACGAAGCTCAACCTCCCAGATGAATTCTTGGAGAAAACTGCTGAGCAATGGGAAGAGGATACCCACTACGAGACTGCCAAAGAGACTGTAAAAACTCTAACTGTAACAAATGGCTTAGCTGAACGTGGAGTTGCTCTCATCCAGGATTTTTCTGGATACCTAACCAAAGATGAAGAACAACTCCAGTTTCTTCTCCAAGTTGGTGAAGACCCTCGCAAGCATTGGACATGGGGACAAAAGCATACCTTGAATGGAAATAATGATTAATCATAATAATTACGCTACTGTCTGATGTTAATGTACTTCATCTTAATATTATGATAATGTCTTGTGGACTTTCTGCTAATGTAGGAACATAATAAATTGTTTAAATACATTTGGAAATTGTTTATGTTCACACTTTCTGAGAATCTCATATCCAATACTTCGAAGCCGTTGTGACACCCTAATATATATATATATATATATATATATATATATATATATATATATATATTAGTGTGGTCCTTATTTTTTAACTTTAAAATTTTCGTGCTCTGACCCCATCAAACTATATCATTTGATGTAGAAACACAGTATCCAAAATTTTATTGAGATATATTAATATTTAGAGGTCGCTCAACGGCTTCATAATATTGGATTGTAAGACTCTCATAAAGTAGGAATATAAACAATTGCCTAATGCATTTCAACATTTAATTATGTAGCTACATTAGCATGAAGTACACAAGACCCTTTGTTAGCTTTAATTGTGTTCTGAACATCCAAATCTTTAGAGAATAGATGGCCTTTGACATCCATCGTACCTGATGCATTGCTCCAGGACCATAAAAGACTACACCACAGTTAGAGGCAGCACCAAGAAACAGACATGCCAGTTCAAGTAGCTCAAGTACGCACCTGTTTAACACACACACATCCTACCATTAAGGTGGCTGACATGATACTGAAAGGGGTATAGCAAGGAATTGTGTGGCAAGTATTGACGCATTATATTGCACAAATTTGATGGCCTTGAGCGACCTCTAAATATTAATATTTTCTCATGAAACTTTATAAACAGTGTTTTTGTATCCCCTGTCATATTTCTAGATGGTCAGACCGAAACATTTTGATGTTTCATTTTTCACCATATAAATAAGGACCACTCTAATATATATATATATATATATGTAAAAATGAACCATAAATAATTCCCATATTCCTATATTATCTTATCCTTCATGTAATTCTTGTATTCATTTATATAGTCTCTGTATCCATTGTAAGAAAAAGTACCCATTTTAAAAATTCATGTGTTATATGGTTCATGTATAATCTTATATATTTAACTTTATATAATGCCTATAGTCTAGGGTGTCTCTTATTGGGTAGTCAAAAATTGAAATGTTGAATTATTTTATCTGCGCCCCCTAAAATAGTTCCATTTAGCATAAAAACTAAAACTTGAAAGTTTTACACAAATTGGCTCATATTTAGGGGTCGCCCCCGGCTAATAAAAATGGTGACCATGGCATAATAGCTCCTGACATATGATTATGCTCATTATACACATAATTCCTTCCTTCTTTTTTTAGTTTGATTCGTTTTTATAGGTATAGGCCTTCTTATTTATCATTGATCCTTTTCTAACCTATCCTTGATGTTGTTATAATCCATCCTTTGGTCCTCAATCCTTCTTTATCCCAATCCTTTTTCTATCCAAAATCCTTCCTGGCTCTTTTTTTATATACAATCAGCAATGAAGCATTGCTACAAAAAAAAACCATTAGTTTATTATATAGAGATAAATTCAAAATGCCAGTGCTATTTACATACTTTAATTACTTTAATTAGCATTATTTCCTTATACAACATTTATTTAATATACAATGATTATACAATATGGTGTATTTTAAGGTGCGACCTCATTGATGGTTATTTTTTGAGAAGAACAGTTTTTGATGGAACTGGGTGACTCTGGCGGTGTTTTGCAACAATTTGGAGCAGGAACTGGAGCTGCTCTTCCCCCACTGTCAATTTCTTATTCAGCTCTTGAACTAAAGCTACTGCACGTTCTGCCCGGTCATTTACAACAGATAGAGCTGCAACAATAGCTCTGGCCCTTAAATATTCACAGTTGGATGTCCAAGTGCTGGGTGCCTTGTTCAGAAATCCTTCTGGCAAATTCAGCTTAGTAAAGAATTCTCTAGTATTTCTTGTAACAAGTTGGTGTAGTCCTTCACCAGAGCAGAAGGTCGATTCAGGAATCCGAGGACGCTTGGGTGGTCTATCAGTGGACTCATCTTCTAATGCCTTTACCATGCGTTTCTTTACATCTGTAGTAATTCGCTCATCAAAGAAAGCAAGACCAACTGCTTCTTCAGACAGGTACCATAAGTGGTTAGAGAGCTTTTTTTTAGTTGCATCAGAAATCTTTTTGTTAGGATAATTAATCAATGACCTCATAAGGAGCCAGTCATTAAATGGGGTTTCAATAGGGAGTGAGGATGTTGTCCAAGCCTTCATATAGATGAGAACAGAAAAAAGGGAAAGATCTCGAATTCCTCGTTCTTCAGTCTTAGTCATCTTGAACTGGTTTCGAAAAAGCCACATCTTGATAGAATAGAGCGCTTTGGACATCCAGCGAGCTCGATGCATGGCACCTGGTGCACGAAACTTGATGCCTTTATTGGGGACACCTCCAAGAAAGATGATGGACAGATCCAAAAGTTCTTGATAGTCATCCCGTAGCATAGGTGCCTGGGATCTAGCAAACTGAATTAGTTCAGTTTTAGACTGGATAATTGCTTCTTTAGTAATCGTGTCTGTCTCACCTGTTTGGAACTGGCTTTGATCAACAGAAGTCCAATTGTCACGAAAACGCTTAAAGATCAATATCTCTGGACCAGTTGATGTAGATCCCAATGTTGCTTCAAATGCAGCTCCCAACAATAAATCTAAAACATGGTGTCTACAAGGCAAGTACAAAACATCATGTCCCAATTTTGCTTCGATGAGAGCACAGGCTCCACTATATTGACCCGTGTTTGAAGCTGTTGTATCGAAACAAATTGCTTTTACTCTCTCTGTAATTCCCCATTCATTCAGGCAGTTAAAGACGGCTTCAGCTTGTGCTTCTCCAGTTGAGTTTGGGGACACCAAGCAGCTGTTCAACACCAGGTCCTGACACAAGTACTGGGAGACGATCAATGTGCTTGTGCGAGGTGAGGTCCTCCATCATCTTGCCATCCCAGTGGACTGTCATAGAACATTCTCCATGGAAATGCTCCTTAAGTTCTTTAGCATGACGAGCTCGGTTCTTATTTCGAAGGCGATGGATAGAATGTTGGTTTATGTTGTAATCTGAAGCGTCCAAACCAAAGCTTTTAGCTGCCTCTGCGAGGATAAATGTTGCCTTTCTAGAGGAAATTTGTGTACGATCCAGGGCAGCAGACATCTGAATAGTCATGATGTTTTTCATGCCTCGTTTTTGCTTAGATTTTGGTAAAGCACAAGCTCCTTTGGGCTCCTCCTCCTCATTCTCACTTTCATCAGTGTTGCTGGAAGATGTGGAAGAAGCCAGTACAACTTGACTAGTAGACGCCTCCATCAAAGATTCTGACTTTCTTTTTCTCTCTGCCTCAGCTTCCAACCGTTTGACTGCATTTTTTGTGCGGTGAAGATGTACAGTGTCCACACCACCGATTGAGCCAGGACGACCTTTTTGTCTTTGCAGTTGAAGGAACTCCCAGTCCTCACGATTCTTGATCAGCTTCTCAGCGTCTCCATGGGCGATGTCAAAGAGATCTTCCAATCGCTCTACAAAATCAGCCTCCTTGGTTTTATGGCTCTGGCTTGTTCTGGAAGCATGCTTCTTTAAGCAAGTCCATTCGTTAAAGAAATTCTCTAACTTCTTCATGGCACGAGGTTCCTGCTGAGTAGGAATATTGGCCTTATCCCAGATAACTATTGTGGCTCGAATAGATTGACGCAGAGCATCGCGGATTGTCATGTTTTTCTCTCTGTGGAGGTGCATAAAATAACCAAAAGCTTGCCTATATGGGGGCAGCTTTGAGCCTTTAATATCATCTACTGTAGATCCGAGCAAATAGAATGGTCTTCTTGTATTCATCTGCAAAATAAGAAAACAAAATATTAATGTAGTGTTATGGTTTTGTAGAGCAGGGCTAAATCACTGTTTTGACTTTTTTAAATTACAAAAAAAAAAAAATTTGGTAGACAAAGTTAATTTGGTCTATTTTATAAATCTAACGTATTTTTCTCAATTATTATTCCTATTATTTTTTAATCTAAGAAACAAGGAATAAATATTTTTGTAGTAGAAATTTATATTTTGCTATTTTATTGGAAATAGAAACTGGCGTCACTAGGGTTGGTGTCACCCAGTGCGGTAACTCATGGTGTCACCCCCCCCCCATGGACCTCCTCCCGTACCAGACCATACAGAATCCTTAGTAATGTTTTTTGTACTAATGTTACTCGTAAATCGTAATTCCCGTATATCACTGAATGTAATGGCAATAGTAGTGACATAAACAACTAGCAAAATTAAAATTACTCCTTTAAATTACAATATCATACGCACAGCCTAAATGTATTTACATTTACATAGTTTCATGTGGTTAAAGTGAAAATTCGGTAAGAAAACAATAGAATTCGAAGTAAAAACGTTTAAGAACTACATCAAAATTATGTTCATTTTAACGTTAAACTTTACCGTTACATGAGATACATTAATGGATTAGGTTTGCATAATCAATAACGGCCCAAATAATGTAGAAGTTGTAGACAAATGCATATGGAAATATACTCATAAATTTGAGGCTGCAACATCATAAAGACAGAGGCTGCAACAACTGAGCGGAAGCCTTTTTTTATTTTTCTCCTTCTTTTCCTTTAATTACTACTTCATTCTCAAAAAAGTTATTGATATAGGTTCACAAATACTAATTACCACAATATTGTAGCTAAAACAACAGAAAATTTGACAAAATCAGCGACTATAAAAACACCAGCAGCAACGAAAACAACAGCGCGTGCTTGTAGAGCGTGCAGACGAAACCACGTGATTCGAAGCGTCATTGTAATTGGGTAATAATGACAGCTCTGACCGGAGCGCATTAGAAGGTTCAAAAAGTAAATTAGCATAGAGTTTTAGCCTTGTAGGTATATTGATACATGTAAGCTGGGCTTACGAAAAATGTTTTTGTTGTTATAACTAACTACAGGGATATTTTTATAAAAAATAATAAATTTCTGCTCAAACACTGCACAAAAACCCCCCGCACCCCTCTAGTGACGCCACTGATAGAAACACAGATCATGAAACACATGTCAGGTAAAATTTCCATTGAACTAAATTAAATTCTTTGTGACAAATAGCAACATTGTTTAAAACTTCATAATATGTGTATAAGAGCATAAATTCTAATTTTTTCATTAAATTCATTAAATTTTTTTCAAACACTAATAACAAAATCAGTATAAATAATTGTGAAAAATATAAATAACATAGTTTATTATCTGATAATAGCAAAAAAGAAGTATAGTGATACACAGTTACACAATGACAAATAAACAATTGCAACATAATCTGGAGCATTCTTGATGAAACATGTTTAAACAGGTTGATCTTGTCTTATCAAGCAATATTTTCAGCTACAAACTTGACAATTATCTCTAATATATTCATTTAATTGAATTCATCATAAATATGATGATTAATTAATTAAAAACATATGCTTAGTATACTTGACAACTGCTAGTAATTTCAAATATTAATTGCATAAATAATAGCTATATTTTATGAACTTTAATAAGCGGGGGTGACCTCTAAAAATTATTCAATCCAAAAAACATTTTATATGTGATGTTTCTTCAACCAATGGAACTGGTTGAGGGGGCGCAACCTAAAAAAATCAACACTTCGAAAATAAGAGACACCCTAGCCTATACTCATGTGTATGTACGTGTGTGTATTCATTTTTACATAAGGACCAAAATCGCCCAACGCGAGTTTGGATAAAATATTTGATTCACTTTCTACTTTGCTAAATAATTGGTGACCTGTTGTTTTTTAAAATCTCATAATCATTTTTTAGATTTCGCTTAATAAGGAATCCTGTTAAGCTTTGCAATGTTCACATTTTGTATACACTCTCTTTCGTTATAAACAATGAGATCATGTCTTGCCTAAGCATTAAAATTGTACATCTTAAACCTTAAAATTTCACTCATATGCATATTTTAGTGTAAAGATGCATAGTCCGATTTCCACTTTTAGTTAACTTGGCAGATCATGATAACATCAGATCTGAAAAGTCGCGGTTTAAGATAAAAATATGGTTTCGTCTTCAAATATTTTGTTTACTCGTTCAAGCCTTACCACAGCTAAAAAATTTACTTATTTTCAAATATTGTGCAAAAATAATACAGCCTTCTTAGCATTTAATAATAATAATGTTAGCAGTTTTTGGGTATATAAACCCATTCAAATTCATCCATTGTCATTCAGAAGCTAATTCAGAGGCTGAGCACTACCTGTATTTTTTAGCAGTAAATTTACAGTGAAGAAACTTTTTATTGTCCCCTTCGAGCCTTGCTCTCTTCAGAAAAACTTAGAAAACTTTCCGGATACGCTATAAGAAGAATCCGGAACCTTCAGCATTTAGATTGCAAATCTACCAGAGTCCTCCGAGCCACTATAGAAGAACTCGGAGAGTAACATAGAAGAAAAACCACTTCAAGGCACCTATCCGTTGCTTGCCTCCTAAACCAGAACCCCCGTCAATCCGAACCACCCCAGGGCCATAGACGGAGGGGTTAACAACTGGCGACCCTTTAACCAGGATCTTCACGACTCCAGGATTCTTCCAGTCCTCCAGACCCTTTAACCAGGATCTCCACGACTCCAGGATTCTTCCAGTCCTCCAGACCCTTTAACCAGGATCTTCACGACTCCAGGATTCTTCCAGTCTTCCAGACCCTGGAACCAGAACCAACACCCAGTTGACCGGCGTGTCACGACTTCGAGTTCGTCACATCCACCCGTGAACCGGTGCGTTACGACTCCAAGTTCTTCACGCCTACTTTTCATCTAGGAACAAGTGGCCAGCCAGACACGTCTTCAGGACACACCTCAAAAGGATTTCGCCATAGGAATCTTGTTAAGTACAAAACTCTTTTTTAAAAATAATTTCTAAACATTTGAAAAGTCATTATTATTAACAATTAATATTTAGTATTGAGCCAGAATTAACAAAAAACACAGTGAACACTACAGACACCAGTGATACACTCTTTTTTTGAAAACAGTATTGTCACAGTTATTTTCAGTTATTTTTACTATTCTAGTTGTATAGTATAATTTTATTTAATGTACCAAACATAGTATTACCATACCATCACGTACATTTGAGTGAAATTTTGTTTACATTTTTATTTTTGTTTGCAATCTTTTCAAATTTTCCCCGAGTTAGGCAAATTGTTGTGCATTATTTTTTTTAGATAGTGTAGTTAGGAAAACCCCTTAAGTGATCATTCCATGAATTAAGATCGGTCAAGCAGACCTAATTAGAACATTAATAAGTACCTTCACATATGAGCGATTCAGACGGTGCGCTTTCTGACATCGAAGAATTACCTACACCCATTTTTCCACCTACCCCGCGCCCTTCAAACATATTCCCAAACACACAAGTCAGTATGTCTCAGTCTCAAACCCCCGCCCCAGCATATATTAACTTAGGCAGATTAGTAAATCTTCCTCATACTGTTTTAATTTTTAAGGGGACCATAGATAATCGTTTTGTTGAACCGCGCGTAAGACCTTGGGTTGAGTCTTTAGAGCAACATTTCTTACGCGAGAATATTACCGATGATGATATAAAAATCAGAGAAGCAAAAAGATTTATTGACCCTAAAGAGGGAAATGCCCATGACACAGTCACTTACGTCCCATCAATTAGCGAAGCTATAACATGGGACGATTTTAAACAAAACCTATTAGAATTTTTTAAAGAAATAACCCTTGCACAACCCTTAGCCACATTAGAAGCAGTCTTCCAAGTTAAATGGAAGAAAGAGGAACACGAGGATTTAAACAATTTTATTACACGTACACACAAACTTGTAGGAGAAGCCCTCCGGGCCGCAGAAAATGCATGTGGCATAACTTTTACTTCGAAACAAAGAAATCTAATAGTAGCCACAACCATTTACCAAAACTTACCCGGAGCGCCTAAAAAAAAGTTTCAGGAGTTTTTAAATGTTGACAAACCTGTCAGTGTAGCCATAAACAAAACACGGGAACATCACCCCGATTTAGCAAACCAAACCTACCGAAAGGGTAGAGAAACCCCTGTACAGTATATTCAGCAGCAGCCACAACACCAATACCAACAGCAACAACAACAACAATATAAACCAAGGCAAATACAGGGAACACCCCAGAAACAAGCCCCCCAAACCCAGAATACACGCCCTCCTCCACAGTGTTTTAACTGTGATAGTTTCGGGCATATGATAAGTCAATGTAATTACCCCTCGTATTGCTCCCACTGTCACGAACATGGTCATCGCCGTGGCGATCGCCAAAAGTGTGCTGATAAAGCCCCTGCAGGGTATAGACCCCACTTTCAGAAACCAAACCAACCACGTCCCCAAAACGTATCCCAAAAGTCAACCAATCCCCAGAAACCAGTCCATTCCCAGCCTCAGTCGAACTACCAACCCAATAAATCACGACCACAGGGTCACCCACACTCTTACCCCATGTATAAACCCCAATACAACCAGCAAGGTCAACTAGTTCGGTACGTAGAAGTACCCGGGGAGGAATCATTTTCCCCAGAGAACAGTTTTCAAGAACACCCTTCAGCGTATGATATCCCCGTAGAATATGATCCAGGTCCTCCCATAGAAGACCATGTGATCCCTTTTTTAGACCCTACATTGGAGGCAGCAGTTCAACCTCCTCCCTCCTAAATTACAGTAGTAAGCCCAGATACGCACACAAACTCCCCATCAGGATAATAGGTGCGGACCTCTTAGATTTAATAATAAATTGTAGTACGGATAACCAAGATTTAACTGCTCTCCTAGATACAGGAGCACACGCAACGTTAATTAAGAAACAATGCGTAGATGAATTACTAGAGAGTACAATTATAAATATGAACTTAAGGCACCATCCTGCCAACTTAGAGGAGTTACGGGCACACCCATACCCACATATGGAGAAATTGAGTTATATTAGAAATTGGAAACGCGGTATACCCCGCGAAATGTTGTATAGTGGACACAGTCGCCACCTTTCAGACAGACATCCTACTAGGGATGGATTTTTTTAACCGGAATCAATGGGAGATTTACCCAGCCGGAAAGTTAGTAAAGTGTCGAAATAGGACACACCATCTCCGCGAGGATGACAGACAACTTAATGCTAATAGACTTAGCTCAGTTCAGATTTCCGAAAGAAATAGGAAACCCCCTCTACTTGATAGCAGATCAAGTCGGCCGGTTGCATCCAGAGGGACAACCGCTCCAGAAATCAGACCCCAGGGTAATCAGTTCCAGTTGTTGAATCCAGTTGGATCAACCCAGGCAGTTTCCAGACAGTCAGTTCCAGTCAGTCAGTTTCCAGTCAGTCAGTTTCCACAGTCAGTTCCAGTCAGTCAGTTTCCAGTCAGTCAGTTTCCAGTCAGCCAGTTCCAGTCAGCCAGTTTCCAGTCAGTCAGTTTCCAGTCAGCCAGCTTCAGTTCAGCCAATAAGGCAAATTTTAGTCGCCGAACCAGAATCAGATTCACAATTTTTCATATGCCCTACCGAGCATATAACAGTAGCACCTTATGAGAAGATTTGTTTCCTAGCAAAAGTAGTTAACAGTCAAGGAAAATTATTAGAGTCAGAGCGTACTCTGATTACAGAGAAAAGTAATTTCAAAAGAGATGTTCTTATTGCCCAAGTCCTTAGTCAGAGTCAGAATTCAGCTATCCCTGTTGTTTGTTTAAACAAAGGAGAAAGATCTATAGAATTAACTTCAAATCAGAAAATAGGAACTGTTTCCACAGTAGAAATAGATTCAGATTTCCCCATCAGTACGATAAATCGTGTTTCCAGTTCCTTAGAATTAAAGCCTTCAATATTAAAAGAAGAATATAAGAAATGTCTGAAGCACTCCCTTCAGGAGTCACCAGCTTTACAGGATCCCAAACTAATGGAATCACTTCTCGATTTCCTGATAAGAAATAAAGATGTGATTGCCCTAACCGGAGATCCTCTGGGCCGAACTAATTTGGTCCCTTTTGAAATCAAGTTGGAACCCAATTCCAAACCCATTTTCATTCCTCCCTATCGGGTTCCACATTCTCAGTTAGTCACTATTGAGGGACACATCAAGGACATGTTGGAGCAGGATGTCATTCAGCCTTCAGCTAGTCCCTGGTCCGCTCCTATGATTCTCGTCTCCAAAAAGGACGGAACATCTCGCCCTTGTATAGATTTTAGACGCCTGAATAACATTACCATCCCAGACCGTTTCCCGATTCCAAACATGCAGGAAACAATTCTGAACGTAGGGAAAGCGAATTTTTTTTCATCCCTCGATTTAGCATCAGGTTATTGGCAAATGGAGGTCAGTCCCGAATCTCGGGCATTAACTGCTTTCTCCACTAACCGAGGCCATTACGAATTCCAGGTTTTACCTTTCGGAGTCCGAAATGGGCCTGCTAATTTCTCTAGGTTGATGAATATAGTCCTTTCCGACCTATTAGGTGTCGAAGCTCTCGTGTATCTTGACGATATTATCGTCTATAGTTCGGACATAAAAACACACTTTCAACGCCTTCATAATGTGCTATCACATTGAGAAAAGCACACCTTAAACTGAAGCTTGCAAAGTGCAATTTTTTACAAGAATCCCTGGTATACCTAGGATTCCTACTCTCGTCCACAGGAATTAAACCTGATCCAGCCAAACTCGAAGCCCTGGAAAGATACCCTGTACCCAAGACCATCGACGACGCCCGTGCATTTATTGGTTTTGTCGGATTCTATCGGAACTTTATCCCCCAATTTTCGAATATTGCTAAACCCATTACTAATTTGTTCCAGAAAAATTCGAAATTTAACTGGGAATCCGATCACCAACATGCCTTTGAAACTTTAATTAATAAACTAACCTGTCATCCCATTTTACAATATCCTGATTACACAAGACCCTTCATCATAGCCACAGATGCTTCCTCCTATGGACTAGGAGCCGTCCTGTTACAGGACGTAGACGGTGTGGAATTACCCATTGCTTATGCCAGTCAACTTCTCTCTGCACCTCAACGGAATTATTCCACTACGGACCGAGAGGCCCTAGCGGTATATTGGGCTTTGAAAAAATTCCGAAATATCGTCTATGGCTACGATGTAACCATCAAGACTGATCATAAGCCACTCACGTACCTCTTCAAGGACAAGCTACTTGAAGGACGATTGAGTAGATGGGCTCTGTTGATTCAGGATTTTGCAGCGAAAATCGTATACAAACCGGGAAAACTGCAAGTTATTCCAGACGGATTGTCGAGACTCAAGCCCGACGCCCGAGTGAATAAAATAGGACTTCTTCCTGTGTTCGACTACGAGTGTCTGCAATACTCCCAACAACAGGACCAACACACCCAGAACCTTCGGGCGCGCCTGGAACAAAAGGAACCATCGAAGGTAAAAGAACAGTACAACCTCAAAGATGGGCTCGTACATTTCAGGAACGAAGATGGAAACGACCTCGTGGAGATACCAAAGGATCTCGTTGATATAGCCATTGGACTTTGTCACGACTCACCTTTTTATGGACACATGGGGCCGGATCGCACCATCAAAAGTCTTTTGGAGCGATACCATTTTCCCGAGATGAACAGAACGGTACATGAATACATCGCCGAATGTCCGTCGTGTTTAAAGCATAAGGGCAACGTACCATCCACCGCTCCAATGCATAAATATCCAGTATGCCAGAGGCCCTGGCAAAGAACTGGAATGGATATACTGGGACCATTTCCCAAAACATCAAAGGGAAATCAGTACATCATTGTGTTTACGGACCACTTCTCGCGTTACAGCGAAGTAGCCGCCATTCCAGACAGACCTCGGAAACTGTGGCAAGAGCCCTAGTGGAACGCGTCATCCAAAACCATACCACTCCTTCCATCCTAATCTCGGATAACGCCCGTAGTTTCACTTCCAAACTGTTCGAGTCACTTGTAACATGTGTAGAATTAAAAATACACACATTGTGGCATACCACCCGCAGGCAAACGGCTTAGTGGAAAGGCACAATCGAAAGATCTTGGAAGCCCTGCGCCACGTTGTCGATGCATCCTCCCGTACATGGGATGATTCCCTTCCCATGGTACAAACAGCCATCAACAATGGCTATAATGTGTCCATCGGGGACACCCCTCATTTCGTTCTATATCACTACGACAAGCGTCTACCTTTTGATTTGCCCGACCAAACCGACCCGGCAGTCCTAACATCTTCCGAAATGGCAGAAGCAAATCAGCAACTAGCTGAACGATCTTTCAAGATTTTTGACATAATCCGCTATGCCCTCGACCAACGAAACCAACAGATGGAGCAAGAACAACATAGGCGTCATCCCCGTCAACGGACTATAATCGTTGGTATGCGATGTTATCTGAAGAGCGTGAAACCGCCAGGGGCTCATCGCAAATTATACCCGAAATGGGATGGCCCATATAGGATTATGAAAGACCTCGGAAAAAATCGTTATGAAATCCTCGACCTCCGGGATCATTCCAAACTAAAGATCATTCACGCTGACAATTTGAAGATAGCTTCCGAGCAACACCTTCCCAAAAAACAGCTGCCAGGCGTTCGAGCCGCCTATCCTTCAAAAGGTCAAGATATTAACAAATCGGGCAGGGATCAAAAAACTGAAGTAGTCACCGCGGGAACCGCTACCCATGACGAAGATTGGTACCTCGTAATACCACCATTACTCGAGGCAATCTCTGAACAAGAGGAGGCCCCAGAGCCAAGCGTCCCATCGGACCCAGACCCTGGAGAAACCCCTTCGAGAGAATCACTCAGTGGAACTCCACCATCTCCTCCAACTCCACCATCTCCTCTGTCACCACCCTCGCCGATTGATGATCGACGCACGGACCCGACATACCGCCCGCAAATGCATCACCCACGTGAACTAGAACCTTCACATAAGAAACGAACCCGCTCAGAATCCGAGCTCAACGGTCGACCCCCATTGCCACCAAAACGAGGCCGACCCCTTCGCCCACCAACACAAGTATCCACACAAGTATCCACACAACTACCCCCAGCTCCGTATAACTTAAGGCGTAGAAATGAATAAAATTGTCCCCCTTATAATTTTCCAAATTATTTACTCTTGTAGACCTAGCATTAAAATTTCTACCGGAGTTGTTATAGAAAAACTTGCAGAAGGTAAATTTTTGAAAGGGCATGCAGACCTTTATATAAATTTGCAACCCCCTGCTAGAATTAAAATCAATCTCCTTCAGATACAAACCCAATTAGAAACGTTTGAAAGTAAAGTCCAAAATTCTTTCCAAGGAAAAGATCAGATAGTCGCGTTCTGTTAGAAAATACCCTCGAAAATATTCAAACTACAGCACGCGCCCTATCAGAAATATTAGCCTTACCATGGATACAAACTGAAACCAAAAATTCCGAAAACTTTAACCAAAGAAGTAAAAGGGGACTGATAGATATAGGAGGGAAACTGTTCAAAGGTTTATTCGGATTAGCAACCGAAGAAGATATTAAAAGAGTTGAACTTAAATTGAATCTCTTCGCTCGGAATCGACAATATAATGGACACATGTTAGAACAAACTATTAGGTCATTACACGAAAACAATCGCTTCCTTCACTCCCTTTCGGACAGATTCACATACCTTGAATCCATGTTAGCTCAATACAAAGAACACAAACGATATCTAGAATTAATAGAAATAATGAACATACAAGTAACCCTAATCGATAAATACTTACAACGAATAACTACGATTCATTCCAAGGTTTTGCGTGCAACCCAGCTAGCCCATGGAAAAATCACTCTTTCCACCCTAATACCATGGGAAATACTCCAGTCCTTGATTCACACCGCCCAGTCACAATTAAAATTATCACCCATATTCCCACTCAACCACACTAATTACCCTCAATTTCTAGAATACACCTGGACTGTACATGGACCACGCCCCTACACATACCTCATAATTATACCATTTTTCGATTTCCTCACTTATGACGTATATAGATTTCACCCTTTCCCAACACCCTACCAAAATAACTCTAATGTCTATCGATTGTATTTACCCACCGTACCACCTTACCTTTTCCTCACCAAAGATCTATCAGCTTATTCTATGATGTCAGATAGCGACGTCCGGCATTGCCGATTCCCGCAACCAAATAAACAACTCATCTGCCCTCCACTCAAACCAGTTATTCTTCCCACTACTAGGTCTTGCTTTGTCGATTTAATTCGTGACCGGCATGCCCCCGTATGTTCATTTAAAAAATTTCATTCCCCTAAAACCATCCAACTACGAATTGGACCAGACATCTGGGTTTCCTTCGCGAACAGGACTGCCGCTACCCTCGAGTGTCCATCAAATTATTCCCTCATTACAATCCCTATGATTATTCGGCTACCAATTGGTTGCTCCTTGCGTTCAAAAGCCCTCCAAATATACAACCCGTATAAGGTTACCCTTAATAACTCATACCCATTTCCGTCGCAAATTAAATTTAAACCCGTCATAGAGATCTTAAATCTCTCCATAAAACCTGTAACCATCCTACCCGAACTGCATGCCCCTGAATGGAATGATCAATTGAGCCGGTTTAAAATTTCGGATGATAACCAAAACAACCTCTTACAAATACTACAACCGGTAACCATTTTCTCAACATCTGCCGTTAGTATCATTATTGTGTGTGCTATTATCCTCGGTGTATTTGTGATGAAAAGATCATTCTGGGAACAAAGAAAACCCAGTGACACGGAACATGAAACTATTTATGCACGACCAAGAGTGCGTACCCAGACCACGTGAACTAGACTTAAACCACCCGACTTATGTTGTATATATAAATCTGTATTATAAAACCAATAGTTATCATCTAGTTAGCCTTAGTTAGGATGTTACGTTATTATATTAATATCATTCTAGAGGGAAGAGCCCTGTAAAAATGAACCATAAATAATTCCCATATTCCTATATTATCTTATCCTTCATGTAATTCTTGTATTCATTTATATAGTCTCTGTATCCATTGTAAGAAAAAGTATCCATTTTAAAAATTCATGTGTTATATGGTTCATGTATAATCTTATATATTTAACTTTATATAATGCCTATACTCATATGTATGTACGTGTGTGTATTCATTTTTACATAAGGACCAAAATCGCCCAACGCGAGTTTGGATAAAATATTTGATTCACTTTCTACTTTGCTAAATAATTGGTGACCTGTTGTTTTTTAAAATCTCATAATCATTTTTTAGATTTCGCTTAATAAGGAATCCTGTTAAGCTTTGCAATGTTCACATTTTGTATACACTCTCTTTCGTTATAAACAATGAGATCATGTCTTGCCTAAGCATTAAAATTGTACATCTTAAACCTTAAAATTTCACTCATATGCATATTTTAGTGTAAAGATGCATAGTCCGATTTCCACTTTTAGTTAACTTGGCAGATCATGATAACATCAGATCTGAAAAGTCGCGGTTTAAGATAAAAATATGGTTTCGTCTTCAAATATTTTGTTTACTCGTTCAAGCCTTACCACAGCTAAAAAATTTACTTATTTTCAAATATTGTGCAAAAATAATACAGCCTTCTTAGCATTTAATAATAATAATGTTAGCAGTTTTTGGGTATATAAACCCATTCAAATTCATCCATTGTCATTCAGAAGCTAATTCAGAGGCTGAGCACTACCTGTATTTTTTAGCAGTAAATTACAGTGAAGAAACTTTTTATTGTCCCCTTCGAGCCTTGCTCTCTTCAGAAAAACTTAGAAAACTTTCCGGATACGCTATAAGAAGAATCCGGAACCTTCAGCATTTAGATTGCAAATCTACCAGAGTCCTCCGAGCCACTATAGAAGAACTCGGAGAGTAACATAGAAGAAAAACCACTTCAAGGCACCTATCCGTTGCTTGCCTCCTAAACCAGAACCCCCGTCAATCCGAACCACCCCAGGGCCATAGACGGAGGGGTTAACATATATATTGTTGCATATGGGAATATGATAAGGAAATTCATTACGTAATCAAAGGCTAATTTAGCCTATAAATAATTTGTTCATAGAAAACAATCACGTGTTGCTTATGTATATATTTAAGTTCAGTTTTTAACTTCATTAGTAATAATAATAATCAAAACGATATATAGGAGTCGAGAGGGATTCTTCGTAGGTGGTCTAGCCGAGCTGCGGTATTGGAGTGACCTTGGGTAAAACAGGTGCTGTGTAACAAGTTTATACCGTTAGATTCTTCTGCCTTTCTTGAAATAAAAAAAAAGTTGTTTTTAAAGAAAGGATTGGCAAAAGTAAAGAGACACTTTCGGAGAAGTTAGTTAAAATGTTTATTGTGTTTTTCTTATATATATATATATATATATATATATATATATATATATATATATATATAAGTGTGTACTGTTATTTTTGCTTGAAATTAGTTTGAAAACAATTGAATAAAGGATTCCTCTTCTTTGATTTCGCGAAATTTTCTTTATAAAAAATAACAATTAATTTGTGGTTAAAATCAATAATCTATGTTTTTCACTCCACCTTAGACCTACAGTATACACCATAGGCACACGGGGAGTGTATGTTTGAATGTAATCTGTTTTTCACTCCAAGTTAGACCTACAATATACACAATAGGCACACGGGGGGTTATGTTTGAATGTAATCTATGTTTTTCACTCCACCTTAGACCTACAGTATAACATAGAAACATGGTATGGAATACGTCACTAAAATTTTTATTTTATTCGTGTTTCAAAGAGTACACGGATTTCGCTGACATTTCTTTATAAAAGTATATATAGACTTCTCATTTAATTCTTTTATCAATTACTTTGGTTTCGCTGAAATTTATTTATAAAAAATAATAGATTTTTCATTTAATTCTTTTTGTTGTATATATAAAGTGTACTGTTATTTTCCGGATTAATTGTCAAGTGAATTTCTTTTAAATATGGGATTCGTTTTGCGTCTAAATGTATTGTAATAATTCGAGCAATTATGGAGAACGTTTTCCTCTCTTGTTGGCAGTGTAAAGCTTTCGCTTAGTTAACTGTATTAAGAAGACACAGAGGAATGACAAAAGTAAATAGACACTTTCGGAGAAGTTAGTTAAAATAATTATTGTTTTTCTTTTATATAAAATTGTGTACTGTTATTTTGCAAGCATTTTTCTTTTATTGTTAAATAAATAATGTGTTTTAATTAGTTCGAGCAAATTAAGGAGAACGTCTCTTTTGCCTTTAATAAATAAATAAATAATATAAATGGTGCAGCCTGGTAACCTTGCATATAATTAAATTATATAGGAGTCTCTGGAAACTCATCTATAAATAAATAATTAAAATGGTGGTATCTGGTAACCCTCCTTATATAAATAAATAAATATATAGTGCTCTCTGGTAACCCCTCCATATACAAATGGCATGTGGCAACTCCAGAACCTCTATATAACAGATGCTGGGCCCCTGAACGCTCAATATGCGTCTGTCTGGAGCCAGGCGAACACCCCTCTCTCCTTCTTAGGTTAAGGCTTAGGATAGGTTTCCCTTTCGGGATGAGGATATCCCACCTTCTCCCCCAAAGACCCTCCTCCTTCTCCTTTCTCTCCCTCTCTTAGGTTAAGGTTACCCTTTGGGGAGGTCACCCTCCCTTCTCCCCCAAAGCTCCCTCCCCCTTCATTACAGCTTGGGGGATAACCGCTTCCCATTGTTGCGTAGCCCCCTTTGCAACATTGACTTGTTGCATAACCCCTTCCCCCTTCATTGCAGCTTGGGGGAGAACCCCTCCCCTTGTTGCATAACCCCTCCCTCTTTGTTGCATAACTTCTTGCAACACCTCACTAAACCCATTTGCAACATTGCATTGCACTCTCCCATTTTGCGGTCATACTACTAGAGTGCAAGATTTTAAGCTTCGAATTTTGAGTACAAATCGCACAATATTATTGTTCCTCTTTATAAGTTATTAGTTCGATCGCATTTGGAGTACGCGATCCACTTTTGGAATCCACATATGCGCAAGGATCTAGGCAAAATCGAAAGAGTTCAAAGACGAGTAATTAAAATAATTCTGTCACTCGGAATCATGGGTTCGGAACCCACATAAAATTGTATGTCCCCTCCGCCACCAAGGAGGACATGCGCAATACACAATTACAAACACGGTTAGGTAGACTAGCCATGAGTGGATCCTAGGGTCTTTGCTCGTCTGAAACATTATAACAATATATATATATATATATATATATATATATATATATATATATATATATACATATATATATATATATATATATATATATATATATATATATATATATATATATATATATATATATATATTGTTGTGCACAACCCTTTTATTTATGTGCTGCGCACCCTTTATTTATATTGCAACTTATTTCTTACGCGCGTGTTCTTTTCGTTCAGGATGACTTGGCCTATCCACTCGGATGGCCCTTTAATTTGATATGCGTAAGTTCCTTCGGCTTACTGGAAGCCTACTCTGGATTTCAAACTTTAAATGTTAGGTTACCTTCAGCTTACAAGAGAGGCCTATTGCAAGGTAGCAGAAAAAACGACACACGCCCTCTTATAAAGTTTATTAAATTTCACTCAAATTAGTACATGAATTTAAAGACTTAGGCTGATGTATGATTACCAATTTTGCGTACAATAAAATCCAATTATTACTTTAAAGAAAATGTTCACAAGTATTTTAGTCTAAAAATTCATTTAAACAGAGGGGCTTTTCATTTGCGTGTAACAAACCAAGTAACAATACATGAAGTTGTCGAAATCGACGAAGGAATTGGAAAAAATGAATTACTTACAATACAGGTGGAAAGTTATTCTCGATTGTTCTGCGTAAGGACCGCAGATTTATTTCCAGGAACAAAGTCCGTCCATTTCATTAGGATCCCTCGAACAATGGCGGAAAGGTTCTGTAACCCTTCCATGGCTTCCCCCACGCCCACTCCAACACAGGATCGCGAAGGGTTTCTGAGGAGCCCTAATAAGACGTAAACTTCAAACTGAACATTTGATACAAAACAGAAAAAATTTAAATTTACAAAAATCCCACCAAGTTCTTTGTTCCTGGCCGCTAACAATTAATTATTTGATAAGTTCGCGTAAACGAAAGGATTCATATTTTGAAATATATAACGGGAGACAGTTTTAACTCAACCTTGAATTTTCTCAATCACACCGCAGAGTTATTTTTAACAAGTTATTTTTCACAAGCCACTTTGAACTGCAGGAGGAGGAACCACAACTGACTTAAAAATCTCGAATCTACCTTACAATTTTTAAGGAACACGCCTTCCAATATTTTGAAAGACCTATCAACACATTTATTTCTCACAAGGCCGTCCCCTCGAAGGTTCTCACCCACACATAAGGAAAGAAGGAGTCTTTACTGGGTGTTCCCAGGATCCCTGTGCCCCTGATTGGAGATTGACCTGACTTCCGAGCATAGACTCCTCCTTTTCCCAGAAATACATTTAAATAGTTATTCCTTCGAAGCCACCTGATTTCCCAATTTTATGACCCACGTCATGGTTAAATTTAGCAAGTGGATTCGAATCCTGTCTCCCAAAATCCGCCCGACCCAGCGAAGGAGAAACCAACCGTTTCACATCTGAATCCTAATCCGCTGGTTTGCCCTCCCTGTTGGACGGTCGGGTCATGGTTATAAATCTCGGCCACCAAGCGGTTTGGGTTTTCCCTTCCCATGAGAACACCAAATTAAAATAGAACGACCGTTCTACAATCGAAAACGTCTTTGATTTATTCATTTATGAATATTCATAACCCAAAACCCTGGCTTTTAGAGATCTAAACCATAAAACCTTAGAACTAAAATTTCTACTCTTATTTTACAAAAGATTTCTGCATGCCAATTTCATGGTTACGACAATATATATATAACCTTGGTTAATCTTGGCTTTGCTTCCGCCCGAATTGTTCATTCTGACGAAGGTCAGGCTTGTCGCTCCACCTTAGACCGACAGTTTAACGTGGAATCCGAAGCACGTCCCACCAGCAGCCTAGTGTTTTAACCACTACGCTACTGGAAGGAAGGATGAACAGCTGGGTTTTGCTGCGCGCCGCCTCCCATCACCGGGTCTCGATCTCGGGCGGATGGATTCGTAGTCAGTGACGCTAAGCACTACACCACCGAGGCGCATATATATATATTATATATATATATATATATATATATATATATAATATTGACTTAATAATATTACGCTGAATAACTATTAGTCTGACTTCAATGATTACTGTATTTTTTTTAATATAATTTGAAGTACAAAAATGGTAAATGCTCTATTTTGATGTTAGATGACTCCCTTTAGTAAACTATTATGCAAATGATTATGTAATATAAGTATTTAGTTACTTTGAAATTATTGATATTAATATAATGAATGTAAATTTAATTATACACTAATGAAAAAGCACTAAAATTTTTAAAGACTCCTTCAGTTAAACGTTTGCATATATCGCACCTTGTAACATGAAGTAATTTTACATGAACTAAAATACTAAGTGGTTATGTGCAGTATATCCCTCCGAGAGAGGTTTCCCATTTACATTCATTATTCTTTCCAGCATGTAGAAAACCGAGGAAAGATATATTGCATATATAATGTAACCTTTAGAAATTTGTAACATCATCAGTACGCGTCGCCATATGTAGCCCAAACTTAATGCGAGAGAAGGAAGTAAATTTAGGGGAAAGAATGAGAGAGGCGGCGTGTACACAAAAAATGGATTGTCAATTTATATTCCAATTTAGTATTACTCGCTCTTTCCAATTTTAAAAGTTAGAATTTCTTATTTATTTATTTATTTATTTATTTATTTATTTGTAAAGACAAAGAAAGGAAGTGACTTGATGGGTTTTTTGGTTTCATGGATTATCTCATTTCTTACGAGTGTCAATTTGTGCGACTTTTGTATAAGGAAAGGAAACTGCATTATTTCGTGTATAGAATTTCATTCTTTTCCTGCTTTTCTGAGTCGAGAAGACAAAATACATATAAAAAATTCTTGAAATATCGAATAATAAAAGTAAAAATAAAAAGACAAGCTTTAAAAAATTGTAGTATTTTGCAATGATTTCTAAATTTACTGGATGTAGTTCTATAAATTATCATATTTAAAAGTTTTTTCAGTGTTTATAGATGATAAAAACAAAAGTTCTTCAAAAAATATGCAGTAATTTCCTAAGATAGAGTTTTATTCTTTGTGAGATGTTTTCAGTTTCTCTTTTGTCTGCCTTTGGTTAACCAGTGAAGTGCAAAAAAGTAAAAATGTTTTCCATGATTTCTGCTATGCATGAGAATCTTATCTCATGGGTGCACGAAATTTTGCTGGGAAGTTTCATTTCATTATTCATGATTATAATAATTAGGTGGTGGAATGAATATGTCGATGTTACCAAGAAAAGAGACAAGGTAGAAAAGAAATTCGAATAGAAGAAGAGTCGGAAAACAAGCAGAAAATGGAGGTAGAAAAACGAGAACGTGAGTAGAAGAGAACGGATGCTTGGGCTCAACTAGGAGAGCGCAGTTGTTAAGTGACAGCTCTTTTTGTAGGCTTGGAGATCCGAACCCAGGGCCTACTAATCAGCAGAGCCCAGTAGGCCCCCTTAAAATGGGACAACATATGCCGCCATCTTCTGGCAGGATGTAAAAGAAAATTCTTTACATCCTCAATGCATCATATTCCCGGTGATGATTAAGTGTGTGTAGTTGCTTCCAAATGGATTTAATTGGATAACGTGTCTCCAGTCTGGAGTTCAGTAAAGAACTAGGGAAAGAATTCACTGTAGAAAGTTGTAATTGGCATCAATCGATAGGCAATTTAATGAGGAAGAACATCTTTTCGGGAACTTCGGGGAAAAAAGTGGCTATTTTAGCTAGCAAACAGAAGAACGAAGAATTTTGAAAACCTCCAAAGTACCCTACAGTTTGGGTTTCGTTGGTACACTTAAACTTAAATAATTAAAGTGATACATTCACTAACATAAGATAAGGCTTTTAACTCGCATATATTTGAAAACCAAAGTAATTTATTGATTACGAAAAGGCAGAGAAAATTCATTATTTTGCCCACTCACTCTGTTGGTCCGCAGTTGAGATTGATGACGTTTTACTCAGGAGTCATATTAGAAAAAAATATTCTATGAACACATTTTTAGCCACAGAAAATAAACTCCATATGGCCTAATAAAGGAATATTCCCTCTCTTTCTCTCTCTCTCACACACACACACACACACACTTACGTGCGCATTTCCGCAAAAGCGAGGTATTGACCTTTTAAAATTCATGTCTAAAAATCTAATTAACCAAACTTAATTTAACCTACCTTAACTTTTAGTCCATCGAACCGAGAAGGGCGTGATAAGTGTTTCGGACGCAATAAGGATGCGCGATTCGGGACTTTTCATTTCAATTCGATCTTCGATTAGATTCGGCCACTTAATTTCGATTCTCGATTCGATTCTCGATTCTTTTTGTTTCAGTAATAAAACCCCTCAAACTTTTTCTGAACCTTCAAAAAGACTGACAGTTTCACTCCTCTCGAACTAGGATAGACAGAAAATGGGCCCAGATTGGTAATAAACTATTTTTTAACGAAAGTGTAAGATATTTAATTGACAACATATAAGAAAGAACAAAATAACTATTTGTTTAATGAAAGTATAACACATTTAATCACACAATATGAGAAAGAGCTCAGTAAGTCTCAGTAATTCTCAGTAAGTCGTGCAGTGTAGCAGTAGCTCACGGAACGTCAAGAAGAGAGTATCGTTCGGTATTTTATTTCTATTTATTGTGATAATTTCTTTACAATTTATGTTGTAACTTAAAGTTTAGGCTTTAACTTCTCAACTATGTTCCGCACACCCTGTTCCAAATTTCAATATCCACCATACTTGCCAGACAGGTTAAACTAAGTCGGAACAGGCCGAATCAAAATTCTCGATTCACTGCGCGCTGATTCCGGTCGGGTTTCAATTCTTTTGCCGAATCGACTCGAATCGAGTTTTTCGATTCCCGCACATCCTTAGAACGCAAATGAGAGCTCCAACGGTAGTTTCTGTTAAGTCGTTTAATAGCGAGGTACTCGCTAATCTAGCCTAACCTAACCTAATCAAACCTTAACTAATCTAACCTACAGTAACTTAACCTAATAACTTAATCAAACCTTAACTAACCTAACCTACCATAATCTAACCTGATCAGGACTAACATTTTTTTTCCGACACTAAAAATGTTTCTAGATTTTTTATATAAAATTTTTAATGTTCTGTGGTATGAAAAATGTTATCTCTCAAAACAATTACTCCACTATATCTGTGAATTATCACACACTCGACCTCACTTATACTCAGTTGCCTACGCACACAAACACACACACACACACACATATATATATACACATTTAACTGCAATGACCGCGCAGTATATTAACGTATAGAAACGACGTAAGTATAGAGGAGTGTTCTGCACACGAGGAAGAGAAATAACAAACAAATGAAAAATAAGGCACCCGCACGGGAATCGAACCCAGGATCTTCCAATTGCCGGTCAGACGTGCTAACCACTACACCACGGAGCCACGATAGTCAGAAGTTGTAATTCTCCTACATAGGGCAGAAACCAATGCCTTGAGAGGGCACCCTCGCAAATCGTGAATATGTACATTTAACTGCAATGACCGCGCAGTATATTAACGTATAGAAACGACGTAAGTATAGAGGAGTGTTCTGCACACGAGGAAGAGAATAACAAACAAATGAAAAATAAGGCACCCGCCCGGGAATCGAACCCAGGATCTTCCAATTGCCGGTCAGACGTGCTAACCACTACACCACTGAGCCACGATAGTCAGAAGTTGTAATTCTCCTACATAGGGCAGAAACCAATGCCTTGAGAGGGCACCCTCGCAAATCGTGAATATGTACATTTAACTGCAATGACCGCGCAGTATATTAACGTATAGAAACGACGTAAGTATAGAGGAGTGTTCTGCACACGAGGAAGAGAAATAACAAACAAATGAAAAATAAGGCACCCGCCCGGGAATCGAACCCAGGATCTTCCAATTGCCGGTCAGACGTGCTAACCACTACACCACGGAGCCACGATAGTCAGAAGTTGTAATTCTCCTACATAGGGCAGAAACCAATGCCTTGAGAGGGCACCCTCGCAAATCTCTTCCTCGTGTGCAGAACACTCCTCTATACTTACGTCGTTTCTATACGTTAATATACTGCGCGGTCATTGCAGTTAAATGTACATATTCACGATTTGCGAGGGTGCCCTCTCAAGGCATTGGTTTCTGCCCTATGTAGGAGAATTACAACTTCTGACTATCGTGGCTCCGTGGTGTAGTGGTTAGCACGTCTGACCGGCAATTGGAAGATCCTGGGTTCGATTCCCGGGTGGGTGCCTTATTTTTCATTTGTTTGTTATTTCTCTTCCTCGTGTGCAGAACACTCCTCTATACTTACGTCGTTTCTATACATATATATATATATATATGTTAGAGGGAATCTGTGTAACTAGGGATTTCATGAAATCCCTAAAATGTTCAGGGATTTCATGTAAGGTTAAGTCGTGATATTTTCGCTAGTTTTAAAGAAAATATCACGACTTAACCAATCGTCAAGGGCGTACAGTTGACCTAACCGGCCATTCAATTAAGTTGGCATTCAGTACTTTTCCCGTATACTGTAGTAGGTTTAACAAAAATATCATGACTTAACTTTACATGAAATCGCTGAACATTTTAGGGATTTCATGAAATCCCGTTACACAGATTCCCTGTAACGTACATACATACATACACACACACACACATATATACACATTTCAATTGCAAAGGACACGCAGTATAATTAACGTAAAGAACGACGCTTGAATAGAAGAACATGCCGCGCAAGATGAGGAGGGAGAACGAACAAATGAAAAAATGAGGTAACCACCCGGGAATCGAACCCGGGATCTCCCGATTGTCGGTCAGATATGATAACCACTACACCATGGTCCTCACTCGATCAGAAGTCGTAATTCTCCTACATACGCGCAGAAACCAATGCCCCGAGGGGGGCACCTCCCGCATGCCGCACCTATATATACATTTGAACTGCAAAGAACACGCGTCGTTCTTTATGTTGATATATATATATATATACTGTATATACGGGGCTCCAATAAACCTTAGCCCCCCCGCCCATGGCCTAAACCATTAGAGGTACAGTAAAACTAAACATACCTTACAAAAGAGAATTTAATCCTGCATTTAAAAGTGACGCGAATAGATCTTGGTCGTTACGCAAATTTGCTAAAACAGTTTCAATGTGTTGCGTCATTGTATCCTTCGAAAATCGATTTGCTGCAGGTTCTTGAAACAAGAGACATTCAACCTTGTCCTTTATAACTGATCCAATGTGTTCACAGACGTTCAGGTCAGGAGAATTTCCTGGCCATTCTTCATTTCCAAAGAAATCGATCTCATGGTTCCGCAACAACTGTTGAGTGGCTAATGCCTTAAAGCAGGGGCCTTATCATGCAGAAGTGTGACCTGATCGACATCCATAACATTGTTTGGGTTTCTTAGAAAAGGAATGACATGCTGGGATAGAATAATATCACGAAATACTGTCCATCCCAACTCTGACCATTTGGCTTCAGCACCCACATGAGCTTCTTTGCAGTGAACAAAAACAAACACCAACACAGTCTGGACTTTTTAATAATTCGTGATAATGTTCATTGTCATCGATTTCATCTGGTATTATGGCCCACACTCGATCATTTTGGTAGTTAGGCCGACGTGTTACGTAAACAAAAAATTCATCGGAGACAGCTAAATGCATGAAATCATCCACATCCCAATCTTCAAGATAATGGGCAAACCACATTCTGTCATCGATGTTAAGTTGAGTTTTTCTTGGCTTTGGAGGTTCATGCCAAGGCTTTAAACCTTGCCTATGACGGTACAGTCGAATGATCTCACCACTAACGATCTTTTCTCTCAACACTTCGATCTCTCTAGAAAGTTTAGCACAGCTGTTTTTCCGCTTACGCGTACCGCTTTCAATGATGTCCTTTGTTTCCTGAGAGAGTGGCAAATTTGGGCGCCCAGATTTGGTTGTATCCATTTCACATTCATCCAAAGTTTTATTCCAATTTCTTTTGACAAAGTCCTCACTTCTTCGCAACTTTTTGGCAACCCATGAACGTGTTATAAAGGTGGCTCCAGCATCACGAGCTTCCCGAAATGTTATTGCTCGTACGCGATCTATCACACGTTGCCTCTCCGAATCACCAATTAATTGAGAAGCCATTATATTATCACTTTATCAGCTAATTTTAATACCTGCAATAAATAGAGAATTTTATATATTTTTATAATCACTAAAAACTATTTCGATATAAGTAAACATGTAAGCTGCAAATGGAGGGGGGGGGCCTAAGGTTTTTTGGAACCCCTTATATATAATACAGTAGGTCCTGTTAAAATGCAGTTTTAGTTGTCGCTTATGATCAAAGACTTATGACTAAACAAACATGGAAGTAATTGAGCTCGGGCATACCGGAAGGGGTACAAATGTAAGTTAATGAAATTGAGATGCAATAAAATACATCCAATCTTGGACTTCCACGCATTTCATGTCGATTGAAGCTATAAAACAAAAGTTACGATATCAAAGGAAAAAGCAAAAGGGAAGGATTCAATGCAAAAAAAATTATAATAAATTATATATATATATATATATATATATATATATATATATATATATATATATATGAAATGAAAATGAAAATGAAAAGGTTTATTGGCAGACTATAGTCCATATGACAAATATTATTAATATATATATATATATATATATACTCTCTCTCTCTCTCTCTCTCTCTCTCTCTCTCTCTCTCTCTCTCTCTCTCTATATATATATATATATATATATATATATATATATATATTAGTGATGGGACGATGCATCGCAATCGCAATCGCAATCGCGATACAATCGCACATTTTTTACAATCGCAATCGCAATTGCAATCGCATTTAATGAGTGCGATTGTTGCGATTGTGAACAAAAGATTTAAATCTCTACAAAAGTTGCTATGAAAGCTGCTCTTTCATGCGTACTTAAAGGAAAGTTTAGCTAACAACAATACGGAATAATAAATAAATAATAAATAAGTCAAAAACAGAAATGAAAACGGGTTGCGAATTAGTTGAAAACAGAATAAAAAATTGGTTTAATAATAACAATAAGTACACCTCTTTATTTGCTCTATGTAAAATTGGAATGTTAAAAAATCAAGCTAACCCTATGGTAGGTAACACGTTTAGGTATATTTAAAGCATAAATGAGCGTTATGTGAGGCTAAAGCTAAAACATCGCAATCGCAATCGCGCGATTTTCAAATTCTGACAATCGCAATCGCAATCGCAACAGCGATTGTATGAAATATGACAATCGTCCCATCACTAATATATATATATATCTCTCTCTCTCTCTATATATATGTACAGGGTGGGCCGTAAGTTTCCATACATAGGAAAAATTAAACGTTTGTTTTTATGTTTCAGATACCCTAAGAATATGCGTTTGACGAAAGAGCAACGAATTGAATTGGTCCTGTGGAGTGGCCTCCCAGATCCCCAGATCTCACCCCCCTTGATTTCTATCTTTGGGGGCACTTGAAGGCCATGGTGTGTCAGGAAAGATACGAGACATAAATCATCTAAAGGAACGTATCACCAACGCCATTACAAGCATAACGTCAACTGTGCTAATGCGTGTTCATCAACAGTGGGGAACACGTATTGAAATGTGTTTTCAAAACAATGGCAACCATGTAGAGCATATTTTATTAATAAAAATGGTTGTCCATAAAAAAATGTTTATTTTCCTATGTATGGAAACTTACGGCCCACCCTGTATATATATATATATATATATATATATATATATTATATATATATATATATATATATATATATGGGATGAATTTCACAATTAAACACGTGAAATGAATGAATATACAAACCCACAAGGAAAAAGATTAGCACATGATTAACAAGAATTGCTTAAAGGCAAAAGGTATTTTAACAGGATATTGTCAATTTTATTCATTCCCACACTGTTATTGAAATTATTTTTAAAATGGATAAATGCACATTCTAGAACATTCCTTTCAATTACATCTGTGTTTTTAACGAGCGCTTTAGAACTACCCCACTTGATACTATGATTACATCTATACATATGGTTAAACAATGCATTAGAATTATTTGCTGTTCTACACGCATATTTATGCTGTTTTACCCTAATATCTAACGTTTTTCCCGTTTGACCTATATATACTGAGTTACATTGTGTACATCCGATCGAATCCACACAGCCAACCACATTATCCGGGCTATTCTTTATTAGGCGTGATTTAACAGTATTATTATACTTAAAGACTAAGTTGATACCAGTTGTTTAAGTAAAGTCGGAAGATATTGAAAATTAACATGTTAAGGTCGGCTAAGGATATTAGACATTAGACATTAGACAACTAGAAGAGATTCAGAGAAGCTTCACAGCAAAGATCAATGGTGCAAAGAACTAAACTACTGGGAAAAGTTACGCGAATTAAACCTATATTCACTGGAAAGGAGAAGAGAGAGATACACCATTATTTACACTTGGAAAAAAAATGGAGAAACTAGTCCCTAATCTTACTCTGAACCCTGCAACTCCCCAAACAACAGTGGAAAATAGAAAAGGAAGACTGTGTCATGTTCCCAAACTAAAGGCTAGACAGAGAACATCCTTAACCTTGAAAGAAAATAGTTTTGTTGTGAGAGGACCAAAACTGTTTAATCAGCTGCCTAAAGACCTACGAAACACGAGTGGTGTTGCGGTGGACATCTTCAAAAGAAGATTAGACGCCTGGCTCAGAACAATCCCCGATTAGCCTGGCGTACCTGGCTATGTAAGGTGGAGAGTACAAGAAACCAACTCACTACTTCACCAGGCCAACTCGAGAGAAAGGGCGACAAGCTTGACCTTCGTGAAATGCTGAATCATCGCGCAGAACATTTATATATATATATTTATATATATATGTATATATATATATATATTAGGTCATCCCATAATTAATGCGGCATTTTTTAATTTTTTTTTTTTTTCCATTTTTATCATTATTTTACGGATAGAAATCAAACAACTCTTTGAAGTTATTTATATTTAAATAAATATTTATTTAAATATAAATAACTTCAAAGAGTTGTTTGATTTCTATCCATAAAAATGATAAAAATGGAAAAAAAAAAAATTAAAAATGCCGCATTACTTATGGGATGACCTAATATATACACTGCTTTTTGTGACGGTACGCGCCGGTACGGCGTAACGGCACCTTTTTTTCAGAGCGATATTGACACACGTCCGCTCAAATAAATTAACGTTCCGCATCTAGACTGACTCATTTGGCGGGAACAACAAATTCACATGACAATTCGTTTTGACGTCACATGACCCCTCCACCCTCCCTCCCCTCCGCTCCCGCCAAATGAGTCAGTCGTGATGTGAACGTCAATTTGATCGGTTGTGTTTTCTGTTTTTACAGTACAATTTAGGGACGTTACACGATTGTCACTAGGTGCGTGTTTAAGTGCGCGAGTTTCAAATTTTTAAATACGAGAACTCAGTGTCTAGTTTTTTATGAATAAGTTATCGCAACTTTGAAAATGAAAAAAAATCACGAGTTTCTTTTCACCTCCTGTGAATAAAACTAGAATAAGTGAAGAAGTGACAGAAAAAATAAAATTAACGGCATCAGTTTCTGGTCATGTTTCATCTGGTGTTAAAGAGCAAACTGACGACGACTGGCCTAGCTGCTGGACGTCTATAAATGTTAAACATTCTGATTTTTATTATGTATTCTTTGATTTTTATTATCAACTTTTTATTAAAAGTTCATCACAAATTCAATAGAGAAGTGGAAGGGGACGCAGGAAGAGGGGAGGGTAGGAGAGGAATTTTATAATTTATCAATATATGAGTACCGGCACCTCTTTTTAAAAAGAACAACTATATGGTGCTAGGACCGTTCGCTACTGGACAATTCGCTACCGGACATTTCGCTACCGGACATTTCGCTACTGGACGTTTCGCTACTAGGACATTTCGCTACCGGCATCTAACTTCGCTGTCGTTAAAGAATTTTCTCCTATAAGAGAACATGCCCAGTCCTGCAATCTTGCCCTTTTGGATAAACATTTTAAAATTTTAGCCTCATCATCTGATGACACTTCTCTTAGAATTTTTAGAATTTTAGAATCTCTTTTTATAAAAACCGACATTTAACATTGATCCCTCTGCCTCTCCCCTTTTGGTTACTTAAATACAAAAAATAGCAACATAACGTACCAACTAACTTTAGAATTTTCGAGAAAAATACTCACTGTTATTCACCATGTTAGGGCTTCTTTATTAGCAATTCAGTGTCTGGTCACTCGCGCTTACATAAAGGTTGGTTCCTCTATCTACATTTTAATTTTTAATTGGTTTGATTGGAATATTTTTTTATATCCTTTGCCTTTTGTTTTTCTAATTCTTATATTTCCGTTGTTCTTTTAATTTTTTGTGTCTTGTGTTCTTTTAATTGTTTATACTGTAACGTTACAATGTTACTTGAATGATATTTTTTGTTTTTAATCTAACTTCAATATTTTGTTCTTACCATATTAATTTTTTTTTTTGTTTGCATTGACTGACTTATTAATTTAATTTTAAAAACTCTCTTATTAATTTTAATGTTTAATTTTAAATTTTAGCCTGAAAATGGATTCTTTCAAATTTTATTATTCATTTTCAGGCCAGTGATTGATTGAAGCCAGCGTGCTGTGCTTTTGAAATTTGTGTGTGCCCTTTAGACTGTAAATATGCCGCACTATCATTTCAAGAAGAAATGGTGTAAAACTCATTGACGATTTAAATTATATATGTGAGAAGCAAAAAAAGAATGCTGATGGTTCAAAGCAATATTGGATTTGTGAGAATCGCAAGTGTAAAGCCAGAGTACACACCAACACAGACGATGAAGATTATACCATTATTAAGACTGTCGGCGAGCATAACCACAGTGCAACTGCTTCAGCTGTTGATGCAAGAATTGCGCAGCACAAGATAAAAGAAAAGTCAATTTCTACTCAAGATGCTCTCGACTGTTATATCTCGCGAATTTGCAAGTTTAAATGAGTGTGCTATGGCAGAACTTCCGACGGTATCATCTCTAAGTCGGAGTATCAGACGTTGGAGAAAGCAGAAAACCAGTCTCCTCCAATTCCACAAACGCAACATGGATACCTTAGTCCAGATGAGTAGTCTAGACTTAATTGTGGATCAACATTTCTTCGATATGATAGTGGGATTGACGATACGCAAAGAATTTTAATATTTGCATCAAATGAAGCTATTGAGGATCTAAAAAAATTCAAGACATGGGCTGCAGATGGAACATTTAAGTGTAGTCCCAACGTATATTACACTGCCCAACAAAAAGATTTTTTTTGCTGGTGATTTAATTCTAAGACCTGTTTCTGGATAATATTGATGTGCTGATTTCAAAAATCACCTTATATTTTGTCCATCACATCAGGTTTTCGTGCAATGTGCAATGCAATATGCCTATTTTGGGTGATCCATGAGGGCACTTATCAAAATTGATGAGTTTTGAGACCTGTTAACAGCTGTTTTGCTGTTAAAATTTTATCTGTGGAATACGCAAATCTGTGCATTAAATCTAAAGGTCATGTACAACATATTCAAATCTTGGATATCTGTGATTTCCCCAGGTGTGAGCGTGACGTCATGATCATGGGTTCATTTTTTGCTTATTTAAACACTTTTAATCACTTCATGTGTCAATATTACCATTGTATATTAAAGTTCACTCCCTGCACAATTGTTTACTTTTCCATGCTGATTCTGAGTATGTAAAAACTTATTTTTTGAAAAGAAAAAAAATTGGGCATAACCCTGCCAAAATGCGATATCTCCGTATTTGATTGCTCGAAAACATGACGTGATAGGCAAAAACTAAGGTGATTTTTGAAATCAGCACACCAAAGTTACCTAAAAACAGGTGTTAGAATTAAATCAGCAAAATTGGTGTTGGGCAGTGTTATCAATTATATACTCTGCACATTCAAGCTAAAGACTTCAGTGTACCGCGACTGTTTGCCCTACTTCCCGACAAAACTCAGGACACTTACAATCGATTCTTTTCTACAGTCAAAGAACTGGTAAAAAAACCATGAACCTGAGCACATGGTAGTCGATTTTGAAAAGGCTGCAATTAATATCTTCCAAAGCGTGTTTTCTGGTGCGAATATCACATGTTGCTTGTTTCATTTAGCGCAAAATATCTACAAGCAAGTAGTCCAAGCAGGTTTCAAGAGAAGATATCATGAAGATGATGATTTTAGTTTAAAGATGAGATGCTTCCCTGCACTGGCCTTCCTGCCACTTAACGACGTCATAGATGGGTTTGAAGAACTCATTGATGATGACGACATTCCACAAGAAATTCTCTTACTTGGAAATGAATTATATAGGAGGAGTGAGAGGCCGTGGCTCGAGGAGGAGAAGATTAGACCCACTGTTTTCTATTAATTTATGGGATGTTCATGAAAGGACTGTGAATGAAATGCCAAGAACAAATAACAACTTGGAAGGTTTTCATAGCGCGCTCAGACTATCAGTTACAAGCTCGCATCCGAACATTTGGAATCTTATTAATGCCTTGAAAAACGAAGAAGCATTGGGTAAAACCAAAGCAGTCCAATTAACTTGTGGAAACGTAACTCTGAAGAAGAAAAAGTATAGAGACTGTGAGCAGAGGATCTATAATTTACTGAGAAGATACGATTCTGGAAATAAACTGGAATTCCTTCGCGCTATTGCGCATAATCTTAAATATTTTTAGATATTTTATTGTATCAAATGTTTTATGCATTCTTTCATTCTTTTTAAAATATAAAATTCTTTTAATAATTCATGTAATCATGCGTAATAATTTATGCAATTCATGTAATCATTTAATAATTCTTGTATTCATTTAATAATTCTCGTAATTTTTTAATAAATTTTATTACCTTTTTAATTTTACTTACTGGTAAATTTATATATATATATATATATATATAATATATATATATATATATATATATAGTATGTGTGTGTGTGTGTGTGTGTGTGCCAACAAGTTGCAACAATAGAGTAAGTTGTAACAGGTCATATCAAATGGGGGTACTTAAATACTGCCGTTTTGCGACAGGTTTTCCTTTCTACGTATAATCAAATATTGTATGGTTCAAGATCTGAATATATACATTTCGGGCAAAGATAATATCCTATATGGAAATCATAAAATGTTTCGGGTGAAATCGTGGTGATTGAAACTGTGTACTGGGTATATTTTATAATAATAATAAAATCTTGAAAAACGTCAAAATTGTCCAACTTAGCTAAATTGTCTAAACCTGAAAACATTTTGAACATCTGTATCATATCTTCCCTCATACAACGGCTCTCAGAATTAAACACACCTAGTTCTTTTAATCTTTCCCTGGATTCCAATCTTCTTAGGTTAGGGATAAGCTTTTATTTGCTTTATTTCTAGCCTCTAAGCATTGCTTAGAAAATTTTAGATCACTACCAACTATAACGCCAAGATCTTTTTCCTGTCTAGCATCCTCTAACCAGTTCTCTTGCATCTCATAACTAAAGTTTTTATTATTTTTACCAAAATTATTTCTACTTTGCATTTTTTAACATTAAATTCCATCTGCCATTTACTAGCCCAAACAACTAATCGATCAAGATCTTTTTGCAGTTTATAAGAATTATCTATATTTGTAACTGGGGCAACTACTTTTGTATCATTTGCGAGTTTAGAAACTTTACTACCTACCAGTAGCGGCCGCAGGGGTGGGGGGACACTTGGGCACATTGCCTCCCTCGTCGTCCATAATATGTATGTAAATATTGCTATTATATGTACTCATATGAAACTTTTTCCGATAAGCAGAATGATATATACATGAAATGCCCAGAAATAAAAATCAGTTATCATTATCGCCAAAAATTAGTTTATACCACCTTTACCAAAATTTTTTTTATTTTTACCAAAATTACGAGTTTGTACGAAAAATCTGAAATTCTTTGATAAAATATAAGAATCTACCAAAAGTATAAAATAACACGGAAAATATACGATAATGATACCATCTAATTATATTTACACCGATGAATGTATGTACAGCATTGTGTGAATTTAAAATTTATGCATTTCTGCAATTAATTATAGATACAAATAAATTAGTAGTATGGGCGAAAAATGGACGAGTGCAAGAATGTTACAATGTTGATAAATGTTGCAAGAGGTTATGCAACAAGGGGGGTTATGCAATGAAGGGGGTTATGCAATGAAGGGGAGGGGTTACACAACAAATCAATGCTGCAAAAGGGGAGGTAGGAAGCTTCGAGGGGAGAAGGGAGGATGACCTCCCCAAAAGGGGTAACCTTAACCTAAGAGAGGGAGAGAAAGGAGAAGGAGGAGGGTCTTTTGGGGAGAAGGTGGGATGTCCTTACCCCAAAGTGAAACCTAACCTAAGCCTTAACCTAAGAAGGAGAGAGAGTTCTTTATTGCACCGGAGTCCGTCGCATAATGAGCGTCCAGGAGATCTGCATCTGTTATATAGAGGGTCTGGAGTTATCAGTTACTACTTATTTATTTATATAAGGAGAGTTACCAGATACCACCATTTTAATTATTTATTTATATATGAGTTTCCAGAGACTCCTATATAATTTAATTATATGCAGGGTTACCAGGCTGCACCATTTATTTTAATTACTTAGTTATTAAATATAAAAAAAACAATAATTATCTTAATTAACTCCTCCGAAAGTGTCTATTTACTTTTGCTATTCTTCTGTGCACGAGAGAGTTAGAGAGAGAGAGTGAGGCGTACTTTCTCTTAGATGAGTACGTACGTAAAGTGGAATTCTCGGCTCCTTTTGAATAAAAAATTGTGTGTACATGGCTAAACGATTAGCCCTACGATTTAGTTAACATCACAGTCTTTTATATATATGTATATATATATATATATACAGGGTGTCCCATAAGTCCGGCATCATAGGAGAAATTCATATTTTTCTATTTCTACAAACCATAATTCAGATTTTTCTCTTTCTACAGGCCATAATATCTGTGAGCAAGGAAGAACGAATCCAGATAATTCTACTCATAGGAAATCGGAGTCAAAGAGAGGCCGCTGCTGAATTTAACAGACTGCATCCAGACCGCGAGCCAATAACACAGAGTTGTGTTAGCAGACTTGTTGAAAGTTTAAGGAAACAGGATCCATAGAAGATAAACCACGCAGTGAACCTTCAAGGAGGTCCACTGACGATGATACAGCGACTGCTATCCTGGCTCATTTTAACAGAAGTCCCAATAAGTCTCTTCGGCGATTGTTCGCCGAGACAGGAGTGTCGAAAAGTAGCATCCATCGCATTCTTCAGGCTCACAAATGGCATCCATATAAACTTCAGATCCTACAGAAATTAAGCGAAGATGATCCCGACCGACGGAAGGAATTTGGTGAATGGGCTACGGAACAATATGCTCGGGATGCCAATTTCCTGTCCACCATTCTGTTCAGTGATGAGGCTGTTTCTTATGGAAATGGTGAGGTAAATCGACAGAACACCCGCTACTGGTCTCAAAACAACCCTCACTGGTATACCTCTTCAAAGGAACAAGGTGCATCTCGGGTGATGGTATGGTGTGACATTTGGAAGGATCGCATCATAGGCCCCCCTCTTTTCGAGGAACATGTCACTGGAGGCACCTACCTACGTATGCTCAAGGAAGAAGCATTTCCCAGTGTCTTGAACGAAGAAGGAAATTTCCCAACATGGTTCCAGCAAGACGGCGCTCCTGCACATTACACTATTCAGTGATAGTGTGCATTTGAAGTGAGAATGGAGGCTTATTCAAACAGAGAAATGGCAGACATGCATCTCATGTATGGACTTACCGAGTGTAATGCGCCCACAGCAAGACGTCTGTATGCGGAAAGGTTTCCGAATCGCCGTCTGCCAGATAAGAAGATTTTTCAGAGAATAGACGAGCGTCTTGGTGATAGAGGATCATTCAACAAGCGAGTTTCAGATGGTGGTAGACCAATCAACGCCAGAAGTGTTGAGTTGGAGGAGCGGCGGTAAAGGTAAGGCGGATACTTGCTGGAACACATAACGGGCTGTAATTCGGAAACAAAGCGATTTCGGGCATATGTTTATGTAAACTTTTTTCATTGTTTTCAGGTCCTGAATCCATCTTAAAAGTGCGTCCCACATGTTATGAAACACCCTGTATATAATTTCATGAAATATATAGAAAATAAATATGCAATCAAAATAGTTAATTCTACCCACAACTTGAACGAAGAATATGGGGATGTTTATGGTGGGTATGTGTGCTCTAAAAGCCTATAAGAAATACGAACGAAGAATATGGGGATGTTTGTGGTGGGTACGTGTGCGCTAAATGCCTAAGATATACACGTCTACTGAGAAGTCTATTATTTTTATAAAGAAATTTCAACGAAATCAAGAAAAGGATTCCTTTATTCATTTATTTTCAATTAAAATTATTGCGTACCTTCACGCTAATATATTTAATTAACAAAAAGAAAAATGTACACAAAATAATAATTACACACTTTAAGCGTTTTATATATATATATATATATATATATATATATATATATATATATATATATGAGGGGTCGCGCGTCTTAAGGTACCGAAGCGCCACCACAGGTGAAAACGTGTTTTTGATGGATATCACTATTTTTACCCTTCTTCTATCGCGTGGTTTGGGTTATAATGACCTTACGACACTAGAAGTATGGTTGAAAACCTTATGAAGCGAACTACTTTTTTCACCTCTATCGCCAGCCAAAAGTTCACCCAAAGTTCGGCATAATAAGAAAATAAAAAAATTAAAAAGAATATATATAAAATATAACATATGAAAATGTATTCCAAAAACTCCTCAACATCTTCATTAGCATACTTAGAACTCTAATTTAGCCAAAAATGAACGTTCTAGCTCAATTAATAACAGATACTATTGCCAGAATATTGCTGAACTTTGGAGGCGATTTCTGACGAATTTTAATTTTGGCGCTTAGGTACCTTAAGACGCGGGACCCCTCATATATTTATATATATATAATATATATTTTATTCTTGATGTAATGAACTTGTACATTTAAAAGAAAAATCTTACAAACATACTGAATAATTATTTAAAAACTAAAAATTTTAATTCATACATTTTAAATCTTTAAACTTGTCAGCGATCCTTTCTTTGAAAATAACTTTGAGCTGCCTTTCTTCGAATAAAAAAATAAAAAAATCTAACGGTATAAACTCGAAACAGGTGAATCGCCACCCAAAAAGGTTAACCTTTGAGGTTAACCTGACATACATATGGTCTCAAAACTGGTTTTCGTCTCACTTCAGTTCAAATATTATTATTGTCATTGTTATTATTATAATGAAGTTAAAACAACTTAAATATATGTACATAAGTATCACCTGATTGTTTTCCATGAATAAATTATTTATAGGCTAAATTAGCCTTTGATTAAGTAATGAATGTCCTTATCATATTCCCAAATACAACAATATATATATATAGGGTGGTGAAAATTACAGTAGTATTAATAAACTAACTCGGTTTTCCTTCTACACGAATTGTTCATTCTGACGAAGGTCAAGCATTTTACTCCACCTTAGACCTACAGTTTAAAGTTGAATCCGAACTACGCTCCAGCACGGGCGGCAGAAATTACAATGTTATCGTCCGGACTCGATCTCTTAATCTCCAATCAGCACCCCAGCGTCTTAACCACTAGGATACCTATGATGCCCATTTAACTACCAACCCAACCAGACATTCATTTTCACGAACTAAACACAATTTAATCACACTCCTACGTGAGAATTGGCAAGTAGAAAGTCAAGCCGAATAGATGAATGAAACTGAAAAGTTGAGGATCGAATAGTATGATCGCAAATAATAATAATGTAAAATATTGTCGTGATAGAGATTGCAAGTGGCAAATGTTGGTCAATGTTGCAAAGGGGTGAGGGATATTACATGAAAGGGTGGGTCCCAAAATGGGAAAACCGAGAATAGTATGAGCGCAAATAATATTGCAAATATTTGAAACCATCGTGATAGAGATTGCGAGTGGCAATACACCTTGAGATGTGAGCATTAAATCTACGGAGAGAAGATAAAGACAAGATTAGTCGACCAATCAGGACGAGGACGTCCAAAGCGTGGACTCGTTATATCGGTGTTATGACTGGTACACAAAATTTAACATAGCCCCTCCCAGTTACATTGACAACCAATCAGCAAACTTATGACCGCCTATTAGTCTTTTGGGGTGGTGTTGGGGATCATGCATATAAAAGGAAATATTTTCAGATGGAATTTACAACAGTCACTTTCACCAGTGAATAAACATTGAATCCGTCATGAATCAAGAACTTTACAGTTTACCGGATTTATATCAAGATGGAGACATTGCAGCGGTGTCTCCAATTAATCTTTTTAATGCCGTCGACCAGGATGGAATATTTCCATCCAAACCGTTGATGATATTTGCAATGACGCTCTTTACGATACGACGCAAGGGACTGCCGTAGAAATGTAGGTAATTATGTGCCTGTAATTTTATTTTTTGTAGCCATTTATTCGCGAACTTGTTATATAGTGTGCCTGTCATTAGGAGAAAAAGCACTGTTCCGGATTATTTCATCATATATATGGAGGGCTGTAGTAATTCACCTCATCACATTAAAAATGCTTCATTTAAATAGTAGGTATCCGCAATTATAGATTAGTTTGCAATTAATATTATGCTAAGGTCCTGTTTTGATTTGTTGAATTTTTTATAGCAATCCTTTGCAAGTTTTAAATAATTTTATAAATTTCATAATAAATGTTATTCGGCATTTTCTCTTAAAGGAACTTCTATGAGCGGTTCAAAGATATCTTCACGTTGTAATACTCTCACGACATGTATATTCTGCATATGTTTTAAGCAAATGGGTTTTAATTAAAAAGATTCAGGATGAACTAATTATTTATTCTTTCTCCTTTAAGGTCCAATGAGGATTTGATACGTGTTATACAATCTTTTCGTTTTGAAGAAACGCATGTCGTGGACCTGAATACGGAGGTAGAAGTTTTACCGAGCAGTCGACCCAGCGATTGTTACATCATTACGCTATGGTGCCCCCCATAGTACTGTGAGGTATTGAAAAACTCATGATCTTCACTTGCCCCACAAACACCTTTAAATGGGAGACCCAAAATGGGTGCACACACATTTCTACATTACTGTACAGTCTTTACAGCCACACCTACACTTTTTCTCGTAAGTGTATATATTGTAATGTATATGATTGTAAATTTTGACTTGGTCCGCAATCGATATGGACCGTGACTTGATGGATACCGTAATGAAATTGACTGGATTCTTTGGATCTGATATATTTGCATGTCCGTTATAAATAGATATAGAGTGCAACATATTTGTGGATAGTAGTCTATTATGACTAGATCCTCTGGATCCAGAGATTCTATCTTTAGTTTTAAATCGATAATTAATTGGTTTTAAATTGATAATTATTTAGTTTCGTAAAAATTGGTCGTTGCCAATTTACCGGCGGTTTTTACATAAATTTCTTATGTTCTTGTGGTTCGGAACCCACGTAAAATTGTAGGTCCCCTCCGCCACCACGGAGGACATACACAATAAACGATTACGAACACAGTTAGGTAGACCAGCCATGAGTGGATCCTAGGGTCTTTGTTGGTCTGAAACATTATAACATTATAACATTAACGAAATAAGGTGTTTTTTCTTGTTTTGATCTTTTTTTTCGGGGAAGAAGACAATCTATTTTTATCAATTTATTAAATAAAAGAAATCATGTTTTTAGTACAATAACCATCTTAAGCTACATAATATACAAAGTAACATTATTGGATATATATATATATATATATATATATATATATATATACCGGTATATATATATATACACACGAACAAAACATCGTACTATGCGACACAATACTATACACACTATACAATACTATACACACAATACTATCATACTATACACACAATCAGAAAACGGCTTTTTGTCTGTCTGCATACCATTTCGTCGTTTCGTTGAGTGTAACACGGGTCGAATAATTTTTAAAAATTTATAAATTCCTTACCACGTGACATATGCATGAGAAATGAAAGGCAGTACATCCCACAAGTATTACTAAAATACCCTTGAAGTCGGTAGGGATTCCATACAATTTTGAGGATATGCATCTGCTCGAATAATTTTACAATAACAGGGTCACTCCAGGGTTGAGTGCCGAGTGAATCAAAAGAGTACATGCTGTCCCTGTTTTTTAAAATACATTGCAAACCAATGAATCCCTTCACTACCAATAATATCTGTGTTCACAATAAGACTACCGCAATCTCTCGTAGTTGGCAATTTCAATGTTTCATTCTTCGCAAACACACCGATAAATTTGGAACGTGTGATTCGTTCATTATTCATTACTCTCTGAAGTGTAGTCGCATCCATTTTAAAAGTCAGTGACAACGCTCCTAAATCTGTCAACTTCTATTAGGGCTTGTGACTCGAGGTATACTAGTACACTTATAGGCGCGCCTATATGCTTGGCGAATTCCAATCTGACTGAGATGTTTTCACTCTGTTGTGGAGTTAAGTATGTATTTACACTAGCAGATGACTCCGGTGTGATGTCAAACGGATAAAGGTTAAATTGATTGATGAATTCTTTCTGCGTTACCCCACTCCCGAGCTCATCACAAACCTGCAGTATGGGCCAGATTACTATATGCTTTTGCGCAAAGCGGGAACACAGCGTCTGATGAGTAGTCCATATCCAATATTCCTCCCAACGCAACGCCATTAACGTTTAGAGTTATATTTTTAACGCGTGGCGTGTAGTAAATTCTTCTCAATTTCTATTTGTTTTGGTGAACTCAGTTTCACTCGCCGAACGCGGAGGTGTCTCCATAATGTGAAAAACAACGGGTTTTGCGCCCTTTTCTTGATGAGCATACAGATTTAAACAGACCTCAGGATTCGTGGGGATGAGCTTTATTTTCATATCCACCCCAGTCACATGCAACTTCTCCTGGAATGTGAAGTCTGTATGCAGGCGTCCAAAACACTCATATATCTTTTTAGAATTTTTAAATTTGTCCTTTATACTACTTTCGTCTTTAGCTTGATAAGAGCCCACGGCACTGAAAAAGGTATCCTTCGCTTCTTTGGAAAAGTTCAGCACATTTTCCAGATAGGCTTGTAGGTGGTAGTACCCCGTTCCTGCCGATATGTTGACCTGATTTAAATATACGTCATATTGGTTGAATATGGAGTGCAGAAAGTTTGTTTCATGAGCTAAGATTATTGCTATAAAACCACAACCACAATCAACGTTTAAATGCTTTCTGTAAATAACCGGAGAATTGAAGTTAAGAGTATAAGGTGTGGCACTATGACCCGCAACCCGGAATACTCTATCAATATCTACCATGAAGTTGTCCATATTGAAGGATGTACCACTTTGAGAGGTTTGCATTATACTGCCCAAGATATATTCTATGTCTACAGCCGCCAAACGTTTGAACGGTATTACCACCCAAAAATCGTCCCGCTCATCTGACCCGAACCTGAAGGATAACCTCGTCCGGACTTCACGTTCGTCGCGGTTCTGAAAGGCAAACTCCACAATACGTTCAACTACGCCCCGCACTCCGTTGGTATACAGGGATCCAGGGTCAACCCTGACCACGTACCGATTTCTAGTCAGGGTAGGGGTGTAGATAGCGGTGCGCACCAACTCGAATGTTATACCATCCTCCACAGTATGAGAAGCTGCTGTGGAGGAAGTACCCGGAACTGAACAATGAGCCATATTTGGGGAAGGTACTATTGTGGGGGTTGTGTCGTAAGACGTAGAGGGTTGGGGCTCTATGACTGAGTGTCTAACAACCGGAGCAATCCTGGCACGCTTTATACCTGACGTGGAGGGCTCTTCATCATGCTTCCGCTTTGAACTGTCGCATGCTACAGGTGTCGCTGGTGAGGGTTCGTCAGTGGGGGAGGGTTCTGTAGCTGCACGGTCATCGGGTTCGTCTGTGATATCGATGATGGGGTGCTGTACATCGTCGTCATTCACGGTTCTGTGGAAAAACAAAATATAATGAGCAGCACTCAAAATTTGTAATATTTTGTAAATGACCCACTTAGGGGTGTGACGTGTTAGAGATGGAATCTGTAGAAAAATTCAGGTTCACAAGCCCCTCCACATGTATTATATCTGGCCCTACAGGATGTGGAGAAACTGTATTTATGCTTAAAATTATTAAAGATAAGGGGGAGATGTTCTCAAAATTTGTGCATAAAGTTATATGGTGCTATTCGACGCATCAGTCAGTGTTCAACGAGTACGAAGATGAAATTTTGTTCCACAAGGGTGTATATGATGTTAATTCGTTAAAAGAATGATCATACAGTTATTGTAATTGACGATCTCATGTTGGAAATGAATAAAACGTTTGCCGAGACATTTACAGTGTTCTCCCACCATCTTAACATAAGCGTATTCTTCATCAACCAGAATCTATTTTTAAAAAATAGATACATGCACGATGTGTCGCTAAATACACAATATCTAGTCTTATTCACATAAAGTAGAGTTGTGTCACAAATATCGTGAATTAATAAAAATCTATCAACGATTGCCACGGGCAGTGCAACAGATGTTTGTTAAAAATATCGACTCCGACTTTTTAAAATGCATCTGTGAAATCTGTCTTAATGTTATGAAATGTAATGTGCCAATGAAACCCCCTCAGAAGGCTACCTTACGTCGTTAAGAACATAACACGAGCGCTCGCTCATAAAAGTCAAACTGTGGGGAAGAAAAAGCGAATTATTGTACAAAGAGGAGGATCATTCCTACCAATCATATTTTCAATTTTGGGTCCTTTACTGATAAGATTAATATAATGAAGAAGGTGGTTGTGATTCCGCACGAGGTGTATGCTTCATTGCAAAGTTCAAAGATTCAAGACAAAGCTCTAGAACCCCGTAAATGTAGGCTTAAAAGAATGGAAAGCGAGTTGCTAGCCTTATTAAACAGTGAAAAGTCACCTGATGAGAAAAGGCTCTTGTACCAAGAAGCTTTGCAGAAATTTTTTGATGAGTACGAAGATTATAAGTATCTTACAGAGCTCCCCGTGGTTATTAGGCACAGCGCGAATAGCGCTGAGCATGGCAACACAGGACCTGGGCCCGACGTTAGAGATGACCAATCAAAGAACAACGGAACACAACACATCGAACAAATGTTAAAAACAGTCTCCCACATACATTAAGGAATAAAGGCTTAAGTCTTTATAATCTATTGAGTGAGTACCCCATCATACAGTGGGCCGATATAGGCGAGGTCATTGTTGAAGGAACAAGGGTACAAGGATCGAATATCGTTGATATTATTCATGATCTGGTGAGAAAGTGGGACAGACCCTCAGCAACAGGATGGAAGCATATTAAAGCAAGACTATAACAAATAAATGTCCCCAAAACATTGATAGGTAATCTGAATAGGTTAAAAGACCTGGAACAAGTCTCGCATGTGTCACAACTGAGTACGCCATCGCCCCCAGCAGCAGCGTCTCTGAAGAAGAGATATAAGAGAACAAACGGCCAACCTTATCCACGTTTCTCTAAAATATGCAATTGGTTAACATATTAAGTAAACGCTATTATGACATTTCTAACCCCGCCTCATATGGTGGCGTTAATAGACTGTGCAGAGGTGTTTACGGAGTAGGGAAAAAAGATGTTGAGAGGTTTTTGCGGGAACAGGATGCTTATACACTTCATACGCCGGTGAGAAAAACGTTTAAAACGGCCAAGACAACCGCGGATTCGACTGACTCTATTTGGCAAGCGGATTTAACAGACATGCAAAGATATTCAGTGTATAATGACGGATACCGCTACATCCTATTCATAATATATGTATTCTCTAGATATCTGTGGCTAATTTCTCTGAAAAATAAATCGCCTGAAACAGTTGCTAAAGCGACCAAAACGTTGATGTCAAAAGAAGAAAGGGTTCCTGGCTATTTTTGTACAGATATGGGGAAAGAATTTATAGGTCGCGCTTTTCAGAACATGCTGACAGAGTTTAATATCAGTTACTACACTAACAGTTCTATACATAAGGCCTCTTTAGCTGAAAGAGTTCAACGTACCATAAAAAAACGCGTGCATCGCTATTTTACCCATAAAACACATACAGACATATAAACGTTCTCGGGTCATTGGCATCATCATACAACCGTTCACACCACCGTACGATTGGCACAACACCTAACGAAGTTTTAGAAAGAGGTACGCTGCCAGAGGTGAGAAGAGATGGAGCACCGCCACCACACTCTACACATTTCAAAATCAATGATTATGTAAGGCTATCACGTTCGGGAAATAAATTCGCGAAGGGATTTGAGCAAGGATGAACACGTGAGATTTTTATAGTTAGTGCTATGAAACCTAAATGCGAGATGATCTATTACATTGAAGAATTGAATGGGGAAGAGATCGCTGGAGGCTTTTACTGCGAGGAGTTGCAGAAAGTGACATTTAATTCAGGAAAAAGTGTTTAAAATTGAAAAAATTTTAGGCAGCAAAGGTTCAGGAAAGAGAAAAATGTACCTGGTGAAATGGCTGGGTTACCCAGAAAGCTTCAACACCTATATAAAAGCTACGGCAATAATGAAGCTTTATTAGTAGGCAACATGGCCCCTAGCCACTTCTATGTCACACTCCCGTCCTCTTCTTCTCTGTCTGTACATCCTAACAACACCCTTGCCAACTTTGTGACAGAAGTCCACGGACCCATTGAATTGGAGCGTGATTCGTATGAGGTGGGTTTATGTGAACTCCAGTTAGTCTCCAAATTTTTAACTCTTGAAAATGAGCAAATCATATTTCTGATCCTTAGAAAAATCGATGAGTGCGAAAAATTAGACGTAACCTTAGACAATACTATGCGATCAGTCCTGTTCGGTGAGGAACAGTACTATAGCACAAATGTTTCGCAGGAATCGGCCATTATGATACAGCCATGGACATTGTGAGGGGGTTAAACAAGAGTCTTGAAAAGTCGTACCCGACAAACGATTTACTTTTTGAAGTCGTAAATCTAGACACGCCTGCGTGCACATTGAAGTTAAAGTCAACGCTTAGTAGAAATATTAAAGATAAAGAGCTGTACACAATTGTGGCTGAGGGCCGATATAGCGCAGCTCTCCAAAGAGATACCTTTCACGAGGCACAGCATGACTTGTCCAGCTTAATGTATCAATTGAAGATGTAGAAATTGGGTGAAAGCTCTCCGCCCCCAGACATGTGCTATATTTACAGCAATATGTAGAGCACCAATTTGTGGGGACACCAGGCGCCTGCTGCGCATTGCACAATCCCCAACCATAGAGGGAAAAGTTTGAGCATTACATATGACAAGCCCCATTATGTGAATGTTGCGACTAATCTATTTACCAACATCTCGATATATATAAGAACGATTGAGGGAAAAAATTTCCCATTCGGTGATGGGAGGTTAACCATGAAACTACACTTTCGCCGTTTATAATGACCCGAAGGCCATTCACACTCTATCAAGGAGTGAGATACCAGCGTTGGAGTGGGCTTGGATCCATTTATTCATCCATACTATGCACCGCTATCCCACTGTTGAAGAGGGGTACCATGTACCTAGGGAGGAAGGCGTTACATACAGTTTTTAACTAAGCCTAAAGAAGCTCTATAAAAACATTTAAAACGTACACTAGACGGAATCATCAAAGATGCAAAGAGAAAAATGCGTGGTGGTGGAAAGAAGAGATCTACCAGGAAGAAGGGGTTACCATCACGTGGCGCTAAACGTAAAAGGAAATAAAAAAGAAGTGTTCTAAGCGTATGAAACCTATGGCTGATCATTTTCTTAACTGATATAAGCCGAGGACACTACTCTCACGAATCATAGGCTAATTACTAGTTGTCGAGAGAGGTGGCACTATTTCTGACTCGTCATCCATCCGTTTCATCCATCCGTGTAGTTCACAATGCTGCAAATCGGAAATGTCCCTCTTTGATATGCCCCCAATCAGGTCTCTATTGAGCATAGCGACTTTATTACAATTAACCCATTAAACACAATTAGTACGCCGAGTGTCCCTATAGAATTCGTAATACCCAGCTCAGGCCCTTACTTTTTTGACCCGAGCTGCATGCACCTGTACGCTAAACTGCGTATAGCCCAATCTGATGGAACGGACTGCGATGATAGTTACTCAACGTACCTGAAACCAACTTTTTACACTCCATATTCAGCCAGTGTGAGGTGTATTTAAATCAGGTTAACATCTCGGCAGGAACGTGGTATTATCACCTACGAGCCTATCTGGAAAATGTCCTCAACTTTTCAAAAGAAGCGAAGGACACCTTTTTAACCGCCGACGATATTACCACTAAAAGATGAAAATGGATAAATTAAAAATTCTAAAAAAAGATATACGAATGTTTTGGACGTCTTCATACAGATTTCACCTTCCAGGAGAAACTGCTATGAACGGGGTGGATATGAAGTTGAAGCTTACCCGCCCGATTCCTGAGTTCTTCATAAATCTGGGGTCTGATCAAGAAGAGGGCGCGAAACCCGTTGTGATTCACATAATGGAGGCGTATTTGCCTATACGCCGAGTGAAATTAAGTTCGCCAAAACAAATAGAAATTGAGAAAAACTTAATACACGCCACAGGAAAATACCCAATTAACAGGGTACAGATCAAACTATACACGGTGCCCACCTGGTTGGCCTCGAAGCAACTAGAAAACGTGGCCCTTGGAGTCCTACCTAAAAGGATATTAATTGGAATGCAGGACCACGCCTCGACGAATGGAAAATATAAAAAGAGTGCTTTTAAATTCGAGAATTTCGGCCTTAAAAATATAACCCTATACGTAAATGGCATCGCGTTGGGAGGGACCATGATTACGGACTACTCATCAGACGCTGTGCTCCCTCTCTGCGCGAGAGCTTATAGTAATCTGGCTCATAATACAGGTGCATGTGACAAGCTTGGGTTTGGTGTATCGTAGAAAGAATTTTTGAAGAATTTAACAGTTATTCATTTGATGTTACACCTGACTTCTCTGCTAGTGTAAATACGCACTTAAGTCCACAACAGAGTGGAACCATTTCAGTCAGGTTGGAATTTGCCAAGCCTATAGACGCGCCTATAAGTGTGCTAGTTTACCTCGAATCACAGGCACTAATAGAAGTTGATCGCTTCAGGAACGTGGTCACAAACTTTTAAAATGGACGCGAATACACTCCAGAGAGTAATGAAAAGTGACCGTTTCACACGTTCAAAATTTATCGGCGTGTTTGCGAAGAATGAAATATTGAAATTGACAACTACGAGAAACTGGTACGTGATTATCGTTAACACCGACATTGTGTGGGGTGAGGGGATTCATTGGTTTGCAATCTATTTTAAAAATAGGCAGAGAATGTACTATTTTGACTCACTCGGCGCTCAGCCGTGGAATGATTCTGTGGCAGTGCAATTTGTCGAACAGATACATGTACCTGAGATTGTATGGAACCCGTATAGCTTTCAAGGATATTATAGCAACACGCGTGGGATGTACGCCCTCTCATTTCTCATGCACATGTCACGTGGGAATGGTTTTATAAATTTTTAAAATTTATTCGATTTGTGCAACACTGAAATGAACGATAAAAATATATGCAGACAGATAATAAAAAGGTTCCCATATGTTCGCACCCGCTATATTGTGTAAAGGTGTATATCTATATTGTGTAAGGGCCTACCTATTTGTACCTATTAAGACTTATTTAATGGACACTGGTTCCACTTTGTACATATTTTCTACCATTTAATAAATTAAATGACAATTCAATGTGTTTTGTTCTTACCCCCCCCAAATACTTACATTAGTTCCCCGATGACCTGGCATTCGTTGGACCGGATGTGAGCCAATACCTCGACTTTTGTGTCAGATCGCTTGGTTGGTTGTGGGGTAAAGCATCCATATCACTTATTCCCCTTTCATCAAAACGAAAAGTAGCTATAACAAGCTCAAGTTCAGCATCGGCCCTATAAAGTTAAGTAAAAATAAATTAGTTTAATCAATGCGCTACAATAAGAGAAAATGCCACGAGTTTTAAATTTTTAATAAAAAAGTAGATATCTTGACAGTTTTCAAAAGTAAGAGTGCTAAGAGATCGTCTGCTGACTGACGCAGGGTCTCAAACCCGGGCCCACAGAAAATTCTTAAAAGTTTTTAATATTTCTAAATTTCTAAAATCCTACTGCGGTGCTGTCTTTAAATTATCGAGAAATGTACAAATTAAAACACATTACATATATTATATATATATATACACACACACACACATATATATATATATATATATATATATATATATATATATATATATATATACATACACACACACACACATATATATATATATATATATATGCCGAAATAATCACGAAGGAAACAGACAATAATTAAAAACATAATGGGATTAATTTTTTCGTTGTAGAAAAATTCAGAATAAAGCTAGGTTAGGCTATCAGCAAATTGTAAGCACAAGCTGATATCCTGACAGTTTTCAAAAGTAAGATTAGCTGGGTGTGCTACGTTTCGTCTGCCTGCAACGGGACTCGGCCCACAGACAATTTCTTAAAAGTTTTCAATATTTCTAAAATCCTACCTGTACAAAAAATGTGCAAATAAAACACCATATATATATATGACGAAATAACCACGAAGGAAACAGACAATAATTAAAAATATAATGGGATTAATTTTTTCGTTGTAGAAAAATTCAGAATAAAGCTAGGTTAGGCTAACAGAAAATTGTAAGCGTAAGCAGATATCCTGGCAGTTTTCAAAAGTAAGAGTGCTAAGACATCGTCTGAAGACACCGGGTCTCGATCCCGGGCCCGCAGTCAATTAAAAGTTTTTAATATTTCTAAAATCCTACCTGTACTAGAAATGTGCAAATAAAAACACACCATATATATATATATATATATATATATATATATATATATATATATATGCTGAAATAATCACGAAGGAAACAGACAATAATTAAAAACATAATGGGATTAATTTTTTCGTTGTAGAAAATTCAGAATAAAAGGAAATTAGATTACTAATTAAATTATAAACCTAACCTAACCTAACCTAATTAAATTATAAACCTAGCCTAACCTAACACCATGGTTAGGTTAGGCTAGGTTAGACTATATTATTATAAACGATAAAGAGTCCTGGGTCGATATAAATATATATATAGGCTAGGTTAGGTTAGGGTATATTATGTCCCTGTTAGATTCAATTGTGTTAGGTTAGGTTAGGCTATATTATGTCCCTGCTAGAATATGATAGGTTAAGTTATATTTTGGCCGGTTAGATTCAGTTGTGCTAGGTTATATTATGGCCTGTTAGATTCAGTTGTGCTAGGTTAGGTTAGGTTACATTATAAACGAGAAAGAATACACTATGGTTAGGTTAGGTTAGGTTATATTATTATAAAGGAGAATGAGTCCTGGGATTAATTTTTCGTTGTAGAAAAACTCAGAATAAAGCTAGGTTAGGTTAAGCTATATTATGTACTGGTTAGGCTACGCTAGGTTAGGTTATATTACGACCGATATATATATATATATATAAGTAAAAAGTGAACAATGAACAATTCCTACACCATCATTATATGAATTCATTGTCCATTTTTACATAAGAACCAAAATCGCTTAACGCGAGTTTGGATAATAATTTTACTTGTAGCTTCCTATTTTTGTTCATGTCACAACCCTACGATCTACCCTTTCTATGGTTTAGTCGTATCCATTATCCATTTTCCATTTTAATAAAAGTTATAATTAATTATGAATTGTCTTGCATCTCACCCTTGACCCTAGATTATGCATACACATTGCATGTAACAGGATTGGAACCCGTAGTTGTACTTCTTAGTCATTACTACCCACTTTTTGTCTCTAATTCATCTTTCTAATAATGACTTATACACTATGACGTCACAAAATAACTTTATTCTCTTTACGTTTCCAACTCTGTGTCTCTAATTCGTTCTTGTAAATCTTCCTAACAATGACGTCACATTTTCCCGTCATTTATTTCCCTAAGGACTAAACACTCTATAGAAGTCATTATTTATATGTTATGTAGTATAAATATAATTATTATTCAACCACACTCATTCTTACATTCATATCTTATCTTGACCATTATCCAATATAAATTTTATTAAATATTCATTTTTACTCGTGTCGGCGCGAAACTTTAGGTTCGTTCGAGAACGCGAAAAAACGTTCTCGTATTTTTTTTTTCATTTTTATTTTTAATTATATGACCTCCCGAGGTGAACTCAAGACAATGCTTAGTAAGAGATCACATTCCGCTCATCGCAGCAGAATTCGAACGCTCAAAGTTAAAAAGTCTCCTTTAGCTTTGATTCGAATTTATAACATTATCATGTGTTATGTTATATTATGTGTTATGTGCCCATGTACTTTGTACTATATTTCTAACATCTTAATTGTCTATTAATATGAAACACTGTAAAAACGAAAAGTTATAGTAACTGTTAAATTGTAATTAACTGTAAATGAACAATAACTTGTAATGTACTTCAGTGAAACTAATTAAATGTAATGATTTAATTTATAATGTAAGAATGTACTTTAATAGAAGTGTAATTAAACAATGAGTGAATATGAATTAATTGGTAATTGTAATCCATAATTGTAATCGTAATTGTAATGAACCAAAATTAATACGTACTCTGTCGTGTACTCAATTTGTACTCATGTGCACCATTACGAAATGATATCGCCGTCAAAAAAATGTAAACTCGGCAAAAATATACGATTAGTTTTATTTATATTTTTTTATTGTTTTTAGTTGAAATCTTTCAAAAAACATCTGATCATGTGTTTAAAAAAAGGGGGGAAATTTAACCTTCAACTGTTCTCCCCCAAACATTTAAGTTATATTATACGTATATTTGTAAAAAATACACCACTTCTGCATTAGACTTCTGCATTAGACTTCTGATTAGCACTTCATCATTGTACTTCAGATTAGCACCTCATTAGGAGGGGGCAGAGGCCCCTTGCCTCCTTAATATATTTTTAGATTCCGGCCTGAGCCATGGTCGAAAGAGGTCGAACTTCTACCCTTGTAAATTCAGAGTACCAACTGTAATTTTTAAGAAGTAAACCAAAGTAAGAAAGTTTTTATTTTCCCCCTCGAGTTGGGCTATCTTCTATTATTGGAAGAAAAGAATTAACAGAGTGTCGACCCCATAAAGCGAGAGAAAAGAATTTTAGAAAAGTATAAAGAAGAAGCATCCGTTGTTGCCTCCGAACCAGAACCCCCCCCCCCCGTCGAATCCGAACCGACTCAGGGCCATAAAGGGGGGGTTAACATATATATATATATATATGGGAGAGTTACAATAAGAGAAAATGCCACGAATTTTAAAAATTATAATACATGCAATGAATGAACCGCGGAATATAATCACAAATTAATTACTTACATTTTAATGTCGTCTTTATTGAACGGTTCTTGCATTTCGTCACAAAATTCTGAAACAATTTGCTTAGATAGAAGTTCATTCTGTTCCACCGAGTTGAAAAGATAAATTGCAGAGAGTGATGAGGCATTCCCATCTTCAAACAAATCAGGGGAGTCGTACAGCTGGGTCATGGTTGGTATTTGAAAAGCACTAAGCAATAAAAACGAATGAAGTGAGGCTCTGAGATGAAAGTGGCCCTTTATAAAGGGGGCTTCTAATCAACCCACAACACACGATTCGCGAGTTTCTTATTGGTTATCAGTGAATTTTGGGCGGGGCTTAACGCGTAGGCCTGCATATCGGCCAAACAGAGCTCCTGGGATCCGCCCACAAGGCTGTGATTGGCTGCCCCGTGAAATCTGGGGCGTGTCAGATATTCCCATTCGTAGAGAGAGAGAAACGCTTTTTTTTTGTTCTTGTATTCGGCCGAGAGAGAGAGAGAAAGAGAGGGAGAGCGAGAACGAAAGGGAGAGAGGGAGAGATCGAGAGGTAGATGGGGATGGTTTGTGAATCGGTTTATGGCTCTGAAATATAAAAGTGGAAGGTAATTACCCATGAAGAAAAACTATCAGTGCGCAAAGCTCGCTCTCGCCACAGTAAAAGTTTATTGTATCGCGGAATTCTTATACGATGCAATAAATAAATTTAAAATAATAATCAACGCCTCATCATGTGAATTTTCAGAGGAAATTGAAGACACGTGTGGGTGAAAATAGAGCGAATTATGGTACCCCTCTAAATTAGCTTCGTAAAATTTATTATGCCCTGTAAATTAAATCGTCTGGAATTGGAAATGGTTTTTAAAAAAATATCACCTCATCAGGCGACTTTTCACAAAGACTCGTTTAATTATCGCTATTTAAAACTCGACCTTCTCATGGCTCGTATAATTAATGACCCGATGCTGACAGTCATATAATTTAATGGTGCATGCCTTATCTCGAATCTTGGAAACCAGCATATCTATATATATATATATAAGCAAACAACCACAGAGTAAAAGGAAAAAAAGAAACACGAATTCCAAAAGCTTTCGTGATATATTCACATTTTCAAGGCCAAGAGAGAAATTTCCTATTTCTCTCTTGTCCTTAAAAATGTGAATATATCACGAAAGCGCTTGGAATTCGTGTTTCTTTTTTCCTTTTTCCCTGTGGTTGTTTGCTTATTAATAAGATCATGTGTTATTTTGTGATTTTACTGCATATATATATATATATATATATATATATAGTATATATATATATATATATATATATATATATATATATATATAGTATATATATATATATATATATATATATATATGATGGAATTAGCGGGTTTTACATTGATATAAAATAATTTAAAAGAATAATTATCAGAATTGGGAGAGGCTGGGTTAATTAATGCAATTTGACGTGATTGTTAATTATAAATTTTGCGCACACCTCTTGAACTAATTTTTTTTATAGTTTTCAGAATTTTTTTAGATGAACTTTTTTCCGGAATTGTGCATATATAGGCTTGCTTTGGTTAACCCTTCGAATGCTTCCGCCCAAATTGTTCATTCTGACGAATGTCAATCTTTTCACCCAACCCTAGACCTATTTTTTAACGAGGATGTATATATATATATATATATATATATATATATATATATATATATAAGAGAGCGCGCGAGGAGGAGAGAGCGAGAGGGAAGGAGAGAGAGAAGATGAGGAGAGAGATAGGGAGGGAGGAGAGAGCGAGAGGATGAGAGGGAGAGAGAGAGAGCGAGAGGGAGAGAGCGAGAGGGAAGGAGAGAGAGAGATGGGGAGAGAGAGAGGGAGAGAGAGAGGGGGCGAGAGGGAGAGAGAGAGCGAGAAGGAGAGAGGAGAGAGAGAGAGAGAGCGAGAGCGAGAGGGAGACTGGTTACCCATTTATCTACCAATCGTGAAATGATGTTTACACTCCGCCTTAGACCTACAGTTTAACACGGATCATTAGGTTACCCTGGCTACCAACCGCGGAAGGACGTGCCGCCACCGGTTCTCGAACCCGACGCATATAATCGTGTGTGCATAATATTTTATTGGGGTATGGACGGGTGTGTACGTGCCAAAACGAAGTATACACTGTACCAACTGGCTGATAGTGCCTGAAGACACTGGTTGATTAAGCCGAATGGCTGATTACGGGCCTATAAGACAACGTCCACTCGGCTGAAGTCTTAATATGCGCTTGGCTCCTGTCAAGCGAACACCTCTCTTCCTCCCTCTCCTTCTCCTCTCTTTCTCTTGGGGGATAATTCCGCCTCCAATTTGCATAACCCTTGTTGCTCTTGCATCATTCCCCCTCCACCTTTGGGGGCTGCCTTGCAACAAGATAGGGTTGGCACTGGTGCGAAGGGGGTTGGCACTTTTGCAACATTGATCAACATTTTCAATTGCATTGCACTCTCTCCTTTTGCGCCCACACTACTCATGTGATATCATTCGTTGCACAACTGCAGTTCTTGCTACATTGTCTGCGTCCACAGCATGAGCACAGAAGCTCATCTAATACTTCTGCAGTTGTTGGTCCATCAAATAACTTCAACTTTAATTCATCACCCTCTCTTTGCCACCCATTTCCATCTGGTGAAGACATATCTGGTTTAGCAACGTGAGTCAACATCCAAATGCGGGTCTGATATGATGCTCTCTTAAAGTGTTGGAGAAAGCTAGGTTCTAATGGGGGTAGTTTGTGTAATGGTACATTCATGTCAGCCAGGCGGACTCTCAGAAGATTCAAGTCATTATGTTCTTCTTTATATACATCCTTTGGATCGTATAGAGCAGCAACAGGGTTGCCAGGTGTCCGATATTGAACCAGACAGTCCGGTATTGAACCGGACAGTCCGGTATTTGGGCTCTCTGTCTGGTTAAAAAAAATCAAAGAATACCGGACACGTAAAAGTAAACCACGTCTTTATGTCTTTGCTTTTTTATTTTTGTCTTAATAGGTGTAGCTTTAATAGATCGTCTACTTTTTCTGGTTATCCATAATTTGTTGTTTTATAAGGTCAATAATTAATTTACATATTTTTCTATTGCGATCTGATAAAGAATTGGATAGTTTCACAGCGCTGTATTCGATGGAATTTTCTGCATGTTATGTAATTTTGTTCGAATAAAAGTTAAATGCAGATAAAGTTGATTTCTTTTCATTAATACCTAAATGTTTTCAATGTTATTTGTAAATCGGTTGCAATATTATTTTCCGGTTAAAGTGTTATTTATCCATATAATTAACTGATTTTATAAAACATCTAATGAACCGATTTGCAAGTAATGAAGAAAATAAATTTTTACTTCCAACCCCCCCCCCACCGGTTCCTGGTGTCCGGTATTTTTGTGGAAGACATCTGGCAACCCTAGCGGGAAGTAGACTACGAACCACAGGACTTAATTCATTGCATATGCTGTGAACAGGAATATGACGATGGAGATCAGCAGTAGCGGTCATCTTTCCTGTTTCTACCCAGAAAGATGATGTACTTTGCAACACGTGGAGGAACAGAAAGGTTACAACGCGGAATCGCTCTCAGAAGCATCCAAGGAAGATCCGCTACCTGCATGTCTGATCCAGCAATATGTAGTGATTTCACCGTAACGTCCTCATCTATGTCAGTTAGCATGATTATGAAGAGTAGTAGAGCTAATATTGTTCCTTGTGGTACTGAGCTGAGGACCTCTGATTCGATGAAGATACTCCTTGTAGTGTAACGACTTGCCGCCGCCCACTAAGGAAATTATATATCCACTTCCCTACTTTTCCTGTTATTCCCATATATTTCAGTTTATGTATTATTATTATGATTTCATAGTCACACTTGTCGAATGCTTTGGCAAAGTCTGTGTATATTACATCATAGTTTTCATTACTTTCTAGTACATCAATAATGTTGTTGTAGTGTTCCATTCCATGTTGGTTATCATTTAATTTTTTCTGAGTTTCCAAAAAGTCAGATTTTCTGTCTAACTATTCTTTCAAATATTTTAGTGAGATGAGATGTAAGCGACACTGGCCTATAGTTTTTGGCCTTGGCTCGATCTCCTCCTTTATATATTGGGACTATGTTCGCGCTATTCAGGATGCTCGGTATTTCTCCCGTGTCTAGTGATCGTCTTCATATCCAATATAAGGGCCTCAGCGATTGCATTCTTGCAGTTTTTGATCAGTGTGGCTTTCCATTTGTCCGGTCCTGCCGCCGAGTGTGCTTTTAGTTTCCCTATAGCTTGTGTAATATCATCTGTCGTAAAGTCGAAGTCCGTTATACTTTCCCCTTGTAGTTCTCCTTCAAAGAACTCATTTCTATTGCATATCAGTTTGTCAGTTTTTGGGATACTGAAAGATGATTCGTACTGAGTTCTTAATATTTCAGATACTTCTGTTAGATCATCAGATAAAGCATTGTCTTCGTTTTTCAAAGGTCCAATAGTCGCATGGTTTTTCGACTTTCTTTTTGCGAAATTATAAAAGTACTTTGAGTTAACCTTTATCACTTCTATAGCGTCGTCGTCTTCTTTTTCTGTACGTTTCTCAATTAGTTCCTCTATGACGCAATCGATACTCTGCAGTTTATCATTTAATATTTTTCTGATGTTATCTTTACAGTTACTTAATTTTGCAGTCACTCTTTTTCTCTTTCGGAACAATGACCTCATTTGTCTCTCGAATCTGCTTCTCTTTCCTCTTTGTTGTATTTTTGGGACATGTCTTTCCACAATTTCCAGCGTCTTCTCCTCTAAGGTCTTTAGCATCTCTTCCGTTGTCTTGGCCTTGAAGATGGTTTTCCAATCTATTACATCCATGCTGGATGCAACACCTTCCCAGTTTATAGCTTTGGAGTGAAAATTAAAAATTTCGAATTTGCTTCTTTCTGTTGTTCGTGTTCTTTCCTTTCCTGTTGCTTTTATATTAGTTGTTATTTCAATAATGTTGTGATCTGATATTATAGTTGGGGATATTTCTACGTTACCAATTAGGTTGCTGTTGTTTGTGAATACCAAATCTAGGCAGTTGGTTTTTCTTGTGTCTTCTGTTATTTCTTGTGTTAACATAAATTCATCGGCTAGAGCTAGTAGCATTTTTACCTGCTCCTGGTCTTCCCGTGTGCCCCCTTGTCCTGGTGTATACATATATTTTTCCCTATCTTTTTATATATCATGAATAGAAAATTAAAATCACCACAGTTTCTTACCTCTGTAATGGAATCTGAGAATTTTGAGGTTGGCGTGTTCTGGGGTTTGTACATTACAATTAGTACAATATTTAATTTTTCAACTTCTGCTGCTACACATTCTACGTAGCTGTTTGAAGTACTTATATTCATTTCTGCCATATGTCTTTCGCGTGTGTAAATAGCACATCCTCCTTTATGTCTCACTGTTCTGTCGGCTCGGTGGATGTTATAGTTGTTAATTTGTATTTGTTTTTTGTCAATACAGAACTCACAGTGTTCACATTTCGCCTGGCAGTCCTTTAGATGGGTTTCCGTGAGGCATGCAAAATATGCTCCGGTTTCTTGCATGATTCCTTTCAGGTATAAAATTATGTCCGGGGAATGGTTTGATTTAAGGCTCTGAATTTTGGCTATGATTATTTTTATTTTTTCCCTTTCTTTTTTACATATTCGTGTTTCCGATTCGTTTTCTAATGGTGGTGCCGGTTTCGTTGCCTTGCGATCCTCCGAGAATTTTCCTCTCTTTACCTGTTTCGATGCCCGTTGTTCCGATATCGCATGTAATGTCTTTCTGTATGCCTTCTGTACGGCTCTCGGACCCCTGTATTTGTCAGTTGTCTTTGTATTTGCTGGATGGTATTCAATGGTTGAATTGTGTTGGCTACATCTAAAAAATTGGTAGCCCTCTTTGTTGCTGGTTTCGTCTGCTCACCTGTCCTATAACCTATTCTTCTATTGTGTGTGGATGTATATATATGATACACACAGACCATGCACGGTCTGTGTATGTCATGAAAAGACCTCAGGGGACCATATATACAGGGCGTCCCAAAAAAATGTATACACACTTTAACAGCTGATAGCTCAATTGATGTTTCTTTCTTTCCAAGTTAAACCCATTAGAATTAATAACGGCAGTCAGACTAAGCTTTGAACAAAGGAAATTCATTCTAAAATGCTACTGGAAGTGTGAAAACGCAGTTGAAGTGCAAAGACAGTTTAGGAGGGAGTTTCAAACAGATCCACAACGCGACTTACCATCACTCGAATTAGAGATAAGTTTGAAGCCGATGGAACTGTTCAGAATGTCCACAAGAAGCGTTCCGGAAGACCACGGACATCGACAAGCCCCACAAAGCAAGAAAGAGTACTGGAAACGTATCACCAAAGTCCAAGAAAATCTGTGCGGCAAGCGAGTCGTGAGGTAGGAATTTCAGAATCGTCTGTCCAACGCATTTTGAAGCGCTGTCAATGGAAAAGTTACATTCCAAGATTAGTCCATGCTATTAATGAAGATGATCCGGACCGAAGAGTGGAGTATTGCGAGTGGTACTTGGCACGATGTGGATGTGGATTGGACGAAGGGGTTTCGTAGAATACCCTCCGCGTTCACCAGACCTCACACCACTAGACTTTTTTATGGGGATACTTAAAAGACAAAGTCTACGCTATAAAACCTGCAACAGTCGCTGAATTGAGAGCAGCCATTGAACGAGAATGCACACAAATACCAAACGAAATGTTTCGTGATGTTTGCGATTCCATTGCTTCGCGTTATCAGCAGTGCCTGGACCAGAACGGACGTCATTTTGAAAACAGGCGTTGAAAAAACAATTAAATAATGTCTGTAGATTCTATTACATTTTGAAAATGAAATGTATTTTAATAAACACTGCCTTTATAATTATTTAAAGTGTGTATACATTTTTTTGGGACGCCCTGTATATGTGTGTTGGGCATTTTAACTAGTTTATGGCTTTGAAAAGGGTTGTGACCGGCCGAAATAAATAAATTAATTAGCCTTTTTGGTAATTATATAGAAAACGGCGCAACCCGAAGTATGATGTAAAAAACATTTTATTAGGTCAATTTCGATGTGCTGAAGCCAAATCTGTTAACCATTTGGTGTGCAAATGCTTCAAATTAGAGTAAATGTATTTATATTTTACTCTTATTTTGAAGCATTTGCCTAAAAAATGGCTAACAAGCACATGAAAACTAACCTAACCTAACCTAACCTAACCTAACCTAACCTAAGAGTAAAAATAACCACACGTTGGGCACGACAACTCAGAAAGCAAAACACCATGTTTTTGGAAAAATAGAATTGCTTCTTCATCATTTTCGTAACACTTTACAATAGCTTCATGTATCTAACAGAACACCCTTCACACTCCATTGCTATACAAACATTAAAAGGGCGCATTTTAAGAGGGTTATAAAATTGCTTCTGTTAAGAACTACTTTGACTCGCGGAGCAAAATTATTGGAACCAAAACATAATGATGGGCAAATGAATGAACTTCAAAAATTATAGAATTGCTTCTTCAGCATTTTCGTAACACTTTACAATAGCTTCAATGTATCTAACAGAACACCCTTCACACTCCATTGCTATACAAACATTAAAAGGGCGCATTTTAAAAGGGTTATAAAATTGCTTCTAACAACTACTTTGACTCACGGAGCAAAATTATTGGAACCAAAACATAAATGATGGGCAAATGAATGAACTTCAAAAATTTGTAATTTTATTTATAATCTGTAAAAATGTAATTTGCACACCAAATGGTTAACAGATTTGGCTTCAGCACATCGAAATTGACCTAATAAAATGTTTTTTACATCATACTTCGGGTTGCGCCGTTTTCTATATAATAACCGCCTTTTTAAACACTGGTTTAGTTCTTTTCCGTGCTGGTTTGGGTGAGATTTTATATATATATATATATACACACACTGTGTATATATAAGGCTTTCCGAAGCAAAAGTAGCACAACCGCCATTTTTTTTTAATCGTCAGAAAATGCGTTGAAAGTTATGCGACCTTTGGACAGAGATAACGCATTATTTTTCGCGGGACTTTCGACCATACGAACATTGGCGTTTCTGCAATTCATCCATTACCATATGATAGTATACGGTCCGAAGAACCTCTCAGTGAGTATAACTCATTTTTGCCCCGGATGGCGCTTGTGCTACTTTTGCTTCGGAAGGCCTTTTATTTATATATATATATTAATATATATATATATATATATATATATATACACAGATGAAAAGAAGGACCAACACAACAGTAAACATTTCCGTTTATTTTTTATACTTCAGACGTTTCGACAAATCTTTTGTCATCATCAGTGAATTATAAGTCTTAAAACCTTAAAAAAAATGAGAATAATGAAAATTACATCAATACATAATTAAAATCATTAAAATTACATCACTACAAAAAAATAAAATTACTAAAATTAAATTAAAATTACCTCAACTGGTAAAATTACCAGTTGAGGTAACAACCAGTTCTCGTAACAACAATTACACGTACACGATGGATGATACACAGTTAGCAAGCGTTGACGAAGAAGTAGATTTAGGCGTACGCGTATCTCAGGGTTTAATATCATAGTTAGGAACCAGTGCCTGGAGTGTTGCGTAAAAGCTAATAGGATGTTAGGCTTAGTAGGATGGGCGTAAAAAGTTAGAGTGCAATGCAATTGCAGATGTTGACCAATGAGTGCCAATACCAACCCCAGAGCCAACCCCTCCACCTTGGTGCAAGACCCCCCTCCCCCAGTGCCAACCCCATGGTCCCCAAAAAAAGAGATGGGGAGAGGAACCCCCAGAAAGCCGGGAGAGTCCACCTGTCCTCTTTGGGGAGAAGGTGGGACGGCCTCCTCCCCCATAGGGGGTATACCTAACCTAAGAGAGAGAGGAGGAGGAGAGAGAGAGAGGAAGCGACCATCCAGCTTCCACGAGAGGCGGAAACTCAGTGAGTGGTCATGGTAGCAACACTTGACTTAAAACTCGAAATCCGCCAGTTGGCGTAGAAGTCAGTGCCTCCAGGCATTATCAGCCAGTTGGCTCAGTGTATACATCGCCTGAACATTTAAGAAGCGCACACAGACGCACATAAATCCCCTAGTATTACACACACACACACACACACACACACAGCTATATACACACTAATTATTTATTTATAGATGAGTTTCCAGAGAGAGAGAGAGAGAGAGAGAGAGAGAGAGAGAGAGAGAGAGAGAGGCGTCTATTTACTTTTGTCATTCATCTCTTATACAAAATGCCTTCAAATCAGCATTTCTTTTTATTCCAAGAAAGACAAAAAATACCCGAATTGTTCATTCCGTCGAAGGTCAAGCTTTTCACCCCACCCTAGACCTACAGTTTAACGGGGAATCCGGACCTACCCGAATTGATCATTCTGACGAAGGCCAAACTTTTCACACCCTAGACCTACAGTTTAACGGAGAATCCAGCATCCCAGCATCTTAAACACTAGGTCACCCAGAGTACCCATTTTATCTACCAACCAATTGTGTGGAAGCTGGGTGCACTACGCATCTAATAATAAAAATAATGAAAGAAATACACAGGGTTCTTTACACTACACATTATTCCATGTATACATCGCCTGAACAATCAAGAAGCGCACACAAACCCACATAGATCCCCTATTATTACACACACAGCTATATATACTAATTATTTATTTATGGATGAGTTTCCACAGAGAGAGAGAGAGAGGAGAGAGAGAGAGAGAGAGAGAGGAGAGAGAGAGAGAGAGGCGTCTATTTACTTTTGTCATTCATCTCTTATACAAAATGCCTTCAAAACAGCATTTCTTTTTATTCCAAGAAAGACAAATAATACCCGAATTGTTCATTCTAACGAAGGTAAAATTTTTCTGGGGCTCGAGCACGGACCCGATGCCCGTTCTCGTTTTCGTACAATTTTTTCATCCATCTTAATATTCATTCTTTTGATTTGAGAAATCTATATATTAAATATCCCATATGAAAACAGATTAATAATACGCAGTAGATATACTAAAAACGTATATTAAATTTAGTAAATTATTCTCAAAGAATAACATTCAGCATTCCTTTCTATACACTTTTATATTATTTTTATAAAGAAAATCCCGCCAATTCAAAGTTAATTAACTGTTAATTTTTATAGAAAACAGAGTAAAATATATTCACGTTCAATTGTCTTCGCATCCACGTTACTTTACGCTTCCAGCCATTATTAAAAATTAATGAAAAATCTTAAAACGCATATCTTAAGTTTGTTCACGGAGTATATTTCTAATCCCCTATAAAATTTAAAACAATGAGAATTGCTCCGATTTCCAAATTTATTTTCCCATCTCGCTAAGTCCCTCATATATATATATACACACACACACACACCATATATATATATATATGTATACACACACACACACACACACATATATATATATACACACACACACACCACAGGAAAGATAATAAAACAAGTTTATGATACGTCCATTCTCTCCATAACCCCTCCCCTAAATATGGAGTGTGGAAAGTTGGTTTCAGGGTATGCAGGGTAACTATCATCGCAGTGCGTTCCATCGCAGTTTAGCGTACATGTGCATACAGCTTGGATCAAAAAAGTATGGGCCTGAGCTGGCTATCACGAATTCTATAGGGGCACTCCGTGAACTAATTGTGTTTAATGGGTTAATTGTAATGAAGTCGCAGTGCTCAATAGAAACTTGTGTAGGGGGCATATCAAAGAGGGACAGTTCCGATTTACAACATTGTGAGCTACACGGATGGATGAAACGCGCCATGATGAGTCAGAAATAGTGCCACTTCTCTCGACAAGTAGTAATCAGCCTATGATTCGTGAGAGCAGTGTCCTCAGCTTATATCAGTTAAAAAAATGATCAGCCATAGGCTTTATACGCTTAGAACACTTCGTTTTTGATGTCCTTTTACGTTTAGCGCCACGTGTTGATAACCCCTTCTTCCGGACAGCCCTCTTCTTCTTTTTTCTGCCACCACGCATTTTTCTCTTTATATCTTTCATGATTTCGTCCCGTGTACGTTTTAAATGTTTTTTAGAGCTTCTTTAGGTTTAGTTCCACCCATTTTGTCTCCTACCGCGTTAAAACCTGATTGTAACGCCTCCCTCCCGAGATATCTAGTGCCCCTCTTCAACAATGGGACAGCCGTGCGTAGTATGGTTGAAAAAATGGAGCCAAGCCCACTCCCACGCTGATATCTCACCCCTCGATAGACTGTGAAAGGCTTTGGGGTCATTATAACTGAATGCAACGAAAGTGTAGCTTCACTGTTAAGCTCCCATCACCGAATGAGAAATTTTTTCCCTCAGTCGTTCTTATATACAGTGAGATATTGGTTAATAGGTTAGTCGCAACATTCACATAATGAGGCTTGTCATATGTAATGCTCAAACTCTACCCTCTCTGGTTGGGAATGTGTACAATGCGCAGCAGGCACGCCTGGGTGTCCCCAACAAATTGATGCTCTATGATATTGCTATAAATATAGCGCATGTCTGGGGATGGATAGCTTTCACCCAATTTCTCCAATTTCAACTAATACATTAAACTGGACAAGTCATGTTGTGCCTCGTGAAAGTTGTCTCTTTAGAGGGCTGCACTACATCGACCCTCGGCCACAATTGTGAACAGCTCTTTATCTTTAATATTTCTACTAAGCGTGGATTTTAACTTCAACATGCGTGCAGGCGTGGCTATGTTTACGACTTCAAAAAGTAAATCGCATCGCATCGTGTTGTCTAAGGTTATGTCTAATTTTTCACACTCATCGATTCTTCTAAGGACCAGAAATATGATCTGTTCATTTTCAAGAGTTAAAAATTTGGTGGTTAGCTGGAATTCACAAACACCAACTTCGTACGAATCACGTTCCAACTCAATGGGACAATGGAGTTCTGTTACAAAGTTGGCCAGGGTGTTGTTAGGATGTACAGACAAAGAAGAGGACGGGACTGTGACAAAGAAGTGGTTAGGTGCCATGTTGCATACTATTTAAGCTTCATTATTGCAGCAACTTTTATATAGGTGTTGAAGCTTTCTGGGTACCCTAGCCATTTGACCACGTACATTTTTCTCTTTCCTGAACCTTTGCTGCCTAAAATTTTTTTTCAACTTTAAACACATTTTTTCCTAAATTATAAGACACTTTCTGCAACCCCTCGCGGTAAAAGCCTCCTGCGATTTCCTCCCCATTCAAATCTTCAACATAATACATCATTAGCTCGCCTTTACGTCTCATAGCACTACCTTTAAAAATCTCGTGTCCATCCTTGCTCAAATCTCTTATCGAATTTATTTCCCAAACGCGATAGGCCTTACATAATCATTGATTTTGAAACGTGTAGAGTGTGATGGCGGTGCTCCATCCCTTCTCACATCAGGCTCTGTGCACGTACCTCTTTCTAAAACTTCGTTAGGTGTTGTGCCAATTGTATGGTAGTGTGAGCGGTTGTATGACGAGGCCAATGATCCCAGAATGTTTATATATCTGTATGTGTTTTTCTGGGTAAAATAGCGATGCATGCGTTCCTTTATGGTACGTTGAACTCTCTAATAAAGAGGCATTATGTATAGAATTGCTAGTGTAGTAACTGATATTAAACTCTGTCAGTATGTTCTGAAAAGCGCGACCTATAAATACTTTCCCCATATCCGTACAAAATTAGCCAGGAACCCTTTTTCTTTCAACATCAGCGTTTTGGTAGCTTTAGCAACTGTTTCAGGCGATTTATTTTTCAGAGGAATTAGCCACAGATATCTAGAGAATACATCTATTATGAATAGGATGTAGCGGTAGCCATCATTATACACTGAATATCTTTGCATGTCTGTTAAATCCGCTTGCCAAAAAGAGTCAGTCGAAGAAGCTGTTGTCTTGTCCGTTTTAAACCTTTTTCTCACCAGTTTATGAAGTGTATAAGCATCCTACTCCCGCAAAAACCTCTCAACATCTTTTTTCCCTACTCCATCATTTTAAACACCTCTGTACAGCCTATTAACACCGCCATAGGAGGCTGTTTTAGAAATGTCATAATAGCGTTTTCTTCATATGTCAGCCATTTGCGTATTTTAGAGACACGTAGATAAGGTTGGCCGTTCGGTCTCTTCTTTCTCCTCTTCAGAGATGCTACTGTTGGGGGTGATGGCGTACTCAGTTGTGACACATGCGAAACTTGTTCCAAGTCATTTAACCTATTCAGATTTCCTATCAATGTTTTGGGGATATTTATTTGTTGTAGTCTTATTTTAATATGCTTCCATCCTGCTGGGGAGGGTCTGTTCCACTTTCTCACCAGATCATGGAGAATGACGACGATATTCGATCCCTGTACCCTTGATCCTTCAACAATGACCTCGCCTGTATCGGTCCACTGTATGATGGGGTCCTCACTCAATAGATTATAAAGACTTAAGCCTTTATTCCTCAATGTATGTGCGATATTTTTTTTAATACATGCTCGATGTGTTGCGTTCCGTTATTCTTTGGTTGGTCATCTCTAACGTCGAACCCAGGTCCTGTGGCGACATGCTTATCGTTCCTCTCGCTGTGCCTAATAACGACGGGGAGCTCTGTCGAATTCTTATAATCTTCGTACTCATGAAGAAACTTCTGCAGAGCCTCTTGGTGCAAGATCCTTTTCTCATCAGGTGACTTTTCACTGCTTAATAGGGCTAGCAACTCGCTTTCCATTCTTTTAAGCTTGCTTTTATGGGGTTCTAGAACCGTGTCTGGATTCTTTGAACTTTGCAGTGAAGCATACACCTCGTGCGGAATCACTACCACTTTCTTCATCATATTAATCTAGTCAGTAAAGGTCCCAAAACTGAAAATAAGATGGGTAGGAAATAGGAATGATCCCCCTCTTTGTACAATAACTCGCTTTTTCTTCTACGCAGTTTGACTTTTACGAGCGAGCGTACGTATTATGTTCTTGTAACGACGTAGGCGAGCTTTCTGAGGGCGGAATGGGACGTTTTGGCGCCGACGTTCTGGCGCCGACGTTTTGGCGCCGCCGTTTGGGCGCCACCGTTTGGGCGCCACCGTTTGGACGCCGCCGTTTGGGAGCGGAGCCGGTTTGACGCCGCCGTTAATTAGTTAATTTTTGTTAAAACTAACGAAAATATCACGACTTAACCTAACCAATCGTCAAAGGCGTACAGTTGACCTAACCTGGCAGTGACGATTGGTTAGGCTAAGTTGTGATATTTTTGTTAGTTTTAACCAAAATATGACTGAACCTAACCAATCGTCAATGGGGCAGATAACGGAAAAGTACCCATATTATATATACACCTTATAATACACTGACTCTTTTGCTCGCACCGCCAAAAATGTAACGAAGGGTTGCGCTTGCTACATTTATCAAACACATACAAATATCCATTATGTGAAAACTACTGTTTCCCTTTCTTACTTGATATATTTTCAGACATTTATGTTATTAAGGGAAACAACACAACTTATCTCAAAAGACAGACAGTACTTCAGATTAATAACCAAGTATTACTGCTTAATACTTAATACTAATTAACGGCGGCGCCAAACCGGCTCCGCGCCCAAACGGTGGCGCCCAAACGGCGGCGCCAAAACGTCCAGCGCCAAAATGTCGACGCCAAAACGTCCTAGATAGTTCTGAGGGGGTTTCATTGGTACATTACATTTTATAACATTAAGAGAGATTTCACAGATGCATTTTAAAAAGTCGGAGTCGATATTTTTAACAAACATTTGTTGCAGTGCCCGTGACAATCGTTGATAGATTTTTATTAATTTACGGTATTTCTTCAGCGTATTTGTCATTCTGGAATATATACCGTTTCAGGCTCGTTTGGGAATATATTCGTTCTTAGAAGCACCCTAAACGTGTTTCGCGGGTGAAGATCACAAAGCAAATATCCGTAACGCCGACTTGTAGCTTCTTTATAAACCTCCAAAAACTCCTTAAGCTGATTCGGGAAAATTTGATTGGCTAATACCCCAATTTGTGACACATCTCTACGTTGCGCGAATAAGACTAGCTATTGTGTATTTATCTTCACATCGCGCATGTTTCTATTTTTGAAAAATAGATTCTGATTGATGAAGAATACGCTTAAGTTAAGATGGTGGGAGAACACTGTAAATGTCTTGGCAAACGTTTTATCCATTTCCATCATGAGATCGTCAATTATAATGACTGTATACTCATTTCCCTTTAACGAATTAACGTCATATACACCTTTGTGGAACAACATATCATCTTCGTACTCGTTGAACACTGTTTGACGCGTCGAATAACACCATATGAGGGGTCCCGCGTCTTAAGGTACCTAAGCGCCAAAATTAAAATTCGCCAGAAATCGCCTCCAAAGTTCAGCAATATTCTGGTAATAGTATCTCTGTTATTAATTGAGCTAGAACGTTCATTTTTGGCTAAATTAGAGTTCTAAGTGTGCTAATGAAGATGTTAGTGAGTTTTTGGAATATATTTTCATATTTTATATTTTATATATATTTTTTTTAATTTTTTGATTAGGCCTAACTTTGGGTGCGATTTCTGGCACAGAATGATTCCATTGATTTTTCATCACTATCACTAGCACGGTGAGACATTGCTGCCCACGTTGATAATAGTTAGAAGCCGCTGCTGTTCCCGCCACCCAGAGACCGAGCGTCCCACCCCCACCCCCATCACCTCCCACCAGTTGAACGGGATATTGGGGCCTTAAGACGCGCATCACATCTGGGCGGCAGAGCCCAGCTGGCGATAGAGGTGAGAAAAGTAGTTCGCTTCATAAAGTTTTCAACTATACTTCTAGTATGGTTGAAGGAAGGGTGAAAATAGTGATATCCATCAAAAACACGTTTTCGCCTCTGATGGCGCTTAGGTACCTTACGATGCGCGACCCCTCAATTATTACTTTATGCACAAATTTCGAGAACATCTCCCCCTTATCTTTAATGATTTTAAGTATAAACACAGTTTTACCACATCCTGTAGGGCCAGATATAACACACATGGAGGGGCTTGTGAACCTGAATTTTTCTACAGATTCCATCGCTAACACGTCACACCCCTAAGTGGGTCATTTACAAAATATAACAAAATTTAAGTGCTATTCCTTATATTCTTGTTTTTCTTCTTCCACTGAACCGTGAATGAAGACGATGTACAGCTTACCATCATCGATATTACAGATGGCCCCGATGTCCGTGTAGCTACAGACTCCATCCCGGCTGACGAACCCTCACCAGCGATACCTGTAGCACGCGGCAATCAAAGCGGAAACATGATGAAGAACCCTCCACGTCAGGTATAAAGCGCACCACGATTGCGCCGGTTGTTAGACCCCAGTAATAGAGCCCCAACCCTCTACGTCTTACGACACAACCCGCACAATTGTACCTTCCTCAAATATGCCCCCTTATAGCTGGTCAATTCCAGGTACTTCCTCCACACCAGCAGCAGCAGCTTCTCGTGCTGTGGAGGAAGGTATAACATTCGAGTTGGTGCGCACCGCTACTCCCACCCCTGCCCTGACTAGAAATCGGTACGTGGTACATACGTGGTTGACCCTGGATCCATGTATAGCAACGATGTTGGACTGCGACGCGTAGTTGAACGTATTGTGGAGTTTGCCCTTCAGAACCGCGACGAACGTGAAGTCAGGACGAGGTTGCCCTTCAGGTTCGGTTCAGATGACGGGGATGTAGATGATTTTTTGGGTAGTAATGCCATTCAGACGCTTGGCAACTGTAGATATAGAATATGTCTTGGGTCCAGTGGCGTATCAAGGGAGGGGCGAGAGGGGCGACCGCCCCGAGCGGCACTTCCCGAGGTGCGGCAAATTACTGTCAGGCGGGCGCAGTATGCAAAATTTTGGGTTTTTATGTTTAAAATGCAACCCTCCAAAAAATTATATCTCATCATTGTCGCGCGTTATTTGTGTACAAAATATCCATGGTTTTGATGAAAAATCATCATTAAATGCTATATATGCCACCTCAATGCCACTATTTCCACAAATAGTTGCGTTAAATTTTCACATCGGAAAGGTTGCCAGCCCTATTTTTCAGACTGTACGCAGAGAATTTTTTGAAATCATGGATCGTTTATTAGCAGAAATTGAAAAACGCACAGTTTGTCTTAAAAACATGAATGATCGCCTTGAATTTCTGTCTCCTTCGTACCTTTTGAATCAGTCCAAAGATGAAGAAATTAATACCAAAGTCAATAATTTTTCTTCCATCTACAATGACATTAATCCAGGAAGTCTACTGGAAGAAATAAAGCGTTTGCGCAGACATTTGCTCAGTTTCGAAAGCATAAGCGTCAACGATGATCCAAAGAACTGGAATATGTTAAAACTACTTCAGTGGATCGTTAAATGGGATCTAGTGGAATCTTTGCCTCATATAACAATTGCCCTCCGGATCTGTCTAACTACATGCATGTCCGTGGCAAGTTGCGAACGAAGTTTCTCGAAACTGAAACTTATAAAAACTTACCTCAGGTCAACTATAAGTCAATCTAGACTGAGCAATTTGGCGATTATTTCAATTGAACGCGAAGTTGCAGAGACAATGGACATAAAAAAAATCATTCATGAATTTTCTGTTATGAAAGTCCGAAAATTTAACTAGGCATTATACATTATATAGTTATTGTTAAAATTATGTAGTGTATTATGTACGGTACATTATGTAGTATTGTTAAAATTGAAGTTGCTTTATTTAAGTTTTTCTTCCAATAAAAGTTTTGTTTAGAAGTGTATTTTTGTAAAGGAATTGTTTTTAAAATTGAAAATTGTTGCGGGGGGGGGCATTTTCGCCCCGACCGAGCGGCAAAAAGTATTGGTACGCCTCTGCTTGGGTCGTATAATGCAGGTCTCTCAAAGTAGTACAGCCTTCAACATGGACAACTTCACGATAGATATTGATAGAGTATTCCGGGCTGCGGGTCATAGTGCCACACTTTATACTCTTAATTTCAATTCTCCGATTATTTACAGAAAACATTTAAACGTCGATCGTGGTTGCGGCTTTATAGCAATAGTCTTAGCTCATATGTTCACTGTGCTAAATACAATCGCGTATAATATCTGGCTGCCTACGGTAGTGGAGCGTGCCCGTAAACTGGCTTCATATTGATTGTAAGCTTGAGTTTGAGTGCAATATGGGTCCTGAAGAGCTGAGAAGGATAGAGCAGGAAATGAATGTTTGTATAGTTGTGTAAGGTTGTAACATATATTCTGCTCGAATTTTTAGTTTATTCAGAACAAAAATTAAATGACATAATGACAAATTAATCATCAATATAATTCCCTTCTTTTTCTATAACCTCCTTCCACCTGTAGAAAAGTTTTTTTATGCCACGTTCGAAGAAATCCCTTGGTTCAGAGTTAAAAAAAGCAATTACTTCGTTTTCAATAGCTTCCCTGGATTCCAACTTTTGTCCATCTAGGTGGTGTTGCAGACTTCTGAATAAACGGTAGTCTGAAGGTGAGATGTCCGGAGAATAAGGTGGATTGAGGCATTTTTTCCCAACCAAATGCCTCCAATTGGGCAGTGGTGATTCGAGCAGTATGAGGGCGCGCTTTATCCTGGTGGAATATAACAACTCTGCGATTAATTAATGCAGGACGTTTTTCTTGTAATATCATCTTCAGTCGTTGGAGTTGTTGGCAGTAGACTTCAGCTGTGATTGTTTGGTTATCTGGCAGAAGCTCAGAATGAATAATTCCTTGCATATCCCATCAAACGCATAGCAAAATTTTCTTTGGATATGATCCATTCCTTGGCTGAGGTTTAGGCTTTGTTTCACGGCTAAGCCACTGATGTCGGCGCTTAATATTGTTATAGAGGACCCATTTTTCGTCCCCAGTGACGATCCTATTCAAAAACGGTGCCTGCAGTTGCCGAGAATGCAGTGATGTGCAAATATCGACTTAAAGTTGAAGATTCGCTTGTGACAAATCATGCGGAGAAAATATTCATTAGCCTAATCCTACACGAGCCTAAGTCGTTCTGTATCATTCTGTATCGTGATAAGACATGTGCGAACCTGTCGCCGCGTGCATTTTGCAACATTTCTTAAACTATTTACATTATCTTGAGGTTATTCTATTATCTATCGTCCATTTTCTAATCGAGCAGAATTTATGTTACAACCTGATATTTGGAATGAATGATCGTCGTTGGACTGTGTGTTTTTTAAAGCTGTGTGAGAGATCGTACAAGACCTCTACTTATTTTAGGATTATCAGGAACATCCTATCTCCCCATCCGTAATATAAGGACTCTCTACGCTAGTTATGATAAAAGTTGAAAATATGGAAGGCATCATGATTTGTGTAAGGGATGTCTCGAGTTTGCTGATGATATAGTGAAACATTGTAAGGAGTGCTACTGGTATGTGAGCAGTGTAAAAGCCCCAAATGTGAAAATCGTGCAGTTGAAGCTGAGAAGAGGGAATGTAATGTGTGGAGACGCACATTTTTCAATAATAAATGCTTTGAGCTCCATAAATCAATTGGCACTTGCAGGAAAATGAGGATTTATAAGTGCGGTATATTTCACATGATGGATAATTGGGGGAATTTCAAGCATAAATGTGATGAAATTCAGTTTTACATGCCATGAGAAATATAAGGCGGCTGGAGTAAAGCATGTTTGCTATATAAAAGATGCTAAGTCTAAAAATAGCCCTTGTATGACCGTGTACTACGATATAGAAACATACACGAACGCTGAAACCAAAGAGGTTATTCCACATTTACTTGTAAGCCAGACTATCTGCGATGAGCATGGAGATCAAGTGTGATAAGTGTCACAAATGTGGTAAACGGACAAACGTTTTCAAAACGAATGCACACGACAGCCCTGTGAAACTCTTTGTATCTTATATTGTCAAATTATTTAGCGGACAAGTTAAAAAAAAAATGACTGTATATTCTTGCCCATAAAGGGGAAAAATTTTACACACAGTTCCTTTATAAGGAATTGCTTTAAAACGAGTCATTGGAGATATTTACAGGCGACCCCTTGAAAAGGGGGAACAAACTTATACGAATGCAGATAAGAGGTAATGTTCAATTTAAAGATACTTTATTATTCACACCTTGTTGTTGTTGTTTAGCCGATCAGCACACCCTGATCGAGCAAACCGGCGGCACGCAGGTAACCGATCGCCCTCTCCGTAGTGGACCAGAGGTTCAGCGCACTTGTCTGTAGAGTTGTCTAGTCTGTGTTTATATGTCCGTAAGTTGGGGTGATGTCCACATCGGAATCGTGCTAAGTTAACTCGATCCGATCTGCTCAGGCTGATCTCTGACCTGTTAATGGGTGGCGTCTTCGCACCTAGGACCGCATTCGGACCGAGTCGTGTCAGTGCTTTGTGGGTTAGGTGTGTGTGTGTGTGTGTGTTTTTTGTACTGTGTGATGTCTATGGGGCGTGGTATGGAATGGAGTATTTGGTTATAATGTCTCTCTGGTGTTACCTTAATGGTGGGAGGTGTCGGTGCATGATTGTACATGTAGTGGCAAGGGTGTTGTGGGTTAGTTGTCGCTGCTGCCATGAAGTGTGTTCTAAATGTTCTCTAACTTTCAGTATTTTTGTTTCTGTGTGCAGGTGTTCTATTGGTGTTGTTTGAGTGCATCCTGTAATGATACGAAGTGCGTTGTTTTGTATTGTCTGTAAGGTGTTTATGTGTGTGTTTGAGATAATGGGTTCCCAGCATGGGCTAGCATAGTCCATAACTGAGCAAATATATTGTTTGTATATGAGTAATGTTGTTTCCTGCTGGTGTCCAAAGTTTGTGCCTGTTAGTACCCTAAGCGTGTTAAGTCTTGACGTACATTTGTTTTTAATGTCCTGAATGTGGTTTGCAAAAGATAATGATGTGTTCTATGTGATCCCAAGTATTTTGGTCATGTGAGTGTGTGGAATGTTGGTGTTGGTTAGTGTAAGCTGTGGAGTTATCTGGTGTTCTTTTGTGTTGCTTGTAAGCAAGGTGATGGTTGATTTTGTGGGTGCTACTTTGAGTCTATTTTGTGTGAGCCAGTCTTATATACTGTTATATATGTTTGTAGGTTATTTGTAGCGGTGTCGATGTTGTGGTGGGTGGATGTTAGAGTGATGTCATCTGCATATGATGATAAGGTAAGCTTGTTATCTGTGGGTGTTGGAATGTCATGCATGTATAAGTTGAACAGTGTTGGTGAGAGAACAAAGCCTTGAGGGACCCCGTTCGGAAAAAACTTGTTTTTGGATGACCTGCCATTAAATGTGACATGAGTATCTTCCTGAAAGGTAGTTGCTCAGCCACCTTTTCGTATTATTGTGCATGTTTGTGTTGAGTAGTTTGTTTATGAGAGCGAAGCGTGGGATAGCATCAAATGCTTTACTAATGTCTATTGTTGCTAATAGTGTACGTTGAGCTGGTCGTCTGGAGTTGATGCCATCCATGATGTGCTGCGTGAGGTTAGTGAGTAAAGTCGTGGTTGAGTGGTGAGGTCTGAATCCATGTTGAGTAGGCGATAGTGGTATGTGTGGGTTGGTGATTTGTAAGATTAGTCTTTCTGTTACTTTGGAAGGTGTGCATAGTAAAGTAATGGGTCTATAGGAAAGTGGTTCTGTTAGATTTTTGTTTGGTTTGAGTAGTGTAATAATTTTACCTTGTTTCCATATGTCGGGAATAATACAGTGTTGGTATGAATATGTGCTGATATTTGTGAGAGCTAGTATTCCCTGTGGGCCCAAGTGTTTAAGGTGTATGTTAGATATGTTGTCTGGTCCAGTAGCCTTCGAATTCTCAATGTTTTTGATGATGTTGGTGTTCTGGTCTGTATTGAAGGGTGTAATGGTCGTGTCGAGTCTGTAGGTTTTCTTGTGTCTGGCTGTTTGTCTGTCTGCGTGTTTCTTGTTGTTGTCTCTGTTTAAGTGACTTATTCTTGCGTAATGATTAACTAGAATGTTAGCTTCTTGTGTGTATGTTGGGATATTATTTTGGCTGCGACAGATAGCTGCCTGTGAGGTGTGAATGCCGCTGTTAGAGTGGGTAATGCTGTTTATAGTCTTTTATAGCCTGGATGTATCTGTGGAGTGGTTTAGTGTTGTTATGAATTCCCTAAATGTTTCTGTTTGTTTTTCTTTGAGTTTGTTGTTTATTTCTGTGTTGAGTTCTTGTATCTGCTGTTTTATGGCTTCTGTGTGTGGTGTTTGTGTGTTATGTTTGAGGTTGTTACGTTGCCTTATGAGGTAGGTTATTTCTCTAGTGTAATTTGGGTTGTATTTCCTAATGTTGCCCTCGGGTATGTATTTGTTTGCATTATTGATGATCTGATTAAATGTCTTGAGTGTTGTATTGATGTTTATGATGGGTGTGCTGTTTAACGTGGTGAATTGTTCCTCAGTCTGTATTTTGAACTGTTCCCAATCAGCTTTCTTGTAATTTCTGTAAGTGTGCCTAAGGCTGTTGGGGCAGAGTGCAGAACGTGTTGTAATTATGATGGGCAGGTGGTCTGATGACAGTTGTTTTTCTCTTCTCCAGTGTGTATGTGTTGCTAGTGAGGGAAAACAGAACGTTATGTCTGGGGAGGAGTTTCAGTATCCTGCTTGATGTGGTATGTGTGTATGTTCTTCTGTATTGTTAAGAATGAAGTGGCTGTTTAGTTGTGTGGCTATGTTGGCGCCTCTGGTGTTGCTTTGGTTGTGCAGGTACCAACTAGTGTCTTTAGCGTTGAAGTCTCCTCCTAAGATGACATTAGTGAGAAAGGCCAGATTGTGTAACTGTGGATTGTAATTGGCTGGCACCTGAGGTGAACTATCTGGTGGAATGTAAATGTTGATTAGTGTGGTGTTGTGTTTTGAGCGTGTTTTAATGTTAACTGCCTGTATTTCTATCGTGTTATTTGCTTGGATTGTGTTTGCAATGTTTTGGGTGACATCAGTGTAGCTAATGCTTTTATTTATGTAAGTGATGAGTCCACCCCCGTTACCTTCAGTACGATCTTGACGGATCGCCATGAAGTCAGGGATGGTGGGTGTTTTGTGTGTGCGTTTTAGTTTTGTTTCTTGTATAAGTGCTATGTGAATGTTTTGTTTGTGTACGAATTCCCTAAGCTGCAGGATTTTGTTTGTGAGGCCATCTACGTTGTACTGTAATATGTTAATATTATACTTCTGTATGTGTCTCATGGTGCTATTGTGTCTATGTCTTTGCGTATGGTGACATGTGTAAGTTGTAGTGGGGCCTGGATTAGTCTTAATGTCGCCGGAGAGTAAGAGTAATCCGGGGAGCACGCAATTGCTCCCCGTAAATGAAAAAATAGCACGCTGAGAATAGGTCTGGTCCCTGGGAGCCGATCGGCACTCTGTCCGTGCAGCGCAACAGGCCGTCGACTGCCAGTCTGGCCAACCGTAGACAGCCCGCTGCACAGAGATTTGAGGAAGTTTGGCCACCAGCGCGTTGATGTTTTGGTTTGACGTCGCCTCTTCTTCGCGTTGAAGTGTCCTGCGCTGGAGGATACAGCCACTGTTAGAAGCTTCCTCGTCAGCTGCTAACACTTTTTTCAAGTTGTTGTAGCTAACTATTCAGAGGTTTTTTATAAACAAATGTCAGTTTTCTGCTCAAAACGGCTCTTTCTAATTTTAAAATTGATTATTCAAGGAAGCAATTAGCTACCCAAGGTGATGGGTGTAGCCGCCGAAGTTTCAAAAGGTGATAGAATTTCCCTTACACATTCCTCACTAACGAAACTTTAAATTACGTAGGACTACCTCCACCCAAACATTACTTTAACTACACCAACATGAGTGATAGTGAGCGTGAAGATTTTGACCGCTACTACAAGTTTTATTGAAACTAGTCCATACATTATAGCTGATGAATGTGAGCGTTATTGCGTGAATGATGTGCGCGTGCTTAGAGTATGTTTCTACGCCTTTAGAAGGATGTACATAGCCCGTTTCAACTGCGATCCGTTGCAAGTCGCAACCACGATCGCCTCATTATTCGTTACTGTGTTCAAGAATAACTTCATGCCTAAAGACACCTTAGCCGTCATTCACAGAAACAATCCCCGCAGTTATGGGCACAAGGCTATTTACTGGCTCATACACCTACAGCAACAGACAGGGGTATACATAAAACACGCCCGCAACATGGGGGAAGTACCCATTAAGGTTAATGGTCGTGTTTTCTGGGTTGATGGTCTGAGTGAGGATCCAGCCACTGGTAAGAAGACTGTGTACTCCTTTAACGGCTGCTGGTGGCATGGATGCCCACGCCCTGAGTGTGCCGTCACAGGGAACCTCCATAGAAGATCCCCCGCCGACAGCCTCGCATGGACCCCTAACCGTGATCAACTTATAGGCTCCCAGTTCACTCACAAAATCGTGTGGGAGCATGAGTATGATGCACGGATGGAAACGGATGGCTAGTACCTTGAACAAATAAGGGCTATCAAACGTTCAATGGTGTTGGACTCCCCCTCAAATACCGTGATGCTTGTTCGGAGGGCGTACAAATCCATTCAAGCTATTCTTTCCACCTACGGAAGGCGTGAAACTCTATTACTACAACTTCTGTTCTTATATCCCTAGGTGATGAAGAACAATCCGTACCCCGTAGGTGCACCTGAGAAACTGGTGGGTCCCGCCATGCCAACCATCGAGGAGTTCCAGCTAACTTGAGTGAGCGCTACTTTGGACTCTCTTTCGTAGACGTGCTCCCCACACGCGATTTATGGATGTCGATCTTACCCGTCGTTATAGATCACAAGCTCATGTTTCCCATGTGCGTGAAGTGCGCAGAGGAGAACAACGGGGATTGTATTCATACAATCAATCAGCGTAAGACCAGAGGTGTATATACAAGCCCTGAGCTGGACCTAGCGGTTCAACATGGTTACAAAATATTGAAGATACATGATGTGTGGAGGTTTCAGAAGCTACCCAACCTTTTCACACCATATATAAACGCTTTTTCGAAGGATCAGGTAGAAGCATCGGGGTATCCGCGAAGAGTTAATACCGAAGATGAAAAAACGTATTATATTCAGCGTTACCATGCCCGTGAAGGTATACAACTTGACCGTTCCCACATTGTTAAAAATCCTGGCAAGCGCTTTAGTGCAAAGTTGTGTCTAAACAGTCTTTGGGGAAAATTTTCACAGAATACTGGCAAAGAGAACGTTCATTTGAGTTAGAGTGAAGTCTGGGATTATGCCAAAGCTCCCGATAAAAAGGTTATGGAGATCGTGAATGTAGGTAATACTTACATAATGAAGCAAAACATCACCGAACTGGCCACAGATACCTCACGGGTTACAAACATACCTGTAGCCAGCTTCACAATGGCCTACGCCCGCATCAAACTTTGGGGACCACTGCTCTCTCTTGGGCGGAGGGTGCTGTGCGCTGACACAGATAGCGTAATATTCACAGAGAGGGAGGGTGAATACATGCCGCCTATTGAGGAATTCTTCGGAGAGATAACTGACGAGATCATGGATGAGTATGGTGATGGTGCATACGCTGACTCGTTTTTATCAACAGGGCCAAAAACTTATTGGGTACTGGTGAGGGTGGGGGAGGATATGAAATATATCGTGAAAGCTAAGGGTATTACGCTTAACCATGCGAACTGACGAGTCGTTAACTTTGACTCGTTGAAGAATCTAGTGTGCTTGGAAGGTGATGGCGATCAGCCACCCCAACTGACTGTGGGGACCCACAATTTTCGGGCGCAGAAACTGGGGTGTGTGAAGGAACTTAGAGGCACGAAGGTATGTCGTAACACCTATAGGAAATGTTACCAGGTGCCTGGTACCTATGATACCGTACCCTTTGGATACCTTAATCCTTGATTGTTTATATATATATATATATACACACACACACAGCCATATATATATATATATATATATATAATATATATATATACACACCGCCATTTATCCTCTAAGCTATGGACTTCTTGGTACTAAAACGTCTGTCTGTAGCTCCACTTAACTTCGACATTACAGTATTATTTCTAATCAATTGTATATATTTCTATCCTTAGTATATGAACTCTCATTGTATTAATAATATTTGTCATATGGACTATAGTCTGCCAACAAACCTTTTCATTTTAATTTTCATATATGTGTGTGTGTGTGTGTGTGTGTGTGTGTGTTGTTAACGATATGTTCATTTATTACGTATATTTGTTTCAATTAGGGTTTCATTTTCTCCTTTGTGTGCGTGCGTGTGTATAATCCTATGCTCCGCCCACTGTGAGCTCGGTCATGTGACTCCTGCTACTACCTGGGCATATCTCTACCCCTGTGTGCTCAGGCTCAGTTGACCACTGCAAACTCTGAAGTCAGACGTGTATTTTCTCACGTAAACGAAAAATAGTGATGGCTACTTTTGATATTGCGTGTTCGACGTTTATGAAGTGGTATTCGGTAAAGTCGGAAGATGTGGTGAATACTGAAAGACGACCTACCCCACCCTCCTTTGAGACTTTTAAGGCTACATTGAATCGCAGGAAGGAACAAGATGTTCAAATATTCTATGGATAATCTGGCGAGAGTATTGCCGGATTTCGCGACACAAATGACGTAATGGACTACGTTGTAGGGCTAAACTGTATAAAAGCGTACATATACCGTTAGGTGAAAGAAATAACGCATGCAGAAGAGAAGCAACGGATATGGGTAATGAGTCTTGTTGATGAGTGGTGTGACAGGCGGTATTATGTCATGCTGCATCATAGCGAGTAATCTTACCCTGCGGCTCAGAATGTGAACCTTGTCATCATGGACGAGCTAAAGTACTTTTACCACTACATTCATATATATCATGACGAGGTTCGCAGTGAGGTTGTGGCTAAACGACTGTGTGTTTTTAAATAGAATTTAGAGAGGAGTATCGATTGTTAAACACAAAGGATAAATATGGTCACATGTTTCTCTCAAATAGTACACCGGATTGTTAATGCGTGGAGAACGTCTAGTGAGCATAAAATATTAAAACTGAAATTACCCCATGTGTCGGAAAATTTCCCGGTATAATGGGTACAAGTACTCGTATGATTCATGCTAGAACAAATCCGTACACGATTCAACAGCTTATGGTGTGAATCGCTACCCCGTCGAGCCGATTCACCTACCCGTGTCTCATATTCATGTCAGAGCTTGAACCGACTGGACGTGCGCTCCTCGAATACAATGGAACTTCCTTTGAGAAACATTCTCAATGCCGTGTACGATGTGTCCGTGACGAAGTCATTGCGTATGTTCAGGCGTGAAACCGGTGCCATTAACTATGTACTTGAAACGACTTGTAGACAAGTAAACTCTGGTAAACGTGATGTTATTTATTTAAGTGTTGAGGAGATAACTAGTCTTCGTGATAGTTGAAAAGTGGGGTGAGGACCGTTATAAAATAACTGCAGGTGGAAGTACAAGAAGAGAACAGATTAGTGATGCCCCCTTATATGCCGTTGTTTTTACGTTGTGTATAAATAACGATCAGCCATCCATTGATGTACGACTGATGTGGAAGAATGCATCTGATAATAACGTTCTTGTGCCTACGCGAAACCTCTTCATCCTCGACAGAATATTTGAAATCGTCGGATTCCGCAAGCTTTAGTCTATATTAGACGCGCGTGTTACGGATATGATTTATTTTGACACGGTTCTTGAATGCGCATACACGGATACACGCATACACGGATTTATCGAATGTAGGAATGAACAAGGCGAGAATGGTCTAGAGCTGGATGCATATTTAAAAGGTTTAGACTTCAAAATATCATGAACTTTGGTACAAAGGACTTGAGCGGTACAGGGCAGAGCTCGCCTACACTGTTCATCCTGAAGAATTGTACCTCTCTATCGTTACGACTTGGAAGATTATTTCAGTTACCGCTATGCGTTGTGAAGAAGAGTTCACGATTAAAAAGCTCGGGTCGGTAAGAAAAAACCCTCGATTGGAAAGGAGTGTTTATAAACTTGTATTTTATAATGATGTGGTGGCTAACGATACCCTCTTTTTGCGTGTTTTTGATTGTATTCTATCCCTGTTTAAAGATAACTTGCCAACCGAATGTAAAATGGGCACAAAAAATAGTATTGAACGATATGAAGGCCATTTATATCGAGTATAGGCGCCCGCACACTTTGAACGGTTAAATAACGTTAAATCGTATTTACTGCGTAGTGCAAAGCAATAATGATGTGACTGTAGACTCGATTACGTGCGAGTTTAGTGTTTTAGTTAAGCGCAGTAGAACGAATGTATTTAGATGTACATATATTTATTTTCAATATATTTAATTACTTAATATAATTGTGTGTATATATATATATATATATATATATATATATATATATATATATAAGGGGGTCGAAATTTTGTATTCTTATTCTACACACTGCTCGGAGTTTCCTTTGGGCCCCTAAACAATATATTGTAATTACAACGCTATGCTTCCCCTACCCGTTGCATATGCCGCCCCTATTTTTAAATTGAAATGAAATTGAAACCAATTCTTTGAATAAAAAACACTGATAAATGACAAAGATTAAAGTAAATAATGATATAAGTAAAGTTAAAGGAAGTTATATATATATATATATATATATATATATATATATATATACAGGGTGTCCCAAAAAAATGTATACACACTTTAACAGCTGATAGCTCAATTGATGTTTCTTTCTTTCCAAGTTAAACCCATTAGAATTAATAATGGCAGTCAGACTAAGCTTTGAACAAAGGAAATTCATTCTAAAATGCTACTGGAAGTGTGAAAACGCAGTTGAAGTGCAAAGACAGTTTAGGAGGGAGTTTCAAACAGATCCACCAACGCGACTTACCATCACTCGAATTAGAGATAAGTTTGAAGCCGATGGAACTGTTCAGAATGTCCACAAGAAGCGTTCCGGAAGACCACGGACATCGACAAGCCCCACAAAGCAAGAAAGAGTACTGGAAACGTATCACCAAAGTCCAAGAAAATCTGTGCGGCAAGCGAGTCGTGAGGTAGGAATTTCAGAATCGTCTGTCCAACGCATTTTGAAGCGCTGTCAATGGAAAAGTTACATTCCAAGATTAGTCCATGCTATTAATGAAGATGATCCGGACCGAAGAGTGGAGTATTGCGAGTGGTACTTGGCACGATGTGGATGTGGATTGGACGAAGGGGTTTCGTAGAATACCCTCCGCGTTCACCAGACCTCACACCACTAGACTTTTTTTATGGGGATACTTAAAAGACAAAGTCTACGCTATAAAACCTGCAACAGTCGCTGAATTGAGAGCAGCCATTGAACGAGAATGCACACAAATACCAAACGAAATGTTTCGTGATGTTTGCGATTCCATTGCTTCGCGTTATCAGCAAAGTCCAAGAAAATCTGTGCGGCAAGCGAGTCGTGAGGTAGGAATTTCAGAATCGTCTGTCCAACGCATTTTGAAGCGCTGTCAATGGAAAAGTTACATTCCAAGATTAGTCCAAGAAAATCTGTGCGGCAAGCGAGTCGTGAGGTAGGAATTTCAGAATCGTCTGTCCAACGCATTTTGAAGCGCTGTCAATGGAAAAGTTACATTCCAAGATTAGTCCAAGAAAATCTGTGCGGCAAGCGAGTCGTGAGGTAGGAATTTCAGAATCGTCTGTCCAACGCATTTTGAAGCGCTGTCAATGGAAAAGTTACATTCCAAGATTAGTCCATGCTATTAATGAAGATGATCCGGACCGAAGAGTGGAGTATTGCGAGTGGTACTTGGCACGATGTGGATGTGGATTGGACGAAGGGGTTTCGTAGAATACCCTCCGCGTTCACCAGACCTCACACCACTAGACTTTTTTTATGGGGATACTTAAAAGACAAAGTCTACGCTATAAAACCTGCAACAGTCGCTGAATTGAGAGCAGCCATTGAACGAGAATGCACACAAATACCAAACGAAATGTTTCGTGATGTTTGCGATTCCATTGCTTCGCGTTATCAGCAGTGCCTGGACCAGAACGGACGTCAGTTTGAAAACAGGCGTTGACAAAACAATTAAATAATGTCTGTAGATTCTATTACATTTTGAAAATGAAATGTATTTTAATAAACACTGCCTTTATAATTATTTAAAGTGTGTATACATTTTTTTGGGACGCCCTGTATATATATATATATATATATATATATATATATATATATATATTAACCCCTCCGTCTATGGCCCTGAGTCGGTTCGGATCGACGGGGGTTCTAGTTAGGAGGCAGCAACGGATATTTCTTCTATAACATTCTAATTCTTTTCCACCGGTCAAATGGTGGGTCGCCACTCTGTTAAACTCTTGGCTACAGACTCGCCAGACTGTTATGCCAATATCTTCTATGGTGCTTGGGTTGTCTCTTTCTTAATTTGGGCAAAGGGTCGCCAGTTGTTAATTCTTCTCTTTTTATAATACTCTTATACTTTCTCTGATACTAATATTATCGACTTTTCTTTTATAACTTATCGACTTAACTGACTAAGTTCTTCTGAAGAGAGCACGGCTCGAAGGGGAAAATAAAAAGTTTCTCTTGCTGTAGTTTACTTCTAAAAATGTACAGGTAGTGGTCTGAATTTTACAGGGGTAGAGGTTCGACCTCTTTCGACCATAGCTCAGGCCGGAATCTAAAAAGTTAAGGAGGCAAGGGGCCTCTGCCCCCTCCTCGCAGCGAGGCTGCTAACAGTGACCAAAACAGAGTCTTGTAATGAAGTGCCGTAATGAAGTGCTATTCATTTTACAAATACATGTATAATATAAACCTAAATGTTGGGGGACGGCAGTTGAAGGTTAAGTTCCCCCCTTTTAAACACATGATCAGATGTTTGAAAGATTCCAAATAAAAATTTTAAAAAATAAAAAAACTAATTTGTATTTTTCGCCGAGTCTACATTTATGAAGGCGATATAATTTCATAGTAGTACATAAGTACAATTTGAGTACATGACTGACTACGTATTAATTTTGGTTAATTACGATTACAATTATGGATTACTTCACATTCGCTTATGATTGTCCATTACAGTTCTATTAAAGTACATTCTTACATTATATATTAAATCATTACATTTAATTACAGTTTCATTGAAGTACATTACGTCGTTTACCATTCTTACAGTATTTTTATATATTTATATATGGTTATTATATATGGTTATAATATATGGTTATTATATATGGTTATAATATATGGTTATTATATATGGTTATTATATATGGTTATTGTATATGGTTATTAGTACAACACAAGTACATGAGACATGACACACATGATGTAACATAACGCATGATAATGTTATAAATTCGAATCAGAGCGAAAGGAGATATTTTATCTTTGAAGCGTTCAATTTTGCAATAGTTAGCGGAATTTGATAACTTAACTAAGCATTTTCAAGTTCAATGCGGGAGGTGATATAATTAAAAATAAAAATGATAAAAATAATACGAGAACGTATTTATGCGTTTTCGAACGAATGCATGAAGTTTTGCGTTTCATAGATTGACACGAGTAAAAATGAATATTTAATAAAATTTATATAGGATAATGATCAAAGGAAATTAATGACGTATAGATGAATATGGTTGAATAATAATATTTATACTACATAACACCACAACATTATTATTAAAGAATTTACCATACATTGAATACGGAAGATGTCCAAATACTAAGCACATGATTCAGTGTACAAGGTATGGGAAACGTAAAGAGAATTAAGTTATTTTATGACCTCATAGTGTATAAGTCATTATTAGAAAAGATGAATTAGAGAAATACAGTAATGAATAAAGAAGTACAAATCGAAATTCTATCCAAAACTCGCTTAGGCGATTTTGGTTTCCTCATGTAAAAATGAATATGGATTATTCATTGTTCATTTTTACAGTTATATATATATATATATATATATATATATATATATATATATATATATATAATGAGAAATCTTTCTCCGTATATTACTTAAAGAATCAATTGAAGCATACTAAAATCAAAATATTCACCTTAAGAAATTTAATTGAAGCATATTAAAATCAAAATATTCACCTTAAGAAATTTAAAATTGTAAATTACTGACACCACTGGCCTTTCCATTGGAACACAGGTAGCTTTTTTCTCGACTCCAGTACATTCAAAATAAATTTATGTCTGTTTTCGTAACCAATTCTATCTTGTGATGCTTCTGCTACCACATTTACAGCATGTTCTACTCCCTGGCTGTGACAGGGAAGAGGAATAAGCTGAAGTGGTTCATTTCGAACTTTAAGAAGATCATCATTTGTCAAATTCTGTAAAATAGGTGGAGGGGTGATGGTTTCGTTGTCCCAGTCGATCATGTTAGAATAATCGTCTGCTTCAAAGTTCAGTGTTTTTGGCAGCTCAAAATTTCTCGCATTGGTGCTCCTAGTTCTTGCTCGAATGATGTGCTGAAGAGCCAGCTCTCTGACCTCTCTTCTTGTGTCTGTTATCATTGAGAGTAAGATATTTTCTGGGTGGGAAAAATAGGCGTTATTTCTGAGGACACGCTCTATAATCATCCGATGCTTTTTATCTAAGCCTTTAAGCAAGTGCATGATATACCAAAAATTAGATGCTCCCTCATTTGCCTTTGGATGAGACTTTATCCAAAACCAGCCTGGAGCGTAAACCAGCATTATCATTTTTACTAGGTCTTCGATGTTTTTGTCTGGATTCCGTGTAGAGACATATAAGCGCAGGATCGTGTTTGCTCGAGCTAGCCATCTTGCATGATGGAGGGTACCTGGGGATCTGGTGGCTAACGCTTGTGAGATGCGTCCAGATTGTATGCTAATGCACATTTCATACATATATTTTTGGTCACTGCTGAAACTTTTAACAATATCGGCCGAAACTTCTTTAATGTTGCTCTCTACAGGGGTATAATCAACTATATCCAGTTTGGTCAAATCCTCTCGGAGTTTATTTCCAAGAGAACCTTTGAAGGTGTTTGGTCCCGAAGTTTTTCCATCAATTGCTTCAAATACGTGCCTGAAGGGCAGTTCGTTTGCATGCAAAAGGCAAATCAGCCATTGTACCGGCCTGTCCAGATATAATTCAATCAATTTTAGCACTCCACCAATCCTGCCAGTATTCACTGGGATGCCATCGCATAGCAAAGCTTTGAGGGATTCTTTGCTATTAGAATCAACTATAAAAGTTATTATTTCATCTGCAATACAACAAGCAGTTCCGTTATCTGGAGCTATATGATCCATGTAAACATCACCAGGTTCTTTGACTATTACATAATATTCTTCATACTCCATTCCCTTCTTTGTCTTAGTTTGATCTTTTCTACCATCAAATCCGATGCCTTCACTCTGTGTGTTCTCTGATTTCACTTTGATTATGTTCTTTTTACCCACTCGTATTCTTTCTCTTTCCACTTTTTTCCTATCCAACATGTTGGTTTCGTCTAATATTCCCATATCCTTCAAAGCTGCATTTACTATAGCTGCAGTAGCTCTGTAACTTACACGGTATCTATCTGCTGTTATTGTTAAGTTATCATAAATAATTCTGTTCTGATGGTTTTCTCTCAGCTCAAAATCCGGAACAAAGTCAATATCGTCGCTGTCATCATCAATTTCCATGCTCTCATCTTCCATAATATGTAAAGGGTCCAGTTTGCTGGTTGAGGCGACATTCATATCTAGGCTTATCTTGGCTCTTCTTTCTAATCCTTTAATTCTATCGTGAGTCCTTTTTCTTGCGAAAGTCATTACTCTGTCCATTGGTCCTAGTTGGTTTTTTCTTTGTTTCTACCCCACAAAAGACTCCCACTCAGTCATTGGAACTCTAATATCACAGCTGCAATCCGTTCGACTGATTTTTTTATCGTAACAAGTACAAGTGCAAATATCAAACATTTCATCGAATGTCTCCACCTTCTGCTGAAAACTGTTGTTTCTTTGTTTTAATGGTACTTTATTTAGCTTTGCTGCAGATTCTATCAATCGTTCAACTTTTATAGCTATTCCTTCAAATCCTATATGTGGAAAGGAAAACTTCTCCCAAATGGCTTTCACATCTTTAGTGACAATTCTGTAACATTCTTTTGCTGTTCTAGAACCTTTCGAAATCAGTTCTCGTTTTCTTACCAATAAATAATGCCTAAATACGTCAGCCTTTGAATGAGTCATTGAAGGTGGAAATTCTGCAGGGTGACCAAATGTTGAATTGTGCGTTTTGCTTCTTGTCGCCATGATTTCACTTTTTTAGGCCTAGTAGTATTAATAACAAGAAACTAATTGTTAAATTCTAGCAATCATAACTCATTCAATCATAAACAATCTGAAAATAACAATCTGAAATGAAACTCATTCGGAATTAAAACATAACTCATTCAATCATAAACAATCTGAAAATAACAATCTGAAACTAAACAAAAAACGTGACAATAATTTATATAATTCATCTAATCTATCTAAATTAACCTATGTAATCTATTCAATCGATCTAAAACTATCTAAATAATCTATCCAAATTAATTTAATCTACTTAATAAGACTTAATATAATGTATGATTGTCACATTTGGGGTTTATATCTGTGGAGAGAGTGAAATGGGGGGATGCTATGGAAAAGGTAAGGGGGGTCGCATATACTCATTTTTTTTACAAGATGATTGAGATCATCATTTCCAACTACGTGCATACTGTGGAATTGGAGAATCTCGACTTTTGATATGTTTTGACCCCCCTAATAATATATATATATATATATATATATATATATATGTTTCCTGTACTAATATGTTGATGATTATACTCCATCGTTTTGTATAGTATCATTTTTTATTTTCAATAAATTTAATATTATTATTTTTATTTTCAATGTATTTAATTATTTAATATAACTGTATATATATATATATATATATATATATATATATATATAATATATATATATATATTTCTCCTCTACTGTTATATTGATGGTTATACTCCAACGTTTTGTATATTATTATTTTTTATTTTTTGATTATATATATATTTCCCCTCGTATTTCTTATGCTAGTATTATTTTTGCATTTATTTTTTTATCATATATATTCCATCGTTTATATAGGATTGTATATTTATTTTCTATATGTTTCGTGAAATTGATTCCAATAATTCGTCTAAATATACAGAATGATGTTATAATGTTATAATGTTTCAGACCAACAAAGACCCTAGGATCCACTCATGGCTGGTCTACCTAACTGTGTTCCTAATCGTGTATTGTGTATACACATACGAGGAAAAGTGTAGGTGTGGCTGTAAAGACTGTACAGTAATGTAGAAATGTGTGTGCACCCATTATGGGTCTCCCATTTAAAGGTGTTTGTGGGGCAAGTGAAGATCATGAGTTTTTCAATACCTCACAGTACTATGGGGGGCACCGCTCGGCAGAGGAATCTCTTTAAATGGGGTGTGTAAGGACAGAGAGTATCCCTAACCCAAGACGCTGCCTCCCTATATCCCACAACACTTGTGTTGAGCTGTGGGATCTATCCCCACAAAGCCTTAATTTTACTACCTTAAACTATACCCTTTCTATCAACATGCGCGTCCAATCGATTCTTAAACATGTTTATAGACGTGCTACTAATTACTTCTACCGGCAAACTATTCCAGCTATTTACTATTCTATGCGTAAAAAAGTTTTTCGCAACTGCTGTCTCGAACCTTCTACTTGTCAACTTACACCCGTTATTTCTAGTCCTATTATATTGAGATATTTCGAAAAAGCTATCTCTATCTACGTTATCAAACCCATTCATAATTTGAAAACCTGGATTAGATCACCCCTTAACCTCCTAGTCTCGAGTGTAGTCAATTTTAACTCTTTAAGCCTATCCTCGTACGACTTTGACCTAAGAGACGGAATCATCTTAGTTGCTCGTCTTTGAACTCTTTCGATTTTGTCTATATCTTTGCGCATATGCGGATTCCAAAATTTGACCGCGTACTCCAAATGGGGTCTAACTAATGATTTATAAAGAGGAACTATAATATCGCGCGATTTGTACTCAAAATTTCGAGCTATAAAACCTAACACTTTGTTCGCCTTATTGACCGCCGCTGTACTTTGTTTCGCTACTTTTAAATCACCAGTGACTATAACTCCTAAATCTTTTTCCTGCTCTACGCTTGTTAAATCTTTCCCTGACATACTATACGCAAAATTACCGTTACGCGAACCTATATGCATAATTTTACACTTATCCACGTTAAATCTCATTTGCCATGTGACTGACCAATCAACGATTTTATTCAGATCTTCCTGAATTTTACCTCTATCTTCGTCATTAATCGCCCTACCACCCAGCTTCGTGTCATCCGCAAACTTTGAAACTGTACTGACTAGGCCGACATCTAAATCGTTAATATATATAAGAAAAAGCAAGGGGCCCAATACAGAACCCTGAGGAACGCCACTCGCTACATTAGCCCAACACGACTCCGCTCCATCAACGACCACCCTCTGTTTCCTGCCTCGCAACCATTCTTCTAGCCAATTTATTACTACACCCCTGATTCCATGAGCCTTAGTTTTTTCAATCAGTCTTTTGTGCGGCACGGTGTCAAACGCTTTTTGAAAATCTAAATACACTACATCAACCGCCCGATATCTATCGTAAACGTTAACCACGCTTTGGAAAAATTCTAAAAGATTAGTTAAGCAAGATTTGTTTCGCCTAAAACCGTGCTGCGTATTTCTGACCAGATTATGCACTTCTAAGTGTTCGACTATACGATCCCTAATTATTGATTCCAGTAGCTTACCTACAACAGACGTTAAACTGATTGGCCTATAATTTCCCGCCGCACCTTTATCGCCTTTCTTAAAGATAGGTGTTACGTTCGCTAACTAAATTATCTGGTACGCACCCCTCAGAAATAGACGCATTAAAAATCTTTGTTAGCGGCACAACAATGCTATCTTTTAATTCTTTTAGTTGTATGGGATATATGGAATCCGGACCCGGTGATTTACGCGTTTTCATTTTATCAATATAGCGCATTACTTCCCCTTCACTAACGACAATATTATCCAAAATATTACCATTATCAAAAGGTATTATGTCTATGACCGTAGGGATATTCGTTACATCTTCTATAGTAAAAACTGACGTAAAAAATTCGTTTAGCAAGGTAGCCATTTCCTTGTTTTCAGAGACTAGATCTCCATTTCCATTTTTTAATGGACCTAAGACACTTTTTACTGGATTTCTATTATTGACGTATTGAAAGAATCGCTTGGGATTTTCTTTACCGTCACGAGCTATGGAGATTTCAAATTCGCGTTTTGACTTTTTTATTACACTTTTAGCTTCACGCCTTAGAGATATGTAGTTGTTTCGTAACAACAGATTATCTTTATCGGACTTGTATAGCCTATAAGCCCTCTCTCTACTCTTTATAATGTCTCCTACTCTAGAAGTAAACCACAAGGGCTTGTTGTTTACTTTCGCACGCTTAATTTTGTACGGTACACATTCCTCATTTATAGTCCTAAATACCTTTACGAACGATTCCCACATTAGTTTTGCGTTGGAGTTCCCCATTACGTTTTCCCAATTGACGTGTGAAAATTTATTTCGAAATTTACTACAGTCTGCGTGCTGGAAGCTAGGAATTTTAGTCGAGTTAGTTGGTTTCGAGTGACTTACTGAGAGGACAAACTCTACCATATTGTGATCGCTATTGCTCAACGGTTCTATTACTTGAAGATCAGTAATTAGCCTATCATCCGTAGTTATTACTAAATCTAAAATACTGTCCAACCTCGTAGGTTCCCCAACCTTTTGAATAAGAAAGCTATCCTCGAGAAAATTAACAAAACGATTACCTTCCGCGTCTCCCTGCATTGTATCGTAATTCACGTTGGCGCAATTAAAGTCACCCATAACTAAAGCCTGCTCACTACCGATTATTCTCTTTAGTTCACGATATAACGCTTCGTCCGTAGCAGCTGTTTGATTTGGGGGCCTATATATAACCGCAACAAGAAGTTGAAATCGTTGAATTTAAGTTCTGCTATAGTCGAATCTATCGGTTCTGGAATTGAGTGCTTTACTTCTATAACGTTCGCAATATTATCTTTGATATACAACATAACACCGCCTCCTCGCCTACCTATTCTGTTTTTAACAAAAAGTCTATAACCTTTAATTTGATACTCCCCTACAAAGTCACGTGTTTCAGTGCTAAGCCACGATTCATTTATCGCAATTAAATCATAGTCTTTACAAGCAATTAAAGAAAAAAATTCGTTTATTTTATTTCGTAGGCTACGAGCATTTAAGGATAGAACCTTCAAATTGTTTGTAATTGCGACACCTTCGCGAGCGCGGGGGAAATTTGTGGAATTTACGCTGGGACCGTTCGGCTTACGGCAGCCTGAAAAGAAGAGACAGTATTATGAAATAGTCTTCCTAAACGCGCAGCTCCAACTTCATTAAGATGAAGTCCATCTTCGAGGAACAAGTCCCTCCTGCCGTAGAAACTGTTCCAAAAATTAGCAAAATGCACTCCTTCCTGTTGGCAAAGAGACTTTAGGTTATTGTTAATATAGGTCGCCTTGCTGTAGAAATCGCTTCGTTGGATAATTCGAGGAAGTATACCTGTTAAAACAATCTTATTAGTTTTCTCCCTTAATCGCTCTAATAAGTCCCTGTACCTAGCCAGCAGTTCTTCCGATCTAGAATTTAAAACGTTATTAGTACCGACATGAATAACATACGTTGTGTCCTCGGCGGTACTGTCTGTAAAATGGTCAACATTATTAGTTATATCCTCCACCCTTGCACCAGGGTAGCAGTAACGGCGCCTACGACGAGGGTTTCTCCCACAGAATTCCTCGAGCTGCCCTCGAACAATGGAATCACCAACGAGTCGTATTTCCGGTTCATCAGTATCTTCGAACCCTAAAACAGAAAACTTATTGCTTGTTATTACTGGTAGACAAGGCTTTGCTTTTCTCAATGGGGCTCCATTTCGCACTCGAACGAAGGGTTGGGAACTAGGGGAAGAGAGAGGGCTATTAGTACTATTTATATTATTAATAGAAACTGAGGCAGGAGGGGTCGTAACTGGAGTCTCAAGGGATTCTAATTTTGCCGTCAGGAGCATCACGCTTTCTTCAAGTCTCACCCTGGCCTGCCTCTCACGGTCTAATTCGTTCCTCAGCACTTCCATGCTTGAGCACCACCTGCAAACTAACTGATCATTATTATTAGCCATTGTAAACGCGTAAGCAGCAAATTTCCCTTCACAGCGACTGCAAGTACTTGACGGGGGTGCCATGCTTTTAATTAGTTGAATAACAAAAAACAAAAAGAAAAAAAAAAAAACGAGCGTTTGGAAATTAATAAATTATAACGTAGGTCCACCGCGTTCTTGAAACGCAGAAACAGGATCTTGTAACACAAATTTATTACTAAATTAATATAGAATTAAGCTACCGACGAAAGAAATGTTAAAGAAAAAGTATTAAATGGAACTTATCTGGTCGCTGACTTAATCCTTTTTTCCCACGGTAGGTGACCCTTTTCGAGGTCAGGTAGTGTGTGAAGGAACTCTGAACCTTAAAAAACCACGTTTCTGATAGATTTGAAAAACAACAAAAACAAACCAAGGGAATTTGAACCTTATGACTGCACGTTTTCTGATGTTTTACTTAATTCTTTTCGTTTTATATATAAACGATGTTATTATTTAATTATATGTATACCAAATGGCTGGTTACGCCTTCTAAACCGACTGACGGATTTCTAAGCCAACTGTCAAGAATATCTGAATAGCGTAGTCTGGCACTGAAAAGTTAATTAATATATACACCTGCCTTATAGGTCTTCTACGTCAACTGGTGAGTTAAACCAACTAGCGGATTAAGCCAACTCTCGGATAATGCCAACTGGGGGAAAGCCAACTGTGAAGAATATATGCTTTAATTAAATAAATAGCGCAATATGGCAAGTCAACCCTAATAATGTACACCTGAAGAAGCCATTTACTCCTTCTAAGAATCCTTTTAAGCCAACTGGCTCATTAGGACGTTATAAGACAGCGGGCGCCCGGATGAACTCTCATTATGCGTCTGGCAGGAGCCAGGCGAACACTCCTCTCCTTCTTAGGTTAAGGCTTTGGTTAGGTTTCCCTTTGGGGGTGAAGCCGTCCCACCTTCTACCCCAAAGACCCCCCTCCTTTCTCTCCCTCTCTTAGGTTAGGTATACCCCTTTGGGGGTGAGGCCGTCCCACCTTCTCCCCCAAAGAGGTAAAGTGAACTCCCCCATCTTGCTGGGGGAGTTCCCCTTCATTGTAGTTTGGGGGATAACTCCTCCCCCTTGTTGCATAACCCCATCCCCCCTTTGTTGCATAACCTCTTGCAACATTCTCATCTTCCCTTTGCAACATTGGTCATCATTTGCAATTTCATTGCACTCTAACCTTTTGCGCCTATTCTACTGGCTTCATAGCGCGTAATTTCAAATTTAAATCGAAGAATATTATATTGCCGCTTTACAAGTCCCTAATCAGGCCTTACTTAGAATATGCCGTTCAGTTTTGCTGCCCGTGAGGATATTGATAGGTTGGAAAGGGTTCAGCGACGCTCCACAAAACTAATTCCGTCACTACGCAACAAGTTTTACGAAGATAGTATTAAAGAGTTAGACTTGCATTCACTCGAAACTAGGAGATTAAGTGGGGAGCTTATTGAAGTTTTCAAAATCTCTAATAAAATCGATAACGTAAATTTTGACAAATTGTTCATTTTTGATAATAGCAATACTCGTAATAACGGATTTAAATTACGTGGCAGACCTTTCCATGTCTTAAATGATTAACTTCCTCCCACCCAACCCACCCTATCCCCATTCTTCCTTCTCCACAAACATTTTAATAATTAATTTGTCTCGCCTGTCCACACTAACAACTTACACCTTAATTTCTGTGATAGTTGGCGAACACTATTAAAAGATGATTTTTAGTGTTAATTATATTTACCTGTCAACGCAGTTTACTGTAACATTTAAGTGTGAATAAAATAAAATTTATATTAGGCATTTCAAAATGAATTTGGTTTGAACAAATGCAAATGAAATGCGCTTGAGTAAAATACAGGTAGTCTAATTCTTATTTTGAAGAGACGATTATGATCGAAGAAAAATAAAAGAAATTTTGACTACAATTATCTCAACGTTTCAATAGGAAAAAACAAAAATGCAATCTTCAAGAGTCAGACCAGAGACTAGCCATTTATTGTACACGGTTTTGCATAATTAATAGTACACCAAAAACCTTTCGCCAGAACCATAGTTACATAAGCATCTCAACTCTGATGCACAAAATTGGTAACATTTGTCAGTATCGGCTATTAAGGAGGTATAATTGTAACGTCTTGTAGTCAATGAATGCGCGTTTCAAGTCTGTCATTTGGTCTTTTATAATTCTTTTCAGAACTCGTTAAAATCATTTGTCATTTACGTTAAAAGTAAATTGGGAAACTGACAACTCTTGAACAGATTAAGAAGATAGTGATACATGTTTACTTGCCTTCCCAGCTCTTAAGACGTTTGAACTGTTAAGCTGAATGGCTACATATATAGAGTGGATCTTTAATGATACCAAATTATTTTTTTCATTAATTTTCTCCTCTTTCTACTCATTCGCCACTAATCATGACCCATAAACACTGCCTGGCTCTCTCTCTCTCTCTCCTCGCAATACTGAATTGAAGATTTGTCTGTTTCTGACAGAGGCAGGCAAAAAATGTTGGCACTATGAAATTCATGCATTTCCAGTTTCTGGTGTGTGCGTAGGCAGCTGGGTATAAGTGAGGTCTCGAGTATGTGATAATTTACAGGTGTAGTGGGTAATTTTGTTTTATGAGATCACTTTTGGTACCTCTGAACATTAAAAAGGTTATTTTATAAAGTCGAAACATTATTAGTACCTTGGTTAACCTTTGTTTTCCTCCCACGAACCTGGTCTCCTCTTTCAGCAATGTTAATCACTACACCACCGAGATACATTGTATATCTGTATAACCGTATATATATATATATTATATATATATATATATACACACAAAATTTATTTTTGTATTTTAACAGCACCGTAATCCAAATTTGAATTTAATTGTTACTCCTACTTTTTCTATATCGCATTTCGTTAAGAGCTTCCGTTCTCTGAAGCTATCATTTAAGGTGTAACTAATAAAAATAATTTTCAATAATTTCATGGTTTCATAAATTTCTTTCATTCATTTTTTATTGGCGATTTGTGTGTAACTGACATTCGGGTAAAAGTCCGTTGTAACATAAACAAATTTACATCCACAGTATTTTTTATATAGGCAATTAAGTCATACCATAGTTTCAATCCAATGAAAATGGGTGGTGTTTGAGATGAAGACAATGGAGGTATAACAAGCTTTGATCTAATTCTGGTCTGATACGAGTGGATATCTTGATGAATTACAAAATATCTATTTACCCATTGTAAATTAATGATTTTGTTCTTACACGCATAAATAAAAATAAAACGTGCCAGTTTGATTACATCATTAAGCTTTATTAGGTTTAGCTCTTTAAATAATGCACTAGAGTGATCAAGGAAATCGCCATCAGATAAATAACCTTATTGCTCTTTTTGGATGACAAAGATACTGTTTAATGCGTTGTTAGCGGAGTTTCCCAAACAAGGGTTCAGTACGCTATATAAGGAAGAACAAGAGTATGATAAAGAGTCAATAAAACCTGTTTAGGGACTACGTTTCTAATTTTAAACATTATAGCAACGCTCCTTGAAATCTTTTTCGCGGTATAATTTACATGATCACTCCATTGCAAATTCTTATTTAGCATTACACTACGAAATTTTGTTACAGTGCACTCCTTTATAGCGATTTCTTTAACATTAAGTTCACCAAGATATACAGGGTATCCATAAATTATTCACCCCATTATAAGCCTTAATAAATTCGTTATTATAGGAGCTATCTTAAAACAGTTTGGGGCAATTAATAACACAACTCAAGAAATTTTTTTCTTTATTTCGCAGAAAATCCACTAGGGGCACAATGGCGACAGTGAAGGAGAAAGCAATGTATGTGTGTGCTGTGGATGTGGGAAACCAAATCTCCAATTACTGTACAGAGACGTTTTCGGGAGGAATATCAGAAAACTCCACCAACAAAGCAATCACTCAAACGATGGCTGAAACAATTTCAAGAAACTGGCAGTGTGCTGCATCAGAAAGGAGCTGGTAGGCATAGTGTGTCTGAAGATAAGATAGCAGGAATTCAGGAGGCGTTTATCCGAAGTCCTACAAAATCCATCCGCCGAGCAAGCCGAGAACTGAAAATACCGCGTTCAACAGTGGATAAAGTGGTTCACAAGAGGTTGAAGCTTTATGCCTACAAATTGCAAACCTTGCAGAAACTTCTACCAAATGACAAACCCAAACGGGTACAGTTTGCTGTTGACATTCTTGACCGTACTGATGAAGATGAGCATTTTTTGAACAATGTCGTTTTCAGTGATGAAGCGACATTCCATCTGTCTGGTAAAGTCAACAGACACAATTGCCGTATATGGGGATCAGAAAATCCGCATGAATTTATTGAACACGAACGCAACAGTTCAAAAATAAACGTTTGGTGTGCTCTCTCCCATAACCGTGTGATTGGACCATTTTTCTTCCATGAGAACACTGTGAAGGCTACAAATTACCTAGATATGCTTGAATGGTATGCTGCACCTCAGCTTGAGGATATGCAGCCCCGTGTGTTCTTTCAGCAAGATGGGGCACCGCCACACTGGGGATTAGAAGTGCGGAGGTTCCTCAATGAAAAGTTCCCTTCTCGTTGGATCGGGCGAGATGGCCCTATTCCATGGCCTCCTCGTTCCCCGGATATCACGCCTCTGGATTTCTTTTTATGGGGCTACACAAAGGACAGAGTGTATGCAAAGAAGGTTAATAACATCACAGAATTAAGACACCGGAATGAAGAGACATTAGCTTCCATCACGCAAGACATGCTTCTTAATGTTTGGAACGAAATCATCTATCGCCTTGATGTTCTGCGTGCTACCAATGGGGCTCACGTGGAGGTTTACTGAATTAAAACAAAAATTTCTTGAGTTGTGTTATTAATTGCCGCAAACTGTTTTAAGATAGCTCCTATAATAACGAATTTATTAAGGCTTATAATGGGGTGAATAATTTATGGACACCCTGTACATTTCTTTTGTTAGTAAAATCATGAAATTTGTTTTACTGACATTCAGGAGGAGTTTACTGGTGGTCAACCATTTTATTACACTGATGAATTCTGAATTAAATATATTCTTAGCTGAATTAACATCTTTGCAAGAAAAAGAGACAGTTGTATAATCTGTAAACATTATGAAGCTCAGTATATCAGATGGGCGTTGAAGGTCATTTATATACAATAAAAATAACAGTGGACCTAGAACTGAGCCCTGTGACACACCATGTTTGACAAGCGCTTTAGTTGAACAATCCTTATTTACTGATACAAAATTATATCTATTGGACAAATAACTTTTAAATGAATTACTGATTGCTCCTCCAAAGCCATAACAATATAATTTATTAAGTAGAATATTATGATCTATTACATCAAACACCTTACTCAAATCTACAAATATTGATATCATTATTTCTTTGTTCTCTTTAGCAGGTATTTGCAATTTCCATAAGATTTAAAATAACCACTTCCGTTGTTTTATTATTACGGAAGCTAGGTATATTGATTTGGAGATAATAAATTGTAGGATTCTATATATCGCTGCATTCTAATTTTTACAATTTTTCAAAAACTTTGCTGAACACTGATAATGAACATTCTTGTCTGTAATTTGCTGCTAGTGTAGGATCACCCACTTTAAAAAGGGGTGTTATACAACCAGTTTTTAGCATTGATGGGAATATTCCTTTGTAAATACTTTGATTTTAGCCAAAGTTACATATATTTTAACAAGTATCAATATAGGTACAGGAATGTTATGAATGTTATTTTTTGTATTTTTTAATTTACTAACAATATTCCGCACCTCAGTAGAGGTACGAGAAACCCAAAAAAAAAATGAATTTAGTGGGCTGGGTGGCATATATTCTAGAGGCGAGTGATTATTATTTAGTAATTGTGAGCGAAGCTTATCCGCTATTGAAGTAAAATGTATATTTAAAGAGTCTGCAATAGAAGTATCATCAGTAATTTCTTTATTATCAACACTTAATTTCTCCTTTGAATTTTTCTTAATTTGGTTTCGGAGAAGCCGTTTTATGGTTGTCCAAGTGTTTTTCATGTCTCTTTTATGTCTGGAAAATTGATTGTTATAATAGTTATATTTTGCAATTTTGATTATTTTAGTTAATTTATTTCTGTATTGAGTATATTGTATTTTAGGAATTTTGCTCTGTAATTGCAATTTGAATAATTTATCTCTGTTCTTTATTGAAGTGATAATTCCTGGAGTGATCCATGGATTTGCGACACTTTTGGGCGAAACTGTTTTTCTCCTTAAAGGAAAGCAAATATTAAAAATATAGAATAAGGTGTCACAGAAGAACTGAAACATATGATCTGGGTCATTCATAGGTTCATCATAGTCAAATCGAACATAATCTCTGAGAATATTCTGTAATCATTTAGTTGTTTTACCCTGAACAATGTTGTATATAGCTTAAGTGGGAAAATGATCACTGATGTTTGTGGTTATAATTCCAGAATTTATGAGGGCATTGCTATTTACAAATATATTATCAATCGTAGATTCTGTTATTTGATTATCATAGATGTAGATTCGAGGGGGTTTGGTAATAGTGTGACTAAGATAGAAAGAATTCATTAAGTTTTAAAATTTATGAGATTGCTTCAGATTGCAAATTGATGTTGAAGTCACGCGCAACTATAGCATTCGATTTATGGAACTAGCATAACATGTTATCGAAGTGAATTAAAAGCTATTGATATTGTTATTATTAGTTGGGGTGTATATATACATAAACTGGAAACATACATAATTTCAAATGAAAGGTAAAGTTGCAGAAATAAAAAGTTTGCCGAGAAATAAATAAATAAATATTTATATATACAGGGTGTCCCATAAGTCCGGCATCATAGGAGAAATTCATATTTTTCTATTTCTACAAACCATAATTCAGATTTTTCTCTTTCTACAGAACATAATGTCTGTGAGCAAGGAAGAACGAATGCAGATAATTCTACTCATAGGAAATTGGAGTCAAAGAGAGGTCGCTGCTGAATTTAACAGACTGCATCCAGACCGCGAGCCAATAACACAGAGTTGTGTTAGCAGACTTGTTCAAAGTTTAAGGAAACAGGATCCATAGAAGATAAACCACGCAGTGGACCTTCAAGGAGGTCCACTGACGATGATACAGCGACTGCTATCCTGGCTCATTTTAACAGAAGTCCTAATAAGTCTCTTCGGCGATTGTCCGCCGAGACAGGAGTGTCGAAAAGTAGCATCCATCGCATTCTTCAGGCTCACAAATGGCATCCATATAAACTTCAGATCCTACAGAAATTAAGCGAAGATGATCCCGACCGACGGATGGAATTTGGTGAATGGGCTACGGACCAATATGCTCGGGATGCCAATTTCCCGTCCACCATTCTGTTCAGTGACGAGGCTGTTTTTTTTGGAAATGGTGAGGTAAATCGACAGAACACCCGCTACTGGTCTCAAAACAACCCTCACTGGTATACCTCTTCAAAGGAACAAGGTGCATCTCAGGTGATGGTATGGTGTGGCATTTGGAAGGATCGCATCATAGACCCCCTCTTTTTCGATGAACATGTCACTGGAGGCACCTACCTACGCATGCTCAAGGAAGAAGAATTTCCCAGTGTCTTGAACGAAGAAGGAAATTTCCCAACATGGTTCCAGCAAGACGGCGCTCCTGCATATTACAGCACCCAAGCAAGGGAATACCTGCACCAACAATTCCTTGGTCATTGGATAGGACGTCGAGGGCCTGTGGAATGGCCAGCTAGAAGCCCGGATCTCACGCCACTAGATTTTTTATCTCTGGGGCCACTTGAAAGCGCTGGTATACGCAGAGAAAATTAGGAGTGTTGAACATTTGCGGCAGCGCATTATTGGGGCATGTAACACCATTACTCCCGACATCATTCACCGTGTGCTTGCTGACTGGGTATCACGTCTGAATTTGTGTATTGAAAACAATGGTGGACATATTGAGCACGTTCTGTAAATAAAAGCTTTTGTTTTGCCATTTTTTATTATTTTTCCTATGATGCCGGACTTATGGGACACCCTGTATAATATAAAAATAAGCCAAAATCACTATTCATTTTAGTTTTATTTTTAAAAATGTAAACTATTTTTATTAAAAACGAAAGATGTGAAAGTTCCTAATTCATAAACTTTTGGCTTAAAATGCTATTTGTTACTGACGAACTTTTTTCACAATTGTACAAGGGTGATTAAAATTCTTAAAAACTAGCATACTTTTTTGGAAAAAAATAAATTTTTATCTAGTCTAAAAGAATGTAAATGTACACAAATGGAATTACTCAAGTATTTTGCTTTAGCGATAATAAATTCTTAAACATTTATAAGCTTCATACAGTGGAGTCTAATAGGTAGTTAAAAAAAGTGGAGTATTCAAAATATCACAAAAAATAAATGAAAAGAAATCATTCTAAAGATTGCAATCTATTAAATACTTTCCGTCGATGTTCAGGATTTAATACAGGGTTTAAACTAGATTAAGTTTCTTCAATTCGTCTCTGAAATCTTATTCTGTCCCGACCGCACTCTTTCCAAGTACCCCTTTTACAGCAATCAACAACGGGATAAGTTCGAACATTATCAAAGAATTTAACTTTTGGTGACGTATTTACAACCCAATCTTTTTCAGTTTCATCATTCCACCTTTGGTTCACGTTTTTTAACTCTTTAATTTTGTCAACGTTATTTTTTTCATTACTTCCAAACTCACTTTCATCAAGTGACTTGCGTGAGGATATTGATAGGTTAGAAAGACGCGCCACCAAACTAATTCCGTCACAACGCAACAAATCTTACGAATATAGGATTAAAGAGTTAGACTTGCATTCACTCGAAACTAGGAGATTAAGGGGGGAGCTTACTGAAGTTTTCAAAATCGTCAATAAAATCGATAGCGTAAATTTTGACAAATTGTTCATTTTCGATAATAGCAATACTCGTAATTAACATCGCTAAAAACATTTTTACGTTTAAAGTAATTGATAAATGGAATAATCTTCCCGCGTCCGTCGTGAACTCTACCAGCGTTAATATATTTAAAAACCGTCTAGATAGGCATTTTAAAAATATTAACCTCGTTTAAAATAATAAAACAATTAGCAATAGGAGCTCTAGGGGTAGTGGTAGAGGTTTGAGTCTGTTGACGAGGAGTAATGCCAGCTTGTGAAATGCCAGCGTATGATATGCCAGCAATAAAATTATATTAAAAATAAAATTAGACTAACACGAACTTAGATGTAGCTCGTAGCGTCAACCAACCCACTTTTTGTTATACTCTTCATACTTGTTTTTCTCTTTTCTTATCCTCTCTTTACTTGCATGTCTGTAGTTTGCATGGTCTGACAGTGTTTGAGTGAGACTGTGTTTGCATGGTTTGTAAGCTTTCTTATTTTACTTCTTTTCATCTTTCACCCCTTCCCTATTCTCTTCGACTATTTTTCGGACTTGTCGGCAGTGGCCGGTGGATGATGATGGTGGGTCTTTCTCTCTCTTTTTCTGAATGAATGTTAACCCAAGAACGATAGGTTTTGCTACTTAATTAACCCCTTATTCTCTTCTCTTAACCCCCTACTCTCTTCTTTCTCTCGGGCTAACCTTAGAGTGAATCTTAGGTCTTTGTTAGCCTTAGCTTCTGTAGATCTGTAGATCATTACAAACAATGTTATGATTACTCTCAGAATTTTTGAGACAGCTTTTTCCTTATGCTGACAATGAACTAAATTTAACTGATGAAGGTATATTACACTGTTCCGAAACTTCTGGATTATTTATATTTGACGGATATACGAGAGATTATACAACTATCAGATAAATCGGTACATGAAGTATTTGACGTTAAATGTGGCTGGTTCATAGGAAAAAGGTTATCAGTAGAGTTTTATTGCAATATCTATGTACTAGATTTAACTTGTTGCCTCTTGTTAAAAATAAGGGTGCTAGTATGTGTGATAAGAATAATTATAGACCAATAGCATTTGCCAGTATACTTTCTAAAGGTTTAGAATATGTCATTTATAATAGGATAAGTACTTACTTGCAGACTTAAGACAATCAGTTTGGCTTTAGAATGAAACATGGTGCTGACATTTGTATTTATATGCTGATGGAAGCCGTCGAAAAGTACAAGATGTCAAGTAGCAATGTATATTCCTGTTTTTTGGATGCATCAAAAGCAATTGATAGAGTTAACCATCACAAACTTTTCAAGAAACTCTTGTGTCGGGGGGTACCTAAATACTTAGGATACTTCCATTCTGGTATACAAAGCTGACCCTGTTTGTAAGATGGAAAGGCACTGTATTACCAGGTTTTCAGGTATATTATCACCCTATCTTTTCTGTATATACATGGATGACCTTACCAATGAACTAAAAACTGCACGTACTGGCTGTCATTGGAAAGGAAAAATTAATCATTTAATGTATGCTGGTGACCTTGTCCTTCTGTCACCCTCTCGCCATGGGATGAGAGTACTATTATAGATATGTGAACAATATGGTATAGATTCAGAAAATGACTTCACCTATAATGGGGCAAAGAGTTATATTTCGATTTTTAGTTGTAATTTACTGAAACATATATCATGTGGGTCTTTTGAAATGAAGGGTCAGACAATACCTGTCAAAGACACATGTAAATACTTAGGTCATGTAATTACTCACGAGCTGCGAGATGAACTCGATATCGAGAGGCAACGTAAAAAGCTGTATGTACAGGGTAACATGCTAGTAAGGAAATTTGGTATATGTTCAGAATTAGTTAAAACTTATCTTTTTAGAACTTACTGTACTGCATTGTATACATCCCATCTGTGGTGGAACTATAAAAAACTGCTATGAATAAACTCTCTGTTGCTTATAATAATATTTTTCGTATGCTATGTACGGATCCAAAATGGTGCAGTGTCAGTTTTATGTTTACTACGCGTAACCTACCTACTAACCAAGTGTTAATCCGGAAGAATATATATAATTTCATTACTAGGGTTCAAAACAGCTCTAATGTGTTATTTTACAATGTCCTGTCTTCAGATACTGTGTACCTCTCACCTGTATGTCAGTCTTAGTTCAAATAACTGCCGGTTTACAATACCTTATTTTTGTAATGTAGCAAACATTATATATGCATATTAAGTTGTTATAATAAGTGGCTATGTTATAATAAGTGTTAGAAGTGTTATAAGGATGTCTCATGTAATAACAATATATATAAAATTGTCAGATAATTAATCAAACAATATGCCAGTATGCTAGGTGAAGTGGCTATGTTGGTCTTATTTTTGTATTAAGTTCAGTGTATACGTAAGATTGTACTTGTATGCTAGGTTAAGTGGCTATGGATTGTGAATGATCCGCAATAAAGATGTTTTTATTTGTTTGTTTGTTTGTTTGTTGAAGGCACATCACATTGCTCCGAAACTTTTGCAGTATTCATACCAGCATCTGATGATGACCGTGATTTACTATAACACCATGAGGTAAATATGGTTGGTTGATTTTAAGAGGTTCATTAATAAACTGTGCAGCAACCAATTTATCTTCACCTTTAGACTTCAGAGAACTCCCTTCGTCTTTTATGAATCCAAATTCGGATTGAGAATTAACGGGAGATCTCTCGCCCGTAGTATTTGCATCCACTGTACAGTGCTTATTTTTATTCAATATATCTTGCGACTTAGGTTTCAAATTCAGCTGTGAGTCTCTCATCGTTTTCGGAATGTATTCCGCAGCTTCCGGGTTTAATTTGTGTGGTTTCTTGTGGACTAGAGTTAGGTTGTTTGTTGCAATAAAAATTAAATGGATCAACAACGTTGGATGGATGTACCATAGGCTCATTATAAAGTGCGAAAAAACTCCCATCTTGAACACCATAAAGCGAAAAACTCACTGGTTGAACAATTCCATTATTCATTTTTTACAAAGAAAGGAGCAAACGGAAATGTTTCCAGAAGAAAAGTAAGACGCTCTTTGAGTTTCAAATGGACGCCCTTGATGGCAATGAAATGTTGAATAAAGCTTTTCTTAACAGGAGTATTCATAGATTTACTAAAAGTACCCAGAGTGAGTGAAACCACATGCATTAGAGGATTTTTAGGTTTCGATACTTTAGTTGGCAAGCTTCAGAAATCTGAAATAATTGTGTGTGTGTGTGTGTGTGTGTGTGTGTGTGTGTGTGTGTGTACAGGAATAGTCCTAAGCGTCACCCCCTGTATGATCGATCAACGGTCACGTGGCTGTTGCTACTACCTGGGCATATCTCTACTCGTGCGTGCTCAGTTGGCCGTTGCAAGCCCTGGATCTCAGACGTGTATTTGAAGAAATCTCACGTAGACAGAAAATAGTGATGGCTACCTTTAATATTGCGTGCTCGAGTTTGATGAAGTGGTATTCGATAAAGTGTGAAGATATGGTGAACACTGAAAAACTTCCTTGCTCTCCCTCCTTTGAGACTCATAAAGCTACATTAAACCGTGCGAAGCTTGAGAAACAAGCGGTTCAAATACTCTAAGGTTATTCTGGCGAGAGTAATGCAGGATTTCTTGGTACAAACGATGTAATGGACTATGTTGTATGACTAAACTGCATAAAAGCTTACATATACCGTGAAGTGGAAGAAACAACACGTGCAGAAGAGAAGCAACGGTTATGGTTAGTGAGTCTTTTTGATGAGTGGTGTGACAATCGGTTTTATATCATGCTGCATCATACCGAGGAATCGTACCCTGCGGTTGAGAATGTAAATCTTGTTATAATGGATAGTTTCAAATACTTTTACCACTACATTAATACACAGGGGTGTTCGGAAAGTCACTGTGCACTTATATTTATTTAATAGCATACAATAGTATAACATTGCATATATGATAGAGGTTATGGATAGGACCATCAGAACTTATAAAAGGTGTTGAAAGTGATGTCCTTTAACAGCAATACAGGCCTGGACCCGTCTTATTTTATTTTGAAACACCTTTGTCAGTTCTTCTTTTGAAATGGACCTTATGTACGCAGTTATTGCAGTTTTCAGGTCATCAAGCGTGAGTGGACGATCTCGATTATATAAGTGCACAGTGACTTTCCGAACACCCTGTATATTATGACGAGGTTTGTAGTGAGGTTGTGGCTAAAGGCCTGTATGAGTTTTTAATAGAATTTAGAGACGAGTATCGCTTGCTGAGCGAAAAGGAAAAATATGGGCACATGTTCTCTCAAATAGTGCACTGGAGTGTGAATAAAATGTGTTTAGTTCGTGAAAATCCCACTGAACGAAAATCTGGTGCGCATTCTGGGGAGTGGGAGTGATAATACATTAAAACCGATATTACTTCATGTATCGGAAAAATTCTCTAAACGATTGCCCGGTATAATGGGATACAGGTATTCACCTGATTCTTTCACGTTGGAACAACACCGTACACGTTTCATCAACTTACGGTGTGACTCACTCCTCCACAACTCCCGTCGAGCCGATCCTCCCACATGTGGCTCATAGTCATCTCAGAGCTTGAACCGACTGGACGTGCATTCCTCACAGTAGAATACGATGGAGCGTCCTTTGAGAAGCATTCTCAATGCCGTGTACGATGTGTCCGTGACGAAGTCATTGCGCGTGTTCAGGCGTAAAACCGGTGCCATTAACTATGTACTTGACACGACTTGTAGACAAACTCTGGTATACGGAATGTTTTTTATTTAAGTGTTGAGGAGATGAATAAAATCTTTGTGGTAGTTCAGAAGTGGAGCGAGGTTCGTTATAAAACACCTGCAGGTGTAGGTACAAGAAGAGAACAGATTAGTGATACCCCCTCATATGCCATTGTTTCTACGTTGTGTATAAATAGCGATCAGCCATGCATTGATATATGGCTGATGTGGAAGAATGCGTCTGATAATAACGTTCTTGTCCCTACGCGAAACCTCTTCATCCTCGACAGAATGTTTGAAATCGTCGGTTTCCGCAAGGTAAAGCCTATATTAGACGCACGTGTTACGTAAATACTTTATTTTGATATGGTTCTTGAATACGCATACACAGCTCTACTCGACGGGTTTACCGAGTGTAGGACTGAACAAGGCGAGAATGGTCTGGAACTGATGCTTATTTAAAAGGTTTAGACTCATCGAAATATCATGAACTTTGGTACAGGGCTGAGCTCACCTACACCTTTCACCCTGAAGAATTGTTTCTTTATATAATTAATCAGCAGCTGTCGTTACGAGTTAGAAGATTATTTTAACTGCCGCTATGAATTGTAAAGAAGAGTTCACGATAGAGTTCACGATTGAAAAGCTCGGATCGGTAAGAATAAGCCCTCTATTGGAAAAGAATGTTTATAAACTTGACTTTAATAATGATGTTGTGGCTAACGATGCCCTCTTTGTGCGTGTTTTGATTGTATTCTGTCCGTGTTTAAAGATAACTTGCCAACTGAATGTAAAGTGGGCAGAAAAATAGTATTAAACAAATTGAAGGCCCTTTACATCGAGTATAGGCCTCCCTATAACTTGAGCGGTGAAATAATGATAAATCGTATTTATTACATAGTCCAAAACTACAATGATGTGACTGTGGACTCGATCACATGCGAGTTTAGTATTTTAGTTAAGCGTAGTAGAATATAATGTGGATATAGATTTCTCCTGTACTATTATTTTGATGTTTATATATTATTTTTTGATTATATATATATTCTTCGTTCAACTTGTTTATTTCTTATACTATTATTATTTTTATTATATATATATATATATATATATATATATATATATATATACACTATATATGTATATATATATATGTTATACATGAACAGTCGCCCACGACCCGAGAAGCAAGATATCGTTCACTCGCTGCTCACATGTTTGCCCTTCAACCAGCCCCAAAGGGCTCAGCGTTTCCTCGCATCCGCTTAGGAACTCCGTATGGGAACCCAGCTAGCTTGGATATAAAGTGCTTTGACTCTGAGAACTTTGCGCTCTCTTGTGTCTCACACTGTCGGACGCCCTGCTGACGCATGTGAGAATGGATTCCTTCGTATATAAGGAGGGGTTCAGTGTTTGAGAATCAAATTCTAGAAGGGGTCGGCGAGTGCCTTAGAAGGGGATCTCCGCGGGTGGAGGGCGCATTTCACCCCGTATGGAAATTGCTTTGTATTGGCATATCGGGTTTGAGGATCTGACTGAAGGAAATGCCAGCAGACTCAAACATTAAGACTGAAACATTATTTAATTTAACGTAACCTTAAATGTCAATTCGAGAATTAAGAATTAAATCATTATAAACTTTATAAACTTGCGTAGAAGAAATATTCTTATTATAAACAAACCATGTTCTGTGAAGAAATACCTGATTATAATCCGCTTTGCCTAAAATTGATTAAAGTGATTAATATCAGCCAGTGACTTTCAATTCTTGAATCCACTCTTGACTTTGCGGAAATATGATTAGGAAAATTTACAGGACTCTTAAAAGAAATTTATTTTCGGCGTACTCTGTGGCCATGTCTGGGCACCACATCAAGACAGCCCATTCGATCCAGGAGTACCATATTATACCCTCTTGGTGTAAGTCGACTATACCCGACTCCCCCAAGAGCCGTATATACATATATATATACACATATATATATTAGGGTTATAACTTTTAGACTTTTTTTCAAATAAAAGATCTCCTGTATCATAAATCGATGAACGTTTGCTTAAAAACAATGAAAAAGACCCTAATTCCTCTCAGTTTTTAAAAAAGGTCACCCCCAAATCAAACGTTTGAATCACCATAACCATATATTTACGTTACTACTCATAAGTATATAAATATATTATTATTAGAGGGCGGACTTTTAGGTTTTAACCTAAAAAATATTTTCGAATTTTTCAGTACGCTAATATATCGTGAGATCGCCCGAAAAATCACTTCCGGTGCTCAAATTCGATGACTAATATCAATCCACCCATACAAGAAAATTCTAGAACACACGACATTGTTCTTCATGCACTCGCAAATTGTATAAAAGCACGAAATGAAATCAACCGAATCACTTGTGTCCAGTATTGCGCAATAGTTACTCAACTGTTCAGTTCAACTCAACTTCAGTTAAGCTTTTATTATTTGTAATATGTTCGCTTAATTAAAAAACGTAGCGAAATGTGGAATTCGCTTCTGCACTCTTGAACATTCCAGAACATTTTTTAAATTTATTAACCATAATAATTTGTTGAATTTTTCTTCCATTTTAACACGTAACAAAAGCGTATCCAGAATGTTTTGTAGAGGGGAGTCAAACTCAAAAAATATATAGAGCCCAAATATTTGGTGATAAATATTTTCGTGAGACGTTCTATGGATGTTCTAAAAATATTTTCCAAAATTTTATCACCTAAAAATAATATATTTGGTCATATTTTTTCACCTAAAAATCCGCCCTCTAATTATTATATTATTTCTATATATTATATTAATATTATATATATATATATATATAAACAAACAAACAAATCAACTTAATACCTTTTTATATGTGTTTCAGAAGCAATATAATGTCACACAAGAAAAGTGATACTACCATACAGAAGAACAAGGATATCTGGACCAATAATCTGGTGAGATTCCAGCAGTCACATAGAAGAAGAGGAAGTGTGCCTTTAGAAGAATCTTCACTAGAAGAAAAATGCAGAATGCCACTCCAAATCCAAATCATTGGACGGTACCAGTTTCTTGGAACAGAAATCAAAGGAAGAAAGGAGCGAATAGTGGAAATTTCGAAAAGTTACAAAATTATGGAAGAATAAATTGAATTTTCCGCATGTGTCAGATCAAGTAATACGAGCAAAGCTTGACAAGGTGATGAAGACTTATGATGAATGTGTCAGGAGGGGAAAATATGATGCCCTGAATGAACTTTTTGATATCACTAAAGTAAATGGCCAATGGTTATCCTCGGAAGACAAACGACTGTATCACCTTCAAGTGGAAAGCAAAGGAGAAGTGGGGTACTCTACAGGTCAAGTTGCAAGTGAAGAAACGATTCACCCTTCAAAGAGACGAAAATTGCCTGCTGAATCAGCATCAACATCTTACAATCATGTATCTGGTGGTAGTGGTACTGAATCTGAAGAGAGCGAGCATGAAGATGAAGATGAGAGTATTACTCCACCAACCAGAAGACATAACAAAAGTAAGTTGCAACCAACTTGGTGACATCCACAGGAGTATCAACAAGTAAAGCCGCTAAAATATGCAAACAGTTGTCACTTGATGGTATTGACATTCCAACACCAAGTCAAGCAGCAATTTACAAGCCAGCATACAAGAGGCTGCTAAATTGAAGGAGGAATGATTGAAAATTTACAGATGGAAGAGTGGTCTTTACATTTTGATGGAAAGCGCATTGAGGAAAATGAGTATCAAGTAGTGGTACTTAAAAATGAAAGAATCGAAGTAAAATTGGATGCATTGCGTCTGAAAGATGGCAAGGCTGAAACTATTGCTGAAGGAATTGCAAAAGTTATTGATGAATACACCTTATGAAATGCAATAAAGATGATCGTTGCTGATACAGCAAGTGTTAACACTGGGAAAAAGAGTGGCGTTGTTGTCAAATTGCAACGAATGTTCTCAGAGAAAGGGTATCTGCAAACCACAATTTATCAGTTGTCAGCATCACATTCTGGACAGGATTCTCCGTTTGGTAATGGACGAAGATCTTGGTGCTAACACCAGTTCTCCAAACAGCGAATATCCATTTGTATCCCAACTGGTGAAGAATTATGAGGAACTAAAGGCACAGTTTGTTAATGGAACAGAAGAGGTCCTCGAGAAATCAGGATGGAGAGATGATATTAAGTTTTTGTACCATCTAACAGGGGTGTTTAGATTCTTTGAAGAAAAAGGGAATTTTCCTTTGATTAACTTTCAGAAAATTCCAAACATCAGCAATGCGAGGTGGCATTCAAGAGCCATTCTAGCTATCCTTGCATTTATTCTTATACCTACAACAAGGAAGACTTTGGAGAAGGTATGCAGATTCATTTCATACAACTGGGCAGAATGTTGGTTTACTAATCAGATGTACAATGAAAATGACTTCAAGAACTTGTCAGAAATATTGAAACCTTACAAAAAAGCATTGAACTCATTGGAAAATCACTGGAAGCAGGAGCCATCCCCACTCAAGATACCAAGAAGTAATCAGTGTGCAGAACGTGCAATCAAAGTTATGCAGGAACTGTATGCTGCCTGCAGAAACAAAAACAAACTGCAACTTCGGTTTATTCTAAGCAATAAGCAGTAATATATGTACAAGTATTATAATGATTATGTTGTGAGTTCTTTTATTATATTACATGGAATATGCAATAAAGTTACGTATGCAATAATCGATCTTTTGATTTCGGGGTGACCTTTTCTAAAAAGATATTAAAATGAAAGTTCATTTCTTTGTTTTTAGGCAAAAGTCCATCGAATTAAAGTACAGGAATATTAGGTTGTAAAAAAGTTATAACCCTAATATATATACATATATACTTTCTGTACAAATTGTAATGGGGGATAGGCAACACCAAGACAAACCCTTTTCGTCTATAAGTGTATGTCCGCTGACGTCACCATTCGGCGCGAGAGGGCGCCGCTGCAATTGGCTAAAAGGTGAAGTGGGCTAGACTCGCGCTTGAAGCGGGCATTCTTAAATCGGACGTAGTACGCGTAACATGGAGCGCTTCACGACTGCTGAGATGGCTGACATGCATATGGTGTATGGGGCTGCCAATGGAAACGGAAGAGCTGCTGTGAGGTTGCACCGACAGCGCTTCCCAAATAGACGTGTGCCAAACCACCAAACGTTTGCGCATTTGCATCGGCGACTGCGAGAAACTGGAACATTCCATGCAAACATGCATGACACTGGTCGGGAGAGAAACGTGCGCACTCCTGACATGGAAGAAGAAATCCTACGGCGATTTGAGGACAATCCAAGCGCAAGCACGCGAGGTGTTGCACGTATTCTCGGTGTGAACCACGACCTGGTCTGGAGAGTGTTGCACGAGCAGCAGTTACATCCGTTTCATCGTCAGAGAGTCCAGGCATTACAACCTCGGGATTACCCACTTCGTGTGGAATTCGCACGCTGGTTTCTGCAGCAGACAGCGGTGCAGCATAATTTTCCGGCTTATGTGCTGTTCTCAGATGAGGCCTGTTTCACACGTGAGGGTGTGTTTAACATGCACAATTCTCACGTGTGGGCGCAAGCAAATCCACATGCTACACGGGTGCATGCTCTGTTTGGGCGGGTATCGTCCATGGCAAGTTGATTGGGCCGTACCTGCTGCCTTCCCGACTCGACGGGCGGGTTTATCGGATATTTCTTGAAGAAACGTTGCCGGAGCTTGCGCTTGGATTGTCCTCAAATCGCAGTAGGATTTCTTCTTCCATGTCAGGAGTGCGCACGTTTCTCTCCCGACCAGTGTCATGCATGTTTGCTTGGAATGTTCAAGTTTCTCGCAGTCACCGATGCAAATGCGCAAACGTTTGGTGGTTTGGCACACGTCTGTTTGGGAAGCGCTGTCGGTACAACCTCACAGCAGCTCTTCCGTTTCCATTGGCAGCCCCATACACCATATGCATGTCAGCCATCTCAGCAGTCGTGAAGCGTTCCATGTTACGCGTACTACGTCCGATTTAAGAATGCCCGCGGCAAGCGCGAGTCTAGCCCACTTCACCTTTTAGCCAATTGCAGCGGCGCCCTCTCGCGCCGAATGGTGACGTCAGCGGACATACACTTATAGACGAAAAGGGTTTGTCTTGGTGTTGCCTATCCCCCATTACAATTTGTACAGAAAGTTGTCAAACACCCTGTATATATATATATATATATATATATATATATATATATATATATATATATTATTCGTTTAACTTGTGTATTTCTTATACTATTATAATATATATATATATATATATCGTTCAACTTGTGTATTTCTTATACTATTATTATTGTTATTGCATATATATATATATATATATATATATATATATATATATATATATGTATATATATATCGTTCAACTTCTGTATTTCTTATACTATTATTATTGTTATTGCATATATATATATATATATATATATATATATATATATATATATATACACACATTCCTCGTTTAAACTGTGTATAGAATGAACTATTTTGATTGTATATTTATTTTATATATATTTCCTGAAATTATTTCCAATAATTCGTTTAAATAAACCGAATGATGTAATGGTGTTTTATTTAATTATTTTGGTTGTATGTATAAACGATATTATTTTATTAAATAAATATATATATGTATACCAAATGGCAGGTTAAGCCTTCTATGCCGACTGGCGGATTTCTAAGCTAACTGTCAAGAATATCTGATTTAATTAAATAAATAGTTCAATCTGGCTACTCAAAAAGTAATAATGTACACCTGAACAAGGCAGTTACGCCTTCTAAGCCAGATTAAGCCTTCTAAGCCAAATGGCTGCTTAAGCTAATATGTGTATGTGTGTGTGTGTGTGTGTGTAATAATAAGGGATCTATGGACGTGTATATAGTCTGGGGGTGTATGTGCGTTTGTGTGTGCGCTTTTAATTCGCTCGAAGGTTAATAATACACACCTAAACAAGCCAATTACGCCTTGCAAGCCAGATTAAGCTTTCTAAGCGAAATGATTGAGTAGGCCAACTAGCAGATTTACACCTTATAAACCAGGTGCTGAAGCTGAGAACTTTATTATGCGTGTAGTAGCTGATATTAAACTCTGTCAGCATTTCTGAAAAGCTCGGCCTATAAATTCTTTCCCCATATCCGTACAAAAATAGCCAGGAACCCTGTTTTCTTTCAACATCAACGTTTTGGTGGCTTTAGCAACTGTTTCAGGCGATTTATTTTTCAGAGGAATTAGCCACAGATATCTACAGAATACATCTATTATGAATAGGATGTAGCTGTAACCATCGTTATACACTGAATATCTTTGCATCTCTGTTAAATCTGCTTGCCAAATAGAGTCAATCGAAGCAGCTGTTGTCTTGGCTGTTTTAAACCTTTTTCTCACAGGCTTATGAAGTGTATAAGCTTCCTGCTCCCGCAAAAACCTCTCAACATATTTTTTCCCTACTCCATCATTGTAAACACTTCTGTACATTCTATCTACGCCTCTGTAGGAGGCTGGGTTAGAAATGTCATAATAACGTCTTCTTAATATGTTAGCCATTTGTGTATTTTAGAGGCACGTGGGTAGGGTTGACCGTTGTTTAACCTCTTCTTTCTCCTCTTCAGAGGTGTTACCGCCGGGGGTGATGGCGTTTTCAATTGTGGCACGTGCGATGCATGTTCCAAGTCTTTTAACCTGTTCAAATTTCCTATCATTGCTTTGAGGATATTTATCTGTTGTAGTCTTGCTTTAATATGCTTCCATCATGATGGTGAGGGCCTATCCCACTTTCTCACCAGATGCTGGACGATGTCTACGATATTCGATCCCTGTAGCTTTGCTCCTTCAACAATGATCTCACCTGTATCGGTCCACTGTATGTTGGGATCCTCATTCCATAGATTCATAGATTATAAAGACTTAAACCTTTATTCCTCAATGTATGTAGGAGGGTGCTTTTTAATACATGCTCGATATGTTGTGTGGCCGACCCGTTAATCTTTGGTTGGTCAGGACTATCGTTGGACACAGGCCCTATACCACCATGCCCATCGTTGTCCGTGCTGTGCCTAATAACCACGGGAACTCTGTCGGATTCTTATAATTTTCGTACTCGTTAAGAAATTTCTGCAGAGGTTCTTGGTATAAGACTCTTTTCTCCTCAGGTGATTTTCACTGTTTAATAGGAATAACAATTCGCTTTCCATTCTTTTAAGCCTACTTTTACGGGATTCTGGAACCGTTTCTGGATTCTTCGAACTTTGCAGCTGAAGCATACACCTCATGTGGAATCACTACCACTTTCTTTATTATATTAATCTAGTCAGTAAAGGACCCAAAACTGAAAATAAGATGGGGAGGAATGACCCTCCTCTTTGTACAATAATTCGTTTTTTCTTCCCCACAGTTTGACTTTTACGAGCGAGTGCACGTATTATGTTCTTCTAACGGCGTAGGCGACCCTTCTGAGGGGGTTTCATTGATACATTGCAATTCATAACGTTAAGACAGATTTCACAGATGCATTTTAAAAAGTCGGAGTCGATATTTTTAGCAAATATCTGTTGCATTGCCCGGGGCAGTCGATGATAGATTTTTATTAATTCATGGTATTTCTTTAGCCTCTTTGTCATTCTGAAATATACACCGTTTCAGGCTCGTTTGGAAATATACTCGTTCTTAGAAGCACCTTAAACGTGTTTCGCGGATGAAGGTCGCAAAGCAAATATCCGTAACGCTGACTTGTAGCTTCTTTATAAACTTCCAAAACTCCTTACGCTGATTCGGGAATAGTTGATTGGCTAATACCCCAATTTGTGATACATCTCTACGTTGCGCGAATAAGACTAGATATTGTATATTTAACGCCACATCGCGGATGTATCTATTTTTTAAAAATAGATTCTGATTGATGGAGAACATGCTTATGTTAAGATGGTGGGAGAATACTGTAAATGTCTCGGCAAACGTTTTATCCATCTCCAACATGAGATTGTCAAATACAATGACTGTATGTTCATTTCCCTTTAACGAATTAACGTCATATACACCTTTGTGGAACAAAATATCATCTTGGTACTCGTTGAACACTGATTGATACATCGAATAGCACCATATAACATTATGCACAAATTTTGAGAACATCTCTCCCTTTTCTTTAATGATTTTAAACATAAACACAGTTTTACCACATCTTGTAGGGCCAGATATAATATATGTGGATGGGCTCGTGAACCTGAATTTTTCTACTGAATCCATTTCTAACACTTCACACTCCTAAGTGGGTCATTTACAAAATATAATAAATATTTAAGTGATGATCCTTATATTTTACAGTCTTGTTTTTCTCTTCTCCCACAGAACCGTGAATGACGATGAGGTACAGCACCCCATCATCGATATTACAGATGACCCCGACGAGAGTGTAGTTGTGATCACAAACTCCATCACCACTGCCGAGTTCACAACAACGATACCTGTAGCACGCACAATTCAAAGCGGAGGCATGATGAAGAGCCCTCCACGTCAGGTATAAAGGGTGCCAGGATTGCGCTGGTTGTTAGACCCCCCAGTAATAGAGCCACAACCTTCTACGTCTTACGGCACAAACCCCACAATAGTACCTTCCTCAAATATACCCCCTTATTACTGTTCAATTGCCAGTACATACTCCACAGCAGCAACAGCAGCTTCTCGTTCTGTAGAGGATGGCATAACATTCGAGTTGGTGCGCACCGCTACCCCCATCCCAGCCTTGACTAGAAATCGGTATATAGTTATGGTTGATCCTAGATCCATGTATAGTAGGGTGGAGTGAAAATGGCCCCAAAATATTTTTTTGTGAATTTTAACTTACTTGAGGTTTTAAAAGTTGCCAATGGACTAATAGAACATTATGCAAAAAAGTTTATTAAAATCAGACAATCTTTTGATCGACCACCAGACGTTATAAGTTTACAATAATATACGATTTTACACAAAAATACCTAAAATACGAGTAAACATCAGACTATATATTTTTAGTTATTTTGGCACACTATTATGCTAACGATAGAGTCTGAGTTATGCATGCATGGTTAATTCAGAATTGATAGTCACGTTTAGACTCAAGTTTCGGCATAAGCTGCCGAGAAGCGACGCGAGCCCGAATAAATCCATGGCGGGACGTCTCGCCACACACAGCGGCTGAAGCTTCGGTAACTAGGTTCACGCATCTTTCCACCGCCTGTGTGTGACAAGGGAAGCGAGGGAAGAGGACACTTGGTGAAATTTGAGCAGAGATCATGTCGTTCAATTCGTTGTCCGTCATATCCATCGTAACAGGAGGCTCCGTCACGGTCAAAGTCTACCAATCGACCATGTCCTGGTATTCGGTCGCGTCGAGGTTGAGCGGTGGCACTCGAAACCTGCGGATTTTGTTTGCAGACACATGTGATCTTGCCTTCATGATTCTTCTGAGTCCGAGTTCCCTTATATGTGGTCGCTCATCTGTGATCATGGCTAATAGCACGTTCTCGGGGTGTCCGCAGAAGCCGTTTCGCCGAATCACCGGGTCGACGACTTTCTTTAGAGAGGAGCTGAGGTACCGTGTTCTCACCATCATCCCGTGCAGATGTTTGGCTCCATCTTTGCATGATGGCTGCGTCTTGATGGCGAACCATGTTGGGGCGTAGACCCGGATGATGAATGTGACAAGAGTTTTGATGTTGTTGGATGGTGCATCGAGGCCAACATAGAGGCGGAGGATTCTGTTGGCAGTTGTCAACCATCGCGAGTGGTTCAATGGTCCCGGTTTTCGCAATGCTAGATCACAGGGACAGTGTCCTTCACTGACAGCTTGACACATCTGCCACAGGTACTGCTGGTCAGTGCTCAGGTCCTTCAAGTCAACATGCGGCAGTGGCTGTAATGGAGCTATAGGTTCATACGATGTTATATGGAGTTCCGTGCATGCTGTGAGAGATTTCCCTATCGGTCCTGAGAAGCACTTAGGTCCTGTAGTTGCTCCATCTAAATGCTGAAACAGGTGTCGCAGGGGGAGCTCGTTAGCATGTAATAAGCACACGAGCCATTGCAGCGGTTTTTGTAGTAATTCCTCAAGCTGCCGAATAACTCCGCCATTATGTCCAGTGTTGACAGCGGTTCCGTCGCATCCGACGACTTTCACACTGTCGAGATCCACACTTCGCGCAGCCAAGCATTCAAAGATTACTTTGGAAATCGCCTTGCTTGATCCACTTGACGGCGTCACGTGGCCAAAGTACGATGAACCTGGTTCACAAATAATGCTGACGTGCTCTTCTGTATCTCTGTCCCGGTGGCCATGTCCTGCGGCGTCTCGTACATTTTTCATCGTTCTATCCTTTCGACCGTCGAAGTACAATCCAGGCAAGTCTGTCATACTGCTGTCTAGTTTTGTCAGTTCTTGACGAGTTCTACTTCTTTCTCGGCGAATTTTACTACGATCAATGACTTTGGAGGTGTCATTTGTAGACACAATTCCAATGTCTTGTAGCACGGATGAGGCAATAACGGCTGCTGCTCGATCTGAGACGCCCGTTCTATCGCACGCTTTAGCCAAACATGGTAATCGTGGTTCTAGGACAGTTCACACCAGGACAGCTCACACCAGGACAGCTCATACCAGGACAACTTATACCCGGACAACTCATACCCGGACAACTCATACCTAGGACAACTCATACCTAGGACAACTCATACCTAGGACAACTCATACATAGGACCAGAAAAAAAAAAGAAAAATTAATGAAAACATTTTGTAAAATTAAAAATTAAATTTAAACATTTAGAATTCATGCAAGTTATTAATGAAAACATTTTGAAATGAAAACATTTATTTTGTAAAATTAAAAATTAAATTTAAACATTTAAATTCATGCAAGTTATATATATATATATATATATATATATATATATATGGGATAAATTTCACAGTAAAACACGTGAAATGAATAAATGCTGCAAACCCACAAGGAAAAAGAAAAACGATTCCAAGGCCTTTCGTGTATTCAAAGCTACACCTGACGAGGTGTAGCTTTGAATACACGAAAGGCCTTGGAATCGTTTTTCTTTTTCCTTGTGGGTTTGCAGCTATATATATTATATATATATATATATATATATATATATATGCCCAGTTAGGTTCATTGAATGCCCGGTTAGGTCAACTGAATACCCGGTTGGGTTCACTGAATGCCCAGTTAGGTCATCTGTACGCCCTTGACGATTGGTTAGGTTTAGTCGTGATATTTTCGTTAAAACTAACGAAAATATCACGACTAAACCTAACCAATCGTCAAGGGCGTACAGTTGACCTAACCGAGCATTCAAATTTTATCCTATGTAAATAATGGTTCTCTATTTATTATATGTTTGCAATAAATACTAAATTTGTTGTTATTGTTTTCTTATCTTATTTTGGTTAATTTGCATAGTTTAAACTTTTGGGGTGGATATAGATGAAAAGATCAACATTGGGGTGGTAATTGATGAAGAGAGTATGAGTTGTCCTAGGTATGAGTTGTCCTAGGTATGAGTTGTCCTAGGTATGAGTTGTCCGGGTCTGAGTTGTCCGGGTCTGAGTTGTCCGGGTCTGAGTTGTCCTGGTATGAGCTGTCCGGTCACGGGTAATCGTACAGTCATCGTCATTCTTTGACGTTTACTCTCCAGTGTCGATAGATCAGGTTTACAGTGTGACTTAGATAGGGTGTATTCTTCGTCGCTGTTGTCGGTGTCGTCGTCCTTGTCTTCCTCGTTGTAGCTTCCAGAATTGCATTGCTGCTTCGATTGTTCTTGGTGAATGCTGTGTCTTCTCGATTCACAGACTTTCCTGGATATTTTCTTCTGTAGCTTTGTTGTTTCCACCAAATCGATGCCTCCTATAATCATCTTTCTGGCTCCTCTCTGGTCCTCTAGAAACTTTCTTTCTTTGAGTGGTACTTTGTCCGCTCTTTCTCATGATGAAATCTACACATTTGCATTTGCTAATGTCTAAGAGTTTATCTGCGTCTTCTCTGAACTGTTCAAGTTGTTGCTTGTAGTTGTCGTTGTCCTTCCGAGCCTTGTATGGTTTCAAGATTTTCTTGTATTTCTCGTTGTACGGTCTGAGCGTTTCAATCACTCGTCCGTGCGTCACGGTCGGAAGAGACGCTTTCTCCCAAACAAGTTCAACATCAACGCAAACTTTTTTTGATACTTCGGCGAACGGTGGATATTTGTTATTCTTCGTTGTCAGCTGTTGTCTTGTATGGATGTAAGCCTTCATAACATCAGCGTAGGTGGGAAGAACATTTGTGGGTATCTCGCGTGGCGCGCCAAAAATCACACATGCCGCCTTCTCCCTCGTAATAATTTCCATTCTGAAAAAAAAAAACAATTATTATAAATTGTAAGCAATGTAAGACTATTAAAGAATTTCTGCAAGAAAAAGGAATATCAAATTAATACTGTCACACTCACTTGTCAAACACCTATAAACAGATATCAATATGTAATTAACTTACTTTTAATATCAAGTTTCACGAAAAAATGATGATAACAGCACAAATAACCTTCAATTCTCACTGCCACATGTGCACTGAGCTTGGCGGAGCAGCCGCGCTTTGCATATTACTCACTCTCTCCCCACTCCCAATCTCCCATCCCCTCTGACTCACGGACTGCATATGTTATCGCACCAAATCACTACCATCACTGAAACTAGCATTAAATCAATGTATGGTTAACTAAACTCTTTCTTATCTCACTTACTCACATCAGCTCTAATAATTTGGCCACCCTCTGTAATTGCCATTAATTTACATTCCACACATGTTGTAATCTTAAATGTCAACCTCAAGTATGCAATAACACAGTCTACAGCAAACTAAGCTGTTAATTATTTGCATAAACATGGATGAAAGACCAGCATCTTGGATGACTCCTGATGGGCAAAGCGATCGTTAAAACATGAAATATGCCATATATTAAAATCGCTGGTGGTCAATCAAGCAATGCTTCAATTGTATTATAATTTCACATGCTTGTTTCTAAAGCCCATTGGCAACTTTTCCACACTCAAGTAAATTAAAAATCCAAAAATGATATTTTCACTCCACCTTAATGTATAGCGATGGTGTTGAACACGGACTGCGACGCATAGTTGAACGTATTGTAGAGTTTGCCCTTCAGAACCGCGACGAACGTGGAGTCAGAACGCGGCTGTCCTTCAGGTTCGGGTCAGATGACGGAGACGTAGATGATTTTTGGGTAGTATTACCATTTAGACGCTTGGCAGCTGTAGATATAGAGTATATATTGGGCCGTATAATGCAGGCATCTCAAGTAGTATAGCCTTCAATATGGACAACTTCATGGTAAATATTGACCGTGTATTTCGTGTTGCGGGACAGAGTGCCACACCTTATACTCTCAACTACAAGTTTCTGGCTATTTACAGACGGCATATAAACGCCGCTCGTGGTTGCGGTTTTATAGCAGTAGTCTTAGCTCGTATGTTTACTGCACTAAATACACGGACAAAAAATATTTGGTTGTCTACGGTAGTGGAGCGTGCCCGTAAACTAGCTGTAGACTGTAAACTTGAGTTTGACTATAATATGGGTCCTGAAGAGCTGAGAAGGGTAGAACAGAAAATGAATGTTCGTATAGTTGTATATGGAATGGATGATCGTCGTAGGACTGTGTATGTTTTTAAAAGCTGTGTGAAAGATCGTAATAAGAGGGACCTTTACGCGAATTATGATAAAAGTCGAAAATATGAACGACATCATGATTTGTGTAATGGGTGCATAGACTTTGCGGATGATATAGTGAAACATTTTAAAGTTTGCCACATGGTATGTGAGCAGTGTAAAAGCTCCAAATGTGAAAGCCGTGTAGTTGAAGCTGAGAAGAGGGATTGTGATGTGTGTAGATGCACATTTTTCAATAATAACTGTTTTGAGCTCCATAAGTCAATTGGCACGTGCAGGAAAATGAGAATCTGTGAATGTGGTATTTACCTTACCTTAAATTTACCTTAAAGCGCTTCTGCCTCAAGGGTGCGCTGCTCCCACGAAGTCCGCTCAGCGCCTCCTGAGGCGGGGCCAAGACGGGGTCGACCTCCTTCTTTTCTCTTGCTCCTGCCATACGATTTGGTCCCCTATTGAATTTGTGGGTGCTGGTCTGGCAGAGGAATACCCTGGCACTGTGGGTTGGTCGGGCATGTTGGCTAAAAACATGTCCAAGTGTTTTTTAAAAGTATCTACTGGGACTGCACTTACAGTACTGGCCAAATTATTAGGAATTTTTTAAAAATTTCATTTTTTGGTATAAAATGTTAAATTAAACCAATTTTAAACGTTGAAAAGTTATTTATTTCTACACAAGAATACATGGTCATTATTTAGCAATAGTTTAGTACTTAGTTTGACCCCCCTTAGCTGCCTTAAGGGCTGCGACACGCTTCGGCATGCCATGAATCAATTTTTTGCATAATTCCTTAATACGTGTAGAGTGAAACCAGACTTGAATAAGTCGCTCTATGAGTTGGTGTTTTGTTGTTATCGGCGTTTCATGGATTACGTCCTTTAAAATACACCATAAACTTTCGATTGGGTTCATGTCTGGAGAATTTCCAGCCCATGGGAGCAACCGAACACTATTTTCATGACACCATTTTTTAACCGACTTTGCCGTGTGGCATGGAGCTGAGTCTTGTTGAAAAATCCAACGTCTATTACCATACCATTCCCTTATTTGAGGCAGTAGACGTCTTCTTAGTACTTCTATATACTTGACTTGGTTCATATTCCCCTCAACAATGCTCAAACGACTAGTTCCATGCACAGAAATTGCTCCCCAAACCATGATCTTTTGTGGAAATTTCACCGTTTTCATCAGACACTCAGGCAAAAATTCTTCTCCAGGCCTCCTTCTTACACTTTGAACACGATCGTCAAGCACGGCAATCGTTGACTCATCGGAGAACACCACCTGCAATCAAAGAAAGCCCTGTGAAAGAGTCAGTGCATAGCGTATGAAGTACAGCTAAAACGAAGTACAGTATGACTTGCTGCTTTACAGATATTTTTACTGCAGTTTTATCACGTACTGTAAATACACTTCTATGCATACTGTATTTACTGTATTAACATTCTATTTAATGTTAAATATTATTCTTACCTGTTCCCAATCCTCACTAGTCCAGTTAATGTGTTCCTTTGCCCATGCAAAACGTGCCTTCTTCATAGCCTCAGTGAGCCTGGGCTTCTTCCTTGGGCGGTAGGCTTTGAAGCCGGCAGTTAGAAGCCTCCTGTTGACTGTTCTACGACTAATATTGATGCCATCAGCCGCTAGACTACTGGAAATGTTTTTGCAAGTAGCTCTTCTATTTCTAAGAGACAAAATTGCAATCTGTCTATCAGTTCTTGGAGTCGTTACCCTTTTTCTGCCGCATCTTCCAACCCTTTTGGGGCCTACATTTTCTCCAAATACCATTTTTTTCTTAATACGAAGTACTGACTGTGGTGAAACATGGAGTTTGGCAGCGATTTCCTTTTGTTTAAATGTAGAAGAAGTTAATAAAACCTGTATTTGCCCAATTTTCCGTGGACTCAAGTCATTCTTTCGCCCCATTTTCAAATTCACTTAAAAACTGTAACAAATAATTGCCGAAATTGGGTAAATACACTATTTAAATTAAACGGTAGTTACAATGACACGTAAAAGAAAGAGAAACACACCCGCATCGCACGACAACCAAACGACAACTGACGAACAAACACGCTTCGTTCGACTAAAGAATTATGCAAAAATTGATTCATGGCATGCCGAAGCGTGTCGCATCCATTATGGCAGCTAAGGTGGGTCAAACTAAGTACTAAACTATTGCTAAATAATGACCATGTATTCTTGTGTAGAAATAAATAACTTTTCAACGTTTAAAATTGGTTTAATTTAACATTTTATACCAAAAAATGAAATTTAAAAAAAATTCCTAATAATTTGGCCAGTACTGTATATCTCTAAGGTACTGAGGCAAGGAGTTAAACATGCGAGAACCCTGCCTAGAGATACTATTATAATGAAGGGTTTGAATCCTTCTCAGACTGTTTGGTGGGAGGTGATATTTTTTACACATTCTGCCAGTTCTTGTTAAGGTGGGCACAATTGGTTCAGTAATGGGGGCAACTAAAAGCCCTTCTAGAATTTTCCAGGTGTAGATTAGGATGTATCTCTCAAACCTTCTCTCTATGGAATAAAGGTTGAGGCCTCTGAGCCTATCCCAGTAGTTTAATTTGTTTTTACTCACCTGTTGCCCATCACGTTGTTTAATATACGAGGTAAAGGTTCTTTGTAGGCCCTCAATTTTTTGCAATTCATTCTGTTCGTGGGGAAACCATAATTGAGAGCAGTAGTCAATGCGTGGAAGGACAAGTGGTTTCCAAAGTGTAAGCATGGTCATACTGTCCCTAGTTCTGAATGTCCTCAGTATATATCCTATTAGTTGTTTGCATGATGAGGTTACTTTGTCAATGTGCCTGTTGAATGTTGCATCTTCAGATAATATAATCCCTAGATCCCTGACATGATCAGTTTGTACAATATCTTTTCCTGTGGGTCCAGTGTAGTTGAATTGTTCTTTCAGGTATTTATTTGGTCCATACTTAATTAGTTCAAATTTGTCTTCATTGAAGGCCATATTGTTTGCATCTGCCCATGCATATATAGTTTGTAGATCTTTTTGTAGCTCTACACAGTCTTCTTTTTCTGTAATTGGTCTTAGTATTCTGGTATCATCTGCGAATGACAGGAGAGAGCTTCCTAGGTTACAGTTTATATTGTTTAGCATTATAATGAATAGAATTGGTTTCAGTACTGTACCTTGCGGCACTCCACTAATCACTTCTTTTTCTACAGCTCTTGCTCCATTTACAATTGTTATTTGTTTTCTGTCAGAGAGAAGGGCATGGATCCATTTTCCTATTTTTCCACAAATACCAAGTTCTTTTAGTTTATGAAATAATATACCATGGTCAACCTTGTCAAAAGCTTTTGCAAAGTCTAGATAGATGACATCAACATTGTGGTTTTCTCCCAAATATTGTAGGATTGTATTGCAATGGTCTATAAGTTCAGTAAGGCAGGATCTCTTGTGTCTGAAGCCATGTTGAAAGTCTTCTAAGAGGTGTTCATTTCCTATAAAACTGACAATGTGCCTTTTCAGGACTTTCTCAAGTATTTTAATAATATGGGAAGTCAAGGATATGGGTCTATAGTTCTTGGCTTCCTTTCTTTTGCCTCATTTGTAGATTGGGGTAATATTTGCTTGTTTCATGATTGATGGTATTCTACTGGTGTCTAGTGAGGATCTCCACAGGATTTTCAAAGGCAGAGATAAAGTATGTTTGCATTCCTTAAGAATCTTGGCTCCAATTCCATCTGGACCAGGGGCTGAACTCCCCGGTAGCTCCGTTATTGCCTGTTGTATATCTCTAGTGGTTATTTGTGTATCTTCCAATAATGGTCTGTCTTGGTCATTTTCTTCTCTATCAAAAAAGTGTAGTTTTTATTTTCTTTGCTACTACAGGGGTACTCCAGCTTAAAGCATATTGAGATTGTAGAATGTTTGCCATTTCCTGTGTATTAGATGTGAGAGTTAGTCCATCTTTAGCAAGCAATGGGCCAATGCTCGTTTTGATAACTGCTTTGCGTTTAGCATAGCTAAAGAAGAATTTGCTATTTTCCTTTATAGTGCCAATAGCTTTGTGTTCATTATCAATATTCTCTCTTATGGTTGACTCCCTTATTTTAAGTTCTAACATCAGTATCTGATTCCGGATGTTACTATGTCTTGTATCACTTAATTGCTTTGTCAGTTGTTTAGATAGCTTTGTTCTCTTTCTTATAAGTGTCCTTCTGTATCTGTGTTCTTTTGTCCGGTGCTTCTTTGCACTATCGTTTTTCTTTGGTGTGTGCTTGTATAATGCTGATGATAGCAGGTATTGTATTCTACTCCAGCATTCTTCTGGTTCTAGGTTTTCTAATTCATCTTCCCAGTTTATTTCTCCCAGACAGTTATTTATTGATGTCCAGTCTGACTTGTGCAGGTTTAGGTCAGAGTATGGCAAGTTCGTTTGGCATGGGTCTTGCTTACATTTGTGGAGAGACAAGTTTGTGAATATGTGCATGACATTGTGGTCGGAGAGTATAGTTGGTGTTATAACAATGTGGTCAATTGTAGTTGCATTATTTGTCAGCACTAAATCTAGGATATTATTTTTTCTAGTTGGGCAGTGGCATGTTGTACTAGGAGCAGTTTTTCCATAAACTCATTCAGGTTTTTTGATTTGGACCTTTTTGTCCCTGATTTCATACCACCATATTGGTTCCAGGTGCAATTTGGGAGATTAAAGTCTCCTGTAATGATTAAGTCTCTTATTGAGTCTACAGTAGCTGGGCATTGCCTGATTTTTTCCAAGACTTCAGTGAGCTCTAGATGGGAGCTATCTGGAGGGCTATAGATATTCACTAGTATAGGGTGTCTCAATATACATGCAACCCATGTCACTGCTAATAATTCTGACAATATTAATGTTCTCGTTCTATTTTTTCAGATTTGAAGAGAGGAGACGATAACAACTAATAATTATCAATCAAAATGCCTTGGACAAAGGAGGAAAAAATATTTTGCGTCACTACTTACTTGGAGACGAAATCATTCAAAACTGTGCAAGCGAAATTTCGCAGGAAGTTCAACTTCAACAATTATCCCCAGAAAAGCCAAATTTATCGTTGGGCACACAAATTTCAAGCCACAGGATCAGTAAACAATCTCAACAAGAAAGCAGAAACACCCAGATCTGGCAGGAAGGTAACTGCAAGATCTCCTGACAATGTGAATGCGGTGAGAGATTCTGTCGGAAGGAGTCCGAAAAAGTCACTCCGAAGACGTTGCCAAGATCTGGGTCTTTCACGTGCGTCAGTGCAAAGAATCTTGATCAAGGATCTTCAGCTGTACCCATACAGGATCCAGATCAAGCATAAACTCACACCAGCTGACATGGCAAAACGTGTTGTGATGTGCCGGTGGTTCGAGAACAAGATCGAAGAGGATCCTGACTTTCTTGATGATGTTTGGTTCAGCGACGAAGCACACTTCTTGCTCAGTGGGTATGTCAATAGCAAGAACTATGTGTTCTGGGGCACACAAGCCCCAGACGAGGTTCTTCAGAGGCCCTTGCACTCTGTGAAATGCACGGCCTGGGTGGCCATCTCAAAACATGGCATAATCGGACCGTTTTGGTTTGAAGACACAGACAAGGAGGCAGTCACTGTCACAAAGGAGCGTTACATTGTGGTGCTCAACAAGTTCTGGAGGGCACTTGGGACACGTCGTGGCGTGAATCGAGATGTGCAATAGTTCCAACAAGATGGGGCAACTCCACATACAGCCAACATCACGATGGAGTGGCTGGACCACCGATTCCCTGATCGGCTGATCAGCAAGCGCCGCGAACCCGAGTGGTCTCCGCATTCACCCGATCTGAACCCCCCAGATTTTTATCTCTGGGGGTTCTTGAAGGACCACGTGTATGAGAATCGTCCTCAATCCATTGCTGAACTGAAAGTGGCCATCACCCAGAAGATTCGTGCCATCAGGAAGGAAGAGTGTGTCAGGGTGATTGACAACTTCGCTCGTCGGCTTCAAGTGTGTCTGCAGCGCAACGGCGGTCATTTGGAACATGTGCTCTAATAAATGTATCCTTTGATCTAGAGACCTCAAATCTTCAGTTTTTAATTGTTATCATATCAGCTTCCAGGAAATGTAATCGTTTTTGGAGTTTATTTTCTGAGTAATAAATTATTATCATGTCAATGGGTTCCATCTTCTTTATTTATAGTGAGCATGATGATTAGGAGTTCACAGGCTCCATTTGAGTATGCCATGAGCAGTTCACTTTGAATGTTTTCAGGGATGTACATCAGGACACCACCATTTAGACGGTCTTCTCTGTCACATCTATAGGTGGTGTACCCTTTGATTGCAATTTCACTACTCATGATCATGGGGTTCAGGTGAGTAGTATGGTGTCAAAAAGAGAGAGTGCAATGCAATTGCATAATATTACGTAATGTTGCGATGTTGCAAGAGTGCCAACCCCCCTTGTTGCAAGAGTCCCCCCACCCCCCTTTGTTGGGAAAAAGAAAAAAGAAAAAAAGAAAAAAGAAAGAGGGGTATGCAACTTGGAGGCGGAGTTCTCCCCCAAGCTATTCCCCCCAAAGGGGCAGAAAAGAAGAGATAACAAGAGAGAAAGAGGGGTATGCAACTTGGAGGCGGAGTTCTCCCCCAAGCTAAACCCGCAAAGGGGCATACCTATCCTAAGGGCGCCTCTTTGGGGAGGAAGGGGTTTCCTCACCCCCCAAAGGGGCATACCTATCCTAAGGGCGCCTCTTTGGGGAGGAAGGGGGTTCCTCACCCCCGAAAGGAGCAGAAAGAGATAGCAAGAGAGGAAGAGGAGGGTCTTTGCTCGGTGGACTGCCGAGCTCATATGGGTCCGTTGTCCAACAACCGACCTCTTATAGTGCCCCTAAGCAGCTAGTTGGCTTAGGCCGCCAGTTGGCAGAGTTGCCAGATAGCATTAAATATTTATTTCTTCTATATATTATTGAATCAGTCGGCTGCTGAGTTGCCAGACAACACCACATATATATAATTATTATTCAGCCAGTTGGCTGCTGAGTTGCCTGATTCGTTATTTATTTTAAATAAGCTTATGTTACAGTTGGCTGAGCTGTCAGCCTCGTTACTTATCTATTCAATTACTCTGTTTTAGAAAATGATATAAACGTGTTCAAGGAATAAATAAAGCACCATTACAACGTTCTGTTTATTAATTATTGGTTATACAATAGTATATATATATTATATGATCAAATAATAGAACGGGGAATATATAATCATGCAAATCATAGTATTAACTAAATACTAGAAAAATATATATTTATATTAATTATATATAGTCGTACAAAACATGGAAAATATATAATCATACAAAGCACAGTATTAATCAAATATTAGAAAAATATATAGTTATATCAAATGTTAGTACAGGAAAAATATATTTATATTAATTATATATATATACTCGTACAAAACATTATTAACAAAAATTTTAGAAAAATATATAGTTATATTATCAAAAGTTATATTATCAAATATTGGTACAGGAAAATATATACAAAACGTACAATCACATTATTATTACGGAGCAAAACGCTAAATTCGAAGGTGATTGACGCTACATCAACATCGCCATTACTCTGCACGATGTGGTAAAACCGCCCAAGCATCAACTCGCCGTTTAACTGATACGGCGGTTTATATTCAATGTAAAGGGCTTTCATCTCGTTCAATACTATTTTTGTACCTACTTTACACTCGGCAGGTAAGTCGTCTTTAAGCGCCACTAGAATGCTATCAAAAGCACCCGCAAAAACGTCATCGTCGGGCGTTACCATAAATACAAGTTTATAATCATGCCTTTCCAATCTGGGGTTTTTTCTTAACCCTTTCATACCCAAATTAAGTCGAAAAGTAGGCGGAATCAGTTGATGCAAAAATTGTCCTTATAACCTTATAAATAAGGACTAAAATTGCTTCCAAAGTTAACGATGAAAATTTCACACACTGGGCATTAAAGGGTTAACGTACCGAGCTTTTCAATCGTGAACTCTTCTTCACTCGACATAGCGACAATTGAAATAAGCTTCCAAGACGCAACGGCAGCTATCCACTATATAGCGATACAGCTCTTCGGGATGAACCGTGTAGGCGAGCTCTGCACCGTACCTCTCAAGCGTTTTGTACCAAAGCTCAGGATATTTCGAAGAATCTAAACCTTTTAAATACGCATCCAGATCTAGCCCGTTCTCTCCTTGCACATTCCTACATTCAACAAACCCGTCGAGCAGAGCGGTGTAAGCGTACTGAAGTACTGTATCAAAATAAATCATGTCTGAGATGCGTGTGTCTAATATAGGTTTCAGCTTACGGAATCCAACGATCTCAAACATTCTGTCGAGGATGAAACGGTTCCGTGTAGGAACAAGGACGCCATTATCAGCCGTGTTCTTCCACATCAATCGTATATCAACGCATGATTGATTGTTATTTACATTCAATGTACAAACAACGGTATATGAGGAGGCTTCACTAATCACATCTCTTATTATACCTAGGTCAGGTGGTATTTTATAGCGATCCTCAGCCCACCTCTCAACTACCGCGAAGATTTTATGCATCTCCTCAAGATTTAAATAAATAACGTTGCGCTTGTTCGCAGATCTACTGTTCGTTTCAAGCACACAGTTAATGGTGCCGGTTTTCAGCCTGAACACAGGCAACGACTTCGTCACGGAGACGTCGTACGAGGCGTTGAGAATGCTTCTCAAAGGGAGTTCCATCGTATTCATCGAGATGACTATGGCACATCCACTCGGTGCAAGCTCTGAGGAGACTATGAGCCGCGAGAGGCATGCAGGCATGCAGGAACGGGTCGATGGGCTGTTGAATCACCCTGATGATGCGTGAATAGGTTTGTTCGAACCTGTATGATCCGTGAGGTGCGATTCGCACCATAATCTAATGAAACCTGTGCAGCGCTGACCGAATTGCTATACCCCATTATACTGGGTAGGCGTTTTGAGAAATTTTCCGGTACAAGAACTAATTTCGGTTTTAACGTTTTATCACTACCACTCCCCCGAATACGCACCAGACAGCCTCCCTCAGGGTAAATTTCATGAACTAGGCACATTTTATAATGTTTTATCTCTCCTAAAAATCTTCACACTGCGGGGCGCTGTTAGAGAGAAACATGTGTTCATATTTAGGCTTTTTATTTAACAGGCGATACTCATCTCTAACATCTGTTAAAAACTCACATAACCCTTTAGCTACAACCTCACTACAAACCTCATCATGATATATATTAATGTAGTGGTAAAAATACTTAAGATTGTCCATGATAACGAGATTCACATTTTCAGTCGTAGGGTATGAGTAATCGACATGGTGTAGCATGATATAATATCGTTTATCGCACCACTCATCCACAAGGCTCACTACCCATAACTGTTGTTATAAAGCTTAGTTCTACAACATACTTCAGTACATCGTCTGTACTGCGAAATCCTACAACCCCCTCGCCAGAATATCCGTAGAGTATTGGAATAGCCTGACCTTTCGCACGATTCAATGCTTCCTTAAAAGAGTCAAAGGAGGCTGGGATAGGGAGTTTTTCAGTATCCACTACATCTACGCCCTTTACTGAATACCACTTCATAAATGTTGAACACGCGATATTAAAGGTCGCCATTTTCTTCTACGTGGAAGAGAATACACGTCTGAGCTCAAGGGTATACAGAGGTCAACTGAGAACGCGGGGACAGAGGTCTGCTCAGGCTACGGGGCGAATCACGCCCCCAGTCTTACAGTGGGCGGGGCATAACTTTACTGTACACACGCACACACGCAAAGTGAAACACAAGTCGATGCACGATTTATTTAATAAACGAAATAACCAGCATGTATATATTTAGAAACACGTGCAATAAATAAGTTAACAATAGGCACATAAAAGAATGTTCACAATACATATTAAGTTACAAATACGTGTGACGAATAAGTTAGCATTAGACCCATCAAAGATTATGGTAACCAAAGGGTACAGTGTCATAGGTACCAGGTAACTGGTAACGTTTCCTATAGGTGTTACGGCACACTTTCGTACCCCAAAGTTCCTTCACACACCCCAGTTTCTGCGCACGAAAATTGTGGGTGCCTACAATTAGTTGGGCAGGCCGTTCGCCCTCATCATCGTCCAAACACACTAGATCCTTCAGCGAATCAAAGTTAACGACCTGTCGATTCGCTTGGTTAAGCGTAATACCCTTTGCCTTCACGATATATTTCGTTTCATTCCCTATCCTTACCCCTACCCCATAAGTTTTAGGTCCTGTTGAGACAAAAGAGTCGGCGTATGCGTTGTCCCCATACTCATCCTTGATCTCACCAGTGAGCTCGCCGAGGAATTCACCAATAGCAGGCATGTATTCACCCTCCATCGCTGTGAATATCACGCTATCTGTATCGGCATACAAGACTCTCTGCCCAAGAGAATGTAATAGACCCCAAAGTTTGATGTGGGCATAGGCTGTTGTGAAGCTGGCTACTGGAATGTTTGTAACCCTTGAGGTATCTGTGGCCAATTCAGTGTTGTTGTACTTTATTATGTAAGTATTACCTACATTCACGATTTCCATGACTTCTTTATCGGGTGCGTTGTCATAATCCCAGACTTCGCTATAACTTTGTGCCAAATGAACGTTTCCCTTGCCAGTATTCTGTGCAAATTTTCCCCATAGACTGTTTAGACACAACTTTGCACTAAAGCACTTGCCAGGATTCTTTACAATTTGGGCGCGATCAAGTTGTATACCTTCGTGGTCGCGGTAACGTTGAATATAGGCAGACTTTTCATCTTCGGTGTCAACTCCTCGCGGATACCCTGATGCCTCAACCTTATCCTTCAAAAATGCGTTTATATACGGTGTGAAAAGGTTGGGTAGCTTCTGAAACCTCCAAACCTCATGTATCTTCAGTATTCTATACCCATGGCGTACGGCTAGGGACAGTTCAGGACTTATATATACGCCTCTGATCTTACGCTGGTGAGGTGTATGGTTACAATTACCGTTATTCTCTTCCGCACACTTCACGCACAGGGGAAACATGAGCTTATGGTCAATGACGACGGGTAAGATCGGCATCCATAATTCGCGAGGGGCGAGCACGTCTACGAAAGAGAGCCCAAAGTAGCGATCATTCAAATTTCTTGAAAATTCACTGATGGAGGGCAGATTAGACCCCACTATTTTTTTAGGAGCGCCAACGGGGTAAGGGTTGTTCTTCATCACGTATGGGTATAAAGAACAGAAGTCGTAGTAGTGAAGTTTCACGCCCTCCGTAGGTGGAAAGTATAGCTTGAAGGGATTTGTGCGTCCACCGAACAAGCTATCACCGCATTTGAGAGGATCCAGTACCATTGAACGTTTGATGGCTCTTATCTCCTCACGATACTGCTCATCGGTTTCCATCCGTGCATCATATTCATGCTCCCACAAGATTCTGTGTGTGAACCGGGCACCTATAAGTTGATCACGGGTGCGCGTCCACGCACGGCAGTCGGCAGGAGATCTACCGTGGATATCTCCGGTGATTCCACACTCAGGACGGGGGCATCCATGCCACCAGCAACCGTTAAAAGAGTACACAGTCTTCTCACGAGTGGCACGGTTTTCACTTAGTCCATCAACCCAAAAAACACGACCATTAATCTTAATGGGTACTTCACCCGTGTTGCGGGCGTGCTTTATGTATACACCTGTCTGCTGCTGTAGGTGTGTGAGCCAGTAAATAGCCTTGTGGCCGTAACTGCGGGGGTTGTTTCTGTGAATAATGGTTAAGGTGGCTTTAGGCATGAAGTTATTCTTGAACACCGTAAAGCATAGTGAAGCGATGGTGGTTGCGACTTGCAGCGGATCGCATTTGAAACGGACTATGTACATTCTTCTAAAGGCTTGGAAACATACTCTAAGCACGCGCACATCATTCACGCAATAACGTTCACACTCAGCAGCTATATTATAAGGATTACATTCATTAAAACTACCGTAGTATCGATCAAAGTCTTCGCGCTCATCTACACTCATACAATCATAGTTAAAATAATGTTTGGGTGGAGGTAGACCTACATAGTTTAAAGTCTCGCTAGTGAGGAAAGTGTAAGGGAAGTAGCCTTTTGATACTTCAGCTGCTACCCCCATCACCTTGGGTAGCTTTGCTAATTTACAAGGCGTGAATAATAATGTATCTTTAAATTGCACATTACCTCTTATTTGCATCTGTATAAGTTTGTTTCCTCTTTTCAAGGGATCACCCGTGAATATCTCGGATGATTCGTGCTCGAGCAGCTCCTTATAAAGGAACTGTGTGTCAAATTTTGCCCCGTTATGGGCAAGAATATACACAGTCATTTTTTTGAACTTGTCGGCTAACTTGACAATATAGGACACAAATAGTTTCACAGGGGAATCTCCTGCAGACACCTTAAAAACGTTTGTCCGTTTACCACATTTGGGGCACTCGTCACACTCGATCTCCATACACTCGTTGCAGATAGTCTGGCTCACAAGTAAATGTGGAACTACCTCTTTGGTTTCGGCGTTCGTATATGTTTCTATATCGTAGTATACAGTTATACAAGGTTTGTTTTTAGGCTTTGCGTCTTTCATATAACATACATGTTTTACGCCATCCGCCTTATATTTCTCATGGCATGTAGAACAGTGAATTTCGTCACACTTGTGCTTGAAATTTCCGCTACCATTCAAGGTGTGAAACATGCCACATTCACAGATTCTCATTTTCCTGCACGTGCCATTTGATTTATGGAGATCAAAACAGTATTGTTGAAAAATGTGCGTCTACACACATTACAGTCCCTCTTCTCAGCTTCAACTACACGGCTTTCACATTTGGGGCTTTTACACTGTTCACATACCATGTGGCAATCTTTACAATGTTTCACTATATCATCTGCAAACTCGAGACACCCCTTACACAAATCATGATGTCGCCCATATTTTCGACTTTTATCATAACTCGCGTAAAGGCCCTTATATTACGGATGGGAGATACGTTGTACCTGACAGTCCTAAAATAAGTAGGGGTCTTGTACGATCTCTCACACTGCTTTTAAAAACATACACAGTCCTACGACTATCATCCATGCCAAATACCACTATACGGGCATTCATTTCCTGTTCAACCCTTCTCAGCTCTTCAGGACCCATATTACAGTCAAATTCAAGTTCACAGTCTACAGCTAGTTTACGGGCACGCTCCACGATCGTGGGCAGCCAAATTTTTTGGGTCGGTGTATTTAGCACAGTAAACATGCTAGCCAACACTACTGCTATAAACCCGCAACCACGATCGACGTTTGTGTGCCTTCTATAAATAGCCTGAGAATTGAAGTTAAGAGTGTAAGGTGTGGCACTATGACCCGCAACACGGAATACACGGTCAATATTTACCGTGAAGTTGTCCATATTGAATGCTATACTACTTTGGGCAGCTTGCTTTATACGTGCTAATATATAATCTATATCTTCAGCAGCCAAACGCCTAAATGGCACTACCACCCAAAAATCATCTACATCGTTATCATCTGAGCCGAAACCGAAGGACAGACTCGTCCTGACTTCACGCTCGTCGCGGTTCTGAAGGGCAAACTCTACAATGCGCTCTACAACGCGACGTAACCCGCGCTCAATTCCATTGCTATACAGGGATCTAGGGTCAACCCTGACTATATACCGATTTCTAGTCAAGGCTGGGGTCGGGGTTGCGGAGCGCACCAACTCAAATGTTATATCATCCTCAACAGAGCGAGTCACCGCTGAGGAGGATGGACGAGTGCCTATATTGGACGATGTGGGGTTTGCGCCGTAAGACGTTGAGGGCTGGGGGTCTATTACAGCAGACTCTACAGAACGGGTGGGGGCTGTGGAGGAAGTACAAGGGGTCGAGAACTGATGTAGGGTTGGTAGCGTAAGACGTTGAGGGTTGGGGTTGTACCGCGGATTGTCCATCAACCGGCGCGTATTTCGCGCGCTTTATACCTGACGTGGAGGACTCTTCAGCGTGTCGCCGCTTTGAGCGTGCCGCCGTTGAGGGTATGGGCCCTGTAGATGCACGGCCAATGGATTCACCCGTGATGTCGATGATGGTGGGGTGTACATCGTCGTCATTCACGGTTCTGTGGAAGAAGAAAACAAAATATAAGGAGCAGAACTCGTTATTTGTGATATTCTGTAAATGAGTCACTTAGGGGTGTGACGTGTTAGAAATGGATGCTGTAGAAAAATTCAGATTCACGAGCCCATCCACATGTATTATATCTGGACCTACAGGATGTGGTAAAACGGTGTTTATGCTTAAAATTATTAAAGAAAAGGGTGAAATGTTCTCAAAATTTGTGCATAAAGTTATATGGTGCTATTCGACATACCAATCAGTGTTCAACGAGTACCAGGACGATGTTTTGTTCCATAAGGGGGTCTATGACGTTAATTCGCTAAAGGGAAATGAACATACAGTCATCGTAATTGACGACCTCATGTTGGAGATGGATAAAACGTTTGCCGAGACATTTACAGTATTCTCCCACCACCTTAACATAAGCGTGTTCTTCATCAATCAGAATCTATTTTTCAAAAATAGATACATGCGCGATGTATCGTTAAATACGCAATATCTAGTCTTATTCGCGCAACGTAGAGATGTGTCACAAATTGGAGTATTAGCCAGTCAAATGTTCCCGAGTCAGCGTAAGGAGTTTTTGGAGGTTTATAAAGAGGTCACAAAGCAGCATTATGGATATTTGCTATGCGACCTTCACCCACGAAACACGTTTAGGGTGCTTCTAAGAACGAATATATTTCCGAACGAACCTGAAACCGTGTACATTCCAGAATGACGAATAGGATAAAGAAATACCATGAATTAATAAAAATCTATCAACGACTGCCTCGGGCGTTGCAGCAGTGCTTGTTAAAAATATCGACTCTGACTTTTTAAAATGCATCTGTGAAATCTGCCTCAATGTTATAAAATGTAATGTTCCAATGAAATCCTGTCAGAAGGCTCGCTTACGTCGTTACAAGAACATAATACGCACGCTCGCCCATAAAAGTCAGACTGTGGGTAAGAAAAAGCGTATTATTGTACAAAGAGGTGGGTCATTCCTCCCCATCTTATTTTCAATTTTGGGTCCTTTACTGACTAGCTTAATATAATGAAGAAGGTGGTTGTGATCCCGCACGAGGTGTATGCTTCATTACAAAGGACCCCAGACGCTGCTCTAGAGCCCCGTAAAAGTAGGCTTAAAAGAATGGAGAGTGAGCTACTACTCCTATTAAACAGTGAAAAGGCGCCTGATGAGAAAAGGGTTTTGTATCAAGAGGCTTTGCAGAAATTTCTTCACGAGTACGAAGATTATAAACAGCCTACAGAGCTCCCCGTGAGGCACAGCTCGAGTAGCGCTGAGCATAGTGGTACAGGGCCTGAGCAACCAAAGAGTAGCGGAACACAGCACATCGAACATGTGCTAAAAAACAGCCTCCCCCATACATTGAGGAATAAAGGTTTAAGTCTTTATAACCTATTGAGTGAGGACCCTATCATACAGTGGGGCGACACAGGCGAGGTCATTGTTGATGGAACAAGGGTACAGGGGTCCAATATCGTTGATATTGTTCACGATCTGGTGAGAAAGTGGGACAGGCCTTCACCAACAGGATGGAGACATATTAAGCAAGACTACAGCAAATAAATGTCCCCAAAACATTGATAGGTAATCTGAATAGGTTAAAAGACTTGGAGCATGCATCGCACGTGTCACAACTGAGTACACCTTCACCCACAACAGCTGCAGTGTCTCTGAAGAGAAGAAAGAAGAGAGTAGAAGGCCAACCTTATCCACGTGCCTCTAAAATACGCAAATGGCTAACGTATTAAGTAAGCACTATTATGACATTTCTAGCCCAGCATCCTATGGTGGCGTTAATAGACTGTACAGAGGTACTTATGGCGTAAGGAAAAAGGATGTTGAGAGATTTTTGCGTGCCCAGGATGCTTACACACTTCATAAACCGGTGAGAAAAAGGTTTAAAACAGCCAAGACAACAGCCGCATCGATTGATTCTATTTGGCAGGCAGATTTAACAGACATGCAAAGATATTCGGTGTACAACGATGGTTACCGCTACATCCTATTCATAATAGATGTATTCTCTAGATACCTGTGGTTAGTACCCCTGAAAAATAAATCGCCTGAAACAGTCGCTAAAGCAACCAAAACACTGATGTTGAAAGAAAACAGGATTCCAGGCTATTTTTGTACCGACATGGGGAAAGAATTTATAGGGCGTGCTTTTCAGAACATGTTGTTAGAGTTTAATATCAGCTATTACACATCCAACTCTATACATAAAGCATCTTTAGCTGAAAGAATTCAGCGTACCATAAAAGAACGCATGCACATAAAAGCACGCTCAGATATATAAACGTTCTCGAATCATTGGCTTCACCCTACAACCGCTCACACCACCGTACGATCAGTACAACGCCTAACGATGTTTTAGAAAGAGGCAGGCGACCGAGAAGTGATGGACCGCCACTACCACTGCCACCACAATCTTTGCGTTTCAAAATCAATGATTATGTAAGGTTGTCACGTTCGGGAAATAAATTCGCTAATGGATTTGAGCAAGGATGGACACGCGAGATTTTTAAAGTTAGAGCTATGAGGCCTAAAGGCGAGATAATGATGTATTACGTTGAAGATTTGAACGGGAAGAAGTCTCGGGGGGTTTTTACCGCGAGGAACTTCAGAAAGTGGCATTTAATTTAGGAAAAAACGTGTTTAAAATTGAGAAAATTTTAGGGAGCAAAGGCGCAGGAAAGAAGATGTACCTGGTGAAGTGGTTAGGGTATCCAGAAAGCTTCAATACCTATATAAAAGCCTATGCAGTCATGAAGCTTAATTAGTATGCAGCATGGCCCCCAACCTTTTCTACGTCACACTCCCGTCCTCCTCATCCCTGTCCATGCACCCTAACAACACATTAGCCAACTTTGTAACAGAACTCCATGGGCCCATTGATTTGGGTCGTGATTCGTATGAGGTCGGGGTATGTAAAATTCAGCTGGACACCGTCTTTTTAAATATTAATTATAAAGACGCCGTTTTTACAATTCTTAGAAACTGTGACGAGTGCGCCAAAGCCGGCGGGGTAACTCGGGACGAAACTATACGCATCGCCCGGACTAAGGTCGCACAGTTTTTCAGTACAACTGTGACACTAGGCCCGGGTCGCTATGGTTCGGTTGAAGATGTTGTGAGAGACTTAAACATATGTTTAAAAAACTTGAACCTTACGAATGATTTAATATACGAAATCGTAAACAGAGGAGGCGCTGCACATACTCTAATGCTAAAATCAAAGGCTAATAGAAATCTTAAAGATGGAAGAGTATTCAAAATTATAACCGAGGGGCGCTATCGAGCAGCCTTCCAAAGAGACACCTATCACGTGGTACCGGATAACTTGTCCCGCTTAATGTATCAGCTGAAGATGGAGAAAATGGCTGAAGGCCCTGAGCCGCCAGAAATGTGCTATGTTTATAGCAATATAGTAGAACACCAATTTGTTGGGGACACCCAGGCACGACTGTTGCGCGTAGCGCACATGCCCAACCCTACAGGACGGAGCTTGAGTATTACATATGACAGACCCCATTATGTGATTGTCTCAACTAATCTAATATCTAATATCTCAATATATATAAGAACGGTGGGGGGTAAAAATTTCCCATTCGGTGACGGGTGCTTGACAGTGAAGCTGCACTTTCGCCGCACTGAGTTATAATGGTCAGAAAACCATTCACGGTGTACCGGGGTGTGAGATATCAGGACGGCAGCGGCCTTGGGGCCATTTTTTCATCCATACTACGCACAGCTGTACCACTATTGAAGAGGGGGGGCCAAGTACCTTGGTAGGAAGGCTTTACAAACAGGGTTTAACGCGGCAGAAGAAATGCTCGCAGGTACTAAACCTAAAGAAGCTCTAAAAAAATATTTAAGGGGTACCGGAATGAAATCATCAAAGATGCGAAGTGGAAAATGCGTGGCGGAGGAAAGAAGAAGAAGAAGGGGTTGCCAACACATGATGTAAAGAAGAGGGCTGCTAGGAAGAAGGGAGTGCCATCACGTGGTGTAAAGAAGAAGAGAGCTGTTATGAAGAAGGAATCACGTGGTGTTAAACGTAAAAGGGCTGCAAAAAAGAATTGTTCTAAGCGTATGAAACCTATGGTTGATCATTTTTTTAACTGATATAAACTGAGGAAGCTAGTCTCACGAATCATAGATTGTTTAACAGTCGTCGCGGCAGGTGGCACTGTTTCTAACTCACCATGGCACGTTTCATTCATCCTTGCAGTTCACAGTGCTGTAAATCGGAGCTATCCCTCTTTGATATGCCTCCAACTCAGTATCTATTGAGCACAGTGACTTTATTACAATTAACCCTTTAAACACGATTAGTTCACCCAGTGCCCCTATAGAATTCGTGATACCCAGCTCAGGCCAATACTTTTTTGATCCGGGCTGTATGGACATGTATACTAAACTACGCATAGCTCATTCTGACGGAACGGACTGCGATGATAATTATGCTGCATACCCCGAAACAAACTTTCTGCACACCATATTCAGCCAGTGTGACGTATATTTAAATCAGACTAACATCTCGCAGGCACGGGGTATTACCACCTACGATCGTATCTGGAAAATGTCCTCAACTTTTCAAAAGAAGCGAAGGATACCTTTTTATCTGCCGAGGGGTATTACCACACTAAAGATGAAGATGGAATAAAGGATAAATTTAAAAATTCTAAAAAAAAGATATATGAATGTTTTGGACGCTTGCACACGGACTTTACATTCCAGGAGAAGTTACTTATGAACGGCGTTGATATGAAATTGAAACTTACCCGCACGAGCCCTGAGATCTGTATAAATCTGGGCGCTGACCAAGAAGAACGCGAAACCTGTTGTGATCCATATCATGGAGGCATATTTGCGTATACGCCGAGTGAAGCTAAGTTCCGCGAAACATATAGAAATTGAGAAAGAACTGTTACACACCACAGTGAAATACCCAATTAACAGGGTACAGATCAAACTGTACACGATCCCCACAGGATTGGCATCGAAACATAGAAAACATCGCTCTTGGAGTACTGCCTAAAAGGATTTTAATTGGGATGCAAGACCACGCTTCGACGAATGGGTATTATAAAAAGAGTGCCTTGAAGTTCGAAAATTTTGGACTTAAAAATATCACTATATATCAATGGCGTCGCATTGGGTGGGACAATGAATATGTACTACTCGTCAGATGCTGTGTTCCCGCTCTGCGCGAAAGCATACAGCGGTTTAGCCCATAACACAGGGGTGTGTGACGAACTCGGAATCGGCCTAACACAGAAAGAATTTGTGGAACAGTTTAACATTTATTCATTTGACCTTACGCCTGACTTAACCGCGGGGGTAAACACCCATTTAAACGCCCAGCAGACCGGTACGGTGGCAGTACGTTTGGATTTCGCCAAGCCTACAGACGCACCTATTAGTGTACTAATGTATCTAGAAACACAGGCCCGAATAGAGATGGATCGTTTCCGTAATATGAGCACAGATTTTTAAAATGGATGCAAATACCCTCAAGAGAGTGGTGAAAAGTGACTGTTTCGCGCGTTCCAAATTTAGCGGGGTTTTTGCAAAGAACGAAATATTGATGCCACCTAGCACGAGAAGCTGGCACCGACATTGTGGGTGGCGTGGGAATTCACTGGTTTGCTATTTATTTTAAAACTAAGGAAAGACTATACTACTTCGATTCACTCGGTCTCTCGCCATGGCACGACTCGAAAATCGTAAATTTTATCGCGCAATTACGTGTGCCTGAGGTAATTTGGGCCCCATATCAACTTCAAAGCCTTTACAGTGAAACATGTAGGCTATATTGTATCGTGTTTCTCTTGCATATGTCTCGCGGGAAGGGATTTATGAATTTTTTAAATTTATTCGATTTGTGTGACACAAATATGAACGATAAATATGTATGCTAACAGATAAAAAAAAATTCCCACATGTTGCAACCCCCTGTAAGCCCTATATTGTGTAAATCTGTATATACATTTGTAACATTAAAGAATTGGGCGCTGCCCCTTTTTGTACATGTTTAATAAATGAAAATAATGTTGTGATTTGTTATTTATCCTAAAAATACTTACATAATCTCTGCGGTGATAGCGCAATCGGATGAGTTGTTGTGCGGCAACACCATGGCATCTGATTCGCAGCGTGGTGTGGATACCACTTCGTCCGCCACCCTTTCTCCAAAAGTATTTATAATCTCTTCTAACTCCGTTTCGTTCCTGTAAAATAAAGAGAAAATTATTTTTAATAACGAATGCACTTCTTAAAACTGCATTCGTTTCTAAAAATCTACCATATATATATATATATATATATATATATATATATATATATATATATACGGAAATAGTGATGAAAAGTAGTGAATAACTAAAAATGTTTTACAACTATAGCTGCCATTTATAAGTTATTTCCGATTGAAACGTTATAAACGAGAACGAAAAGTAGAATTAGACAGCCAATTATAATTGAGAAGTGACACAAAGCAATTTTCAAAGCGGTTAATATGACATCTCGTCAATGTTTACGAGCTATATATATATATATATATATATATATATATATATATATATATATCAGAGAATGAAAATCAAATTTGAAAACGCGCTTATTTCAATTTGCCTATAAATAAAAACACTTACAGCATCTCCTCCTCTATGATCCGGCACTCATCACCCTGTCCCGATATCACGACGTCTGAATCATGGGGATGGATGGGGTGGTGGTGCCGCCATTTCGTCAAAAGTCGCTGTAACGCGTCCTAACTCGGATTCACTCCTGCAGGTAAAATAAATGTCATGAAGCTGGCTGCGAACAACACGTTTCGGGAAAAATAGTATTAATCAAAACTAATAAATAAATGAGATTTGTTTGCGTTGAGAGAACCTGTCCACGGTTAGGTTAAATTGAAATTATTTCGCAGTAATTTGACGAGAATTACACACAATGAACACAGATTTAAAATTAAAAACTGTCGAGAGCTGATATATATATATATATACTGAATATATGGGACAGAAACATTAATTAAACACGATTTTCAAAAGACTTATTACAACGTTACAAATTACTTACATTTCACAGGATTCTTGAATGAGGGTTTGGTCCACTGCTCCATTAATTTCATCAAAGTTCTGTGACGAGAAAAGTCTTATCTGGTCTATAGCATCGAATAATAGGCGTATGGCTTGGTTGTAATAATCGCTGTCACCAACAAGATCAGGTGAATCGTAAAGCTCAGCCATGATTCGTATGATGCAACAAGTAACGTGAAACTGATTCTAGGCGATGAGGTGCCCCATTTATAAGGGGTACGCCCCCTGCCTACAAGAGGAGAGCCTTGTTTCCTATTGGAGCACTGCATGAATAGGGGTGTTGTTTTAGGACTTGTGGCGGTCATTTTCGGCCAATCGAGAGCATATCACCTTTTCAAAGACAATCATTGGTTGTCCCACGAAAGGTAGGGCGTGTTTAGGCGTATGCATGTTGAAAAACAAGCTCTTTCAAGTATTCTTGGACGGTGATTTGCACACCGCCGTCAAAACCTGGGTGGAGCATCATGCCCTTTGTAGGAAATACTCGATCAAACGGGTATACCTGAATCTCGAAAAAAATTTTTTTATTTCCACAATGATCTCACCTGTATCGGTCCACTGTATGTTGGGGTCCTCAACAATGAACTCTTTTCGGTGAGATGATGTGAAAGCGTGAACAATCATTCCCTGACGAGATGTATTTCTGATTCCATGTTAAACTGTAGGTCTAGTGTGGTGTGAAAACCTTAATCTTTGTTAAAATGAGTAATTCGGTGGGTTGATGTGAAAGAGATGGCAATCATTCCCTGCCGAGATGTATTTCTGATTCCACATTAAACTGTAGGTCTAGTGTGGTGTGAAAACCTTAATCTTTGTTAAAATGAGTAATTCAGTGGGTTGATGTGAAAGAGATGGCAATCATTCCCTGCCGAGATGTATTTCTGATTCCACATTAAACTGTAGGTCTAGTGCGGTGTGAAACGCAAACTGGCAGTTCAGCCTTCTATTGGCTGATGAATTAAATACATTGCGCTATCTGGCAACTCAGCCTTCTATTGGCTGATGAATTAAATACATTGCGCTATCTGGCAACTCAGCCTTCTATTGGCTGATGAATTAAATACATGGCGCTATCTGGCAACTCAGCTAACTGGCTGTTTTGGACTCTATAAAAGGCGGTGTATGGCAGAAGACTCCCATAAGAGCTCGGGCAGCCGCCCGAGCAAGGACCTCTGGTCCTTTCTTGGACATTGCAATATTACGTAATATTATACAATTGCATTGCACTCTCCCTTTTTGACACTATACTACTCAGGTGTGTTTCGGTGAGGGCTATAACTGTGCTAGTAGTGTTTTCCACTAGGCTCTTTAGGTAAGGTACTTTGGTATGGTTTGAGTTTGGGTAAAGGCCCTGGACGTTTAAGTAAATTATTGATACATTTGTGGAGCCATTTGTTTCATCTCCCACATATAGGGCATTTGTAGGGTTCCTGCTGGGGTTCTCGTTTGCTTTTGTATGAGTAGCCCAAGTGAGCTTTGAATGTCTTGTATTTGTTTCATGAGGTGGTAAAACCCCAATGGGGTTTCATGGTTGCTTGCTGTACTATTTTTACCAGTGGGCTTACCTGGACCCGCTACATCAGCATAAGATCTGGGTGCAGGAATGGTATTTAGTCTTGGATTTTCTTGCATCCCTTGGGCCAAATAGTGCTGATGGATAGCAGGGTCACTACCTTGGTATTCTCTCCGTTGAGTTTGATGTGGTTGCAATCGGATTGTTCCCTTCAGGTGGGCCAGATTGCAGTTCTCTTTAAAACAACTTCTTTCCCACCATGAGCTCTGGCAAATTTGAGGATGAAAATAGGGACATCTTGCATTGGATCTACATCCAGAAATGCCATTCCCATCGTGTATAAATTCTTTGCACAGTGGTGGGTGAGCAAATGGGTATTCTCTTCCCTTAAGTCCATATTTACACAAGCCCCTCCTGTAATACTTGCATACTGGCCTCTTGGTTTCACTTTTGGCTTTTTGGTGACTGTGTACAGTGGGGTTGTTCACTTTGTTGAAGGTCTTAGTGTCTATTTCCTGTTCTTGTTTTCTCTCTTTTGATGCTCTTTTTGCTTGCAGTTTCCCTCTCTCTAGGGTCTCATCCTGAGGGTTTCTCACTTTTTCAGCAAGCTCTGCATTTGCAATGATAATTTCCTCCTCCTGTAACTCACCTGCCAATTCTACTTCAAGCTCTTCAAATTGCCTGTCATAGTCATCGCAAATTTGACGAGCACATTTAAAGCATGAGAATTTTCTTTTTGAATTTTGAAGGATGAGTAGGAAATAAATAGGTAGTTCACTACAACTGTAGTGTATCCATAGTTTGCATTCATCACATTTTAATGCATGTAGGCTGCAGTCTAATGCACATTTTATGCATGGGTTTCTATTTTTGTTTTCCTTCTCTGCCATGTTGACTTGCATACTGGTTTTAGTGTGGAGAACAGTCACCAGTGAGCCCATTTTTTTTTTGTAGATATTCGTAGATATTAAAATATTTTGCAAAGGTTTAAGTTTATTTATTTATTATTTACTTTTATTATTTATTATTTATTTATTATTATTTATTATTTACTTTTATTATTTATTATTTATTTATTATTTATTATTTACTTGTATAATGTTTGTACTTATATTTGTTAAAATATTTTAACTAAGAAATACTCATCCCAGATCAATTGGATTTTATGAGTATATTTGTAATTTTTTTTTTTTTTTTTGGTAAATATACTTTGTAATTTTTTGTAATTTCCTATAACGAAAAGTGCTCACCCAAATTTTTTACTTATTTATTTTTTATTTTTTATTTTTTTATTTTTTTTATTTTCTATTTTTATTTTTTTTTCTGTTTCCTTTCTTTCGATGTTTCGATGGTCGGGTGTATTTCGAGAGGTTTCTGACCTTTGCGTTTTATGACCTTTTTCCTGCCTTGTTTCAAACTTTAGGGAATGCCCAACCGTATTTCGTTTTTTGTTTTGAATATATACGTTAAAACTGGTGATAGATGATGTAAACTGTATATTCTTGTTCATAACGGGGCAAAATATGACACACAGTTCCTTTATAAGGAGTTGTTTGAGCACGAGTCATCTGAGATATTTACAGGTGATCCCTTGAAAAGAGGACACAAACATACAGATGCAAATAAGAGGTAATGTACAGTTTAAAGACACTTTATTATTCACACCTTGTAAATTAGCAAAGCTACCCAAGGTCATGGGCGTAGCCGCTAAAGTTTCAAAAGATATTTCCCTTACACATTCCTCACTAGCGAAACCTTAAATTGCGTAGGACTACTTCCACCCAAATATTACTTTAACTATGAATGTATGAGTACAGATGAACGTGACGATTTTGACCGCTACTACAACAGTTTTAATGAATCTAATCCTTATAATATAGCTGATGAATGTGAGGGTTATTGCGTGAATGATGTGCGCGTGCTTAGAGTATGTTTCTAGGCCTTTAGAAGGATGTACATTAGGGTTATGACTTTTTAATTTTTTGTCATAAATACTGTTTCCTGTATCATCAATCGATGAACTTTTGCTTGAAAACAATAAAAAAGGGCCTAATTCTTCAGAATTAAAAAGAAATGTCACCCCGAAAGCAAATATAGTATATTAGTATATTCGAAAAAGAAAGATGATTATCATAAATTGTCCAATATCTTGCAACAATACCGAAAAGCACTAAATACTCTGGAAAATCACTGGAACAGAGACCCATCTGCAATAGCTATACGAAGGAGCAACCAATGTGCGGAACGTGCCATTAAGGTGATGCAAGAACTTTACGTAAACTGTAAAAATAAAGACAACCTTAATCACAGGTTTATTTTAAGCAATAAGTAAAACAATTAAAACAATAATAGAGTAAATGTATAATATTGTATTTGTATAATTAATATGTATTGTATAGGTATAATGTTGTATAATATAATATATGTTTATGTATAATAATTGTGAAATAAACATGCAAATTTCTATTATTATTTTATTAATTTTTATTTTTATATTTGGGGTGAAGTTTTTTCAAAATATATCGAAAAAACTGTTATTTTCATTGTCAAGGGGCAAAAGTTCATCGATTTATGATACAGGAACATGAGGTTATAAAAATGTCATAACCCTAATGTACATACACCGTTTCAATGCGATCTGTTGCAAGTCGCAACCACGATCGCCTCATTATGTTTTACGGTGTTCAAGAATAACTTCATGCCTAAAGACACCTTAGAATTAGATAGATTCACAGAAACAATACCGCAGTTATGGGCACAAGGCTATTAACTGGCTCATATACATACAGCTGCAGGCAGGTGTTTACATAAAACATGCCCGCAACACGGGAGAAGTACCCATTAAGGTTAATGGTCGTGTCTTTTGGGTTGATGGTCTAAGCGAAAACCGTGCCACTGGTGAGAAGACTGTGTACTCCTTTAACGGTTGCTGGTGGCACGGATGCCCCCTTCATGAGTGTGGAATCGTAGCAGATATCTACGGTAGTTCTCCTGCCGACAGTCTTGCATAGACCCGCACCTGCAATCAACTTATAGGCTCGCAGTTCACTCACACGGTCTTGTGGGAGCAAGAGTATGATGCACGGGTGGAAACAGATGGACAGTACTGTGAAGAAATAAACACGATCAAGCGCTCAATGCTGCTGGATCCTCTCAAATGTGGTGATAGCTTGTTCGGAGGGCGTACAAATCCCTTCAAACTATACTTTCCGCCTAGAGGGCGTGAAACTCCATTACTACGACTTCTGTTCTTTATACTCCTACGTGATGAAGAACAATCCGTACCCTGTGGGTGCATCTGAAAAATTGGTGGGACCTAACCTGACACCCATCGAGGTGCTCTCCACAAATTTGAACGGGTACTATTTCGGCCTTTCTTTCGTAGATGTGCTCCCCCACGCGATTTATGGATGCCGATCTTACCCGTCGTTATAGATCACAAGCTCATGATTCGCCTGCTAACACAAATATCCCGATTTAACCTAACTAATCGTCAAGGGCGTACAGTTGACGTAACCGGGCAGTGAACACCCAGGTGCACAACCTCGGGACCTAATCAATATGTGTGTAAAGTTTCATGTTTGTAACTGCTTTCATTTTGGACTTATGGTTGGAACACACACACCCCACACACACACACACACACACACGCGCGTCCTTTTATTATTATAGATACTAGTACAGTTCCCGCCGCTTCGCTGACGGTTAGACAGGCTAAACTACATAAAAAGAACCCAGCCGTGAAAATTTTGAGCTTCACATTGTGTCAACATTTCTAAATCTGGTATCTCCCAAAACCTCCTCACCCCCATTCATACAACTTGGGGGCTAACCCCCTCCCCATTACCCCCACCCCTCCCCATTACCCCACCCATCCCCCATTACCCCCACCCCCACCCTTCCCCCATTGCTAAACTACAGAAAAGAACACAGTCATGAAAATCTTGAGCTTCACATTACCGTCCGTAATACAATTTCTGAATTTTTTTCTCACAATTTTTTCTCACAATTTCTGAAAGTGTGACGGACAGACGGACAGACGGAGAGCTCTCTTATTATATTATAATATAGATATATAGATTACGGGCGGCAATGTGAAGCTCAAGATTTTCATGACTGCGTTCTTTTCTATAGTTTTATTAACCAAATAATTGAACCGGCAGTAATTGGGGGTTCAATTATTTGGTCAGTAAAACTATAGTCATGAAAATCTTAAGATTCACAAATTTTGACACAAGGTGAAGTTCAAGATTTTCATGGCTGCTTCTTTTCTGTAGTTTTATCGCGGTGCTGGGGGCCTTCAGGCCCAGTAATTTTAATTATTTAATTTATTAACACCCAGGTGCGCAACCTCGGGACCTAATCAATGTGTGTGTGAAGGTTCATGTTTGTAACTGCTTCCATTTTGAAGTTATGGCTGGAACAGACACACACACACACGCGTCCTTTTATTATTATAGATTATCGTGTAAAATACCTATAATTTATATTTAATATTAACTAACTAATCTAGATTTATCTAATGCTTAAACATTTTAAGATTTTATTATTATTATTTTTTATAAACCGGGAAATACAGGGGTCCCTGGGCCAGGGGCGGAGCCAGAGCACAATTTAGGGGAGGGTTACCTTCCAGAACCTGAGATTATAATACATTGGCAGGCAACTGGTGTGACAGAATTGCCAACGATTATCACATATTCGTTCTGCCTTTAAAGAATGCAGGAAGGTATCTGTTTTCGGTTAAAAAAAATCAATTCCTTAAGATGACAGTAAGTTCCAGTGAGGCATAAAATTAGCGCAACAACACTTACGCTACTATTTCATTAAGCATCATCATTAGGGGCAATTAAAGAAAATTATATATTAAATGGCTCACTTTTGAACATCAATGTGCCGCTATGTGCACTCTTTTTCCCAATATACCAGCACACCTCAGTGCATGCATCCCTACTTACACGATATCAATATGAAATTAAAACTATGTATTCATGTACACATTTTGTTTAGCAGGTGTGCCCTAAATATATACAAGAGTTACAAATTACAAGAGACATGGCCTAGTACCAAAAGTAACATCAAAATTGTGATCTGCTTATTTTTCACGCCTAAGCTTGGCCAGTTTTTTCTCAGCTGACAACAGTGTGGTGGCGAGCTGTATCAACAAATTGAGTCCACCATTCTACATGCAGTGTGCACGTTCAGAGAGACCGTTCCTTTGAAGAGATGAAGAGACAATACAAAATTATATAAAGGAATATTCCTTTATATAATTTTGTATTGTCTCTTCATCTCTTCATGTTTCTGATCTCCTTCTTTCTTTCACATTCTTTACGTTTAAGGGAAAGAAATGGTTTGGTTTGGGGAGGCGATCGCCCCCCCCCCCCCCTATAAATCCGTCTCTGCCCGGGACGATGGCTGATTTTGTCCCCGAAAACCGGAATAGTGAAAACCCTTGAGAACGAGAAACCGTAGTCGGAATGCATTGATTCTCTAACATCTTGTTTATTCGTTTATGCTGAAAGTTATATTTTTGTTACGTTGTTCATATCGGAAGGAATAATTAATTTGAATTTTACTATCTTATTTAGTCTGCTGTAACCAAAACAAGTGTTTATGCTCTTTTACTCATCGTTTTCAGTTTATATTTGGATTTATGTTTGGTCAGAAATGAAATATATGTATATTCTGATAACTCTAATGTTTTAATGTTTTAATAAAACGTGGGTAGAAACAGTTCCTACACTCCAAAATTTTTCTTCTAGCTCAACAGGTTCAGAAGTTATTGGCGATTATGTGTGAAATGCCGCAGTATCGGACGCCATCTTGAATTTCGCAGTAAGCTGAAGGTTGATTAATGGGGACTTTTATATGTTATTCCAGACCCTTTCAGGTATCTGTTGTGCAAAAATCAGCTTTTTGTCAAAAACTTTAAGGTTCAACCCTAAAACTTCTGAACTAATATAGGAATGTAAATATAATATAAATAAAATAATTTTTTACGATAATACAAACGCTTAGGATATAGAAATCCTTAGACAGTTTACTACAAAAGAAAATAATATCAGACAGTAAACATAATTAAGGAATACGTGATCAGGGGACAATTAAAAACAGATAGGCGAGCAAGGGCATAAGACTACATATATAAAAATACTTTTTCTGGCACATCAAACAGTTATACAGGGTGAGAAGTCTGTGTACTCCTTTAACGGTTGCTGGTGGCACGGATGACCCCATCTTCAGTGTGGAATCGTAGGAGATATCTACGGTAGATCTCATGCCGACAGTCTTGCATGAACCCGCACCTGCGATCAGCTTATAGGCACCCAGTTCACTCACAATACCTTGTGGGAGCATGAGTATGATGCACTGATGGAGACAGATGGACAGTACCGTGAAGAAATAAACACCATCAAGCGTTCAATGGTGTTGGGTCCTCTCAAATGTGGTGATAGCTTGTTCGGAGGGCGTACAAATCCCTTCAAGCTATACTTTCCGCGTATGGAGGGCGTGAAATTCCATTACTACGACTTCTGTTCTTTATACTCCTACGTGATGAAGAACAATCCGTGCCACGTAGGTGCACCTGAAAAACTGGTGGGACCAGCCCTACCCACCATTGAGGAGTTCTCAGCAAATTTGAACAAGAACTATTTCGGTCTTTCTTTCAGAGACGTGCTCCCCGCTCGCGATTTATGGATGCCGATCTTACCCGTTGTTATAGACCACAAGCTCATGTTTCACCTGTGCGTGAAGTGCGCAGAGGAGAACAATGGTGCTTGTAATCACACAACCAACCAGCGGAAGATCAGAGGTGTATATACAAGTCCTGAGATATCCTAGCCGTTCGCCACGGCTACAGAATATTGAAGATATATGAGATGTGGTGGTTTCAGAAACTACCCAACCTTTTCACGCCATAAATAAACACTTTTTTGAAGGATAAGGTAGAAGCATCAGGGTATCTGCGAGGAGTTGAGACTGAAGATGAAAAGTCGACGTATATTCAGCGTTACCGTGATCGTGAAGGGATACAATTTGACCGTTCACAAATTGTAAAGAACCCGGGGAAGTGCTTTAGTGCAAAGTTGGGTCTAAATAGTCTTTGGGCCAAATTTGCATAGAATACTAGTAATGGGAACGTTCATCTAGCCCAAAGTTATAATGAGGTGTGGGATTAGGCCAACGCGTCCCGATAAAGAGGTTATGGAGACCGTGAATGTAGGTAATACTTACATAATAAAGTAAAACATTACGAATTGGCCACAGACACATCGCGTGTTACAAACATACCTGTAGCCAGCTCCACAACCGCATACGCACGCATCAAACTTTGGGGTCTATTGCATTCTCTTGGGCGGAGGGTTCTGTACGCCGACACAGATAGTGTGATATTCACAGCGAGGGAGGATGGATACATGCCGCCTTTTGGGTAATTCCTCGGAGAGTTGACTGATGAGATTAAGGATGAGTATGGTGACATCGCATATGCCGACTCTTTTGTCTCAACAGGTTCAAAAACCTATGGGGTACGGGTGAAGGTGGGGGAGCTAGTGTGCTTGGAAGATGAGGGCGACCAACCACCCCAACTGACTGAAGGGACCCACAGTTTTCGGGCCAGAAAGCTCGGGTGTGTGAAGGAACTTAGGGGTACGAAAGTGGGTCGTAACACCTATAGGAAATGTTACCAGGTGCCTGGTACCTATGATACCGTACCCTTTGGCTACCATAACCCTTGATTCTTATATATATATATATATATATATATATATATATATATATATATATATATATATGAATAAAACCACGAAGGAAAGGAAACACAAAATGGTGCTCAAGCGCTTTCGTCTAATGACATCCTCAGGAACACTGAAGTACATAAAAGGGTAACAGCCTATATATAGGTTACAGAAAGAAAAAAAAAGAAAAATAAATAACATACATACATACACACACACACACATATACATACATACATATCTATATATACATATACATACATATATAATATATATATATATATATATATATATATATATATATATATATATATATATATATATATATGCAATAAACAGAGAAGTAAAAATAAAAATAAAAATTAAAAATTAAAGGATTATCCGTGAGGCGTACAGATTTGTAAGGAATAATATCGATTTTTAGCACAAGATCAAATGGATTATAAAAATACAAATTTATATTGGAATACTGCCCGGGTTTTAACACTCTGCCTATGGTCAGGTTTCGATATATATAAAAATAAAATGCAAATTAAAAGTTAATAAAGTAGCAGACAAGTTTACCAAAGATTTAGTGTTCTACCTTTCTTATCTAAATCTGTTTGGAAGGAATTCAAAATAACAGGATCGAGTTGAAAAAGACCTTTGCTTATGTTGAAGTTATTTGAAAGTTGGATAATGGCAGACTCAAGAATATTTCTATTAACAATGTTGCTAGAATGGAATAAAACTGAAGCATTATTCCAATCAATACAGTGGGCTAACTCTGACAAATGGACAAAAAGGGCACTGGACAACTGTCCTGTTCTAACGGAATATTGATGCTGTTTTATACGTGTGTGCAAATCCTTTCCCGTCTGACCTATGTAAAAGGAATCACATTGTTTACAACCAATTTTATAGATAATGCCTGAATTATTGGTAGGGCTATTTTTTACTATGATATTTTTCACAATATTGTTATATGAAAATACTACATTAATATCCAAAAGTTTAAGTACATTAGCAATGCCTAAAAAGCCCGGGAAAAATGGAAGTACTAAAATATTTTTTGACAAAGTCCGAGTGTTATTATTGACACGATAGAAAGTTCGTTTTGCCTTGTTGAGACAAGATTCCATAAACGCAGATGGATAACACAAATCACTTCCAATACCGTTGATTTTTTCCAATTCGGCATCGATGTATTCCGGACTGGCGATCCTAAGGGCGCGGAGAAACATTGATGAAAAAATGGCCTTCTTAGAGGGGGTGTCATGTCCCGAGTAAAAGTGTACATAGGACAAATTGTTTGTTGTTTTCCGATAGATACTAAACTTAAACCTGGGCTTTCCCTATGTACACGCACATCCAAAAATGGGATTGAATTGTCTTGTTCCACTTCTAAAGTAAACTTAATGGAGGGGACTTGATCATTTAACTGAAGGAAGAAGTTATCCAGGTCACGATTCATGGGCCAGATACACAAAATATCGTCGACGTACCGCAACCACGGGATGCCAACCCCCAGGATTCTCGGAATATAAGTAATTTCGAAAACTCCATATAAATATTGGAGAGGAGGGGCGATAAGGGGTTGCCCATGGCCATCCCAAAAACTTGTTGATAATACTCGTTATTGAAAGTGAATTTACAGTCTTTGATGCAAAGCTTAATAAGTTCCAAAACAATGTGTGAAGGTAGTGGCAGGTCATACTTATGTAATTCTTGGGAGAGAAAGTCAAGCATATCGTCTATCGGCACTTTTGTAAACAATGAACAAACATCAAAACTGATCAATCTATCGTTAGTTACAGTACGTGCATTATTCAATTTTTCAGTAAGATCCATGGAATTTTTTACATGTGAATCAGAGATAGTTCCGAGAATGGGGGACAAGACTTTGACAAACAAACAATTTGTCCTACGTACACTTTTACTCGGGACATGACACCCCCACTAAGAAGGCCATTTTTTCATCAATGTTTCTCCGCGCCCTTAGGATCGCCAGTCCGGAATACATCGATGCCGAATTGGAAAAAATCAACGGTATTGGAAGTGATTTGTGTTATCCATCTGCGTTTATGGAATCTTGTCTCAACAAGGCAAAACGAACTTTCTATCGTGTCAATAATAACACTCGTACTTTGTCAAAAAATATTTTAGTACTTCCATTTTTCCCGGGCTTTTTAGGCATTGCTAATGTACTTAAACTTTTGGATATTAATGTAGTATTTTCATATAACAATATTGTGAAAAATATCATTGTAAAAAATAGCCCTACCAATAATTCAGGCATTATCTATAAAATTGGTTGTAAACAATGTGATTCCTTTTACATAGGTCAGACGGGAAAGGATTTGCACACACGTATAAAACCATCAATATTCCGTTAGAACAGGACAGTTGTCCAGTGCCCTTTTTGTCCATTTGTCAGAGTTAGCCCACTGTATTGATTGGAATAATGCTTCAGTTTTATTCCATTCTAGCAACATTGTTAATAGAAATATTCTTGAGTCTGCCATTATCCAACTTTCAAATAACTTCAACATAAGCAAAGGTCTTTTTCAACTCGATCCTGTTATTTTGAATTCCTTCCAAACAGATTTAGATAAGAAAGGTAGAACACTAAATCTTTGGTAAACTTGTCTGCTACTTTATTAACTTTTAATTTGCATTTTATTTTTATATATATCGAAACCTGACCATAGGCAGAGTGTTAAAACCCGGGCAGTATTCCAATATAAATTTGTATTTTTATAATCCATTTGATCTTGTGCTAAAAATCGATATTATTCCTTACAAATCTGTACGCCTCACGGATAATCCTTTAATTTTTAATTTTTAATTTTTATTTTTACTTCTCTGTTTATTGCATATATATATATATATATATGTATGTATATGTATATATTGATATGTATGTATGTATATGTGTGTGTGTGTGTATGTATGTATGTTATTTATTTTTCTTTTTTTTTCTTTCTGTAACCTATATATAGGCTGTTACCCTTTTATGTACTTCAGTGTTCCTGAGGATGTCATTAGACGAAAGCGCTTGAGCACCATTTTGTGTTTCCTTTCCTTCGTGGTTTTATTCATCATAAATATTTTTCACGTGTTACTTTCGTGAAATAATTTTCATATAATGAACACCACGCGTTCCTTCGGCTTGCTGTTCCCTCTCTTGTCTCCGTTTGTGTCCGTGTTTTCTTCTACATTAATGAAGGGGCATGCAATTCGTATCCGACGGAAGTTTCTTACTAAGTGTCTAGAGGAGCAAGTTCTTCCGAAATCCCTGCTTCCGATGCGCCTCAGACAAATTGACGACCATCCGTTCAACAACTTCAGCAGATTAATTTTAAAGAAACATATTGAAGTCACCAGACAAAATGAGTGGTCCGCCTTCAAAAATTTAAACATCGCCAAACATAATTTTGTAACCGTTATTCCCCAACCGTGGATCCAACCTTTGTTTGATGAAATTTACAACGAGTTGCGTCGGAGAACTACTTCACTTCGTAACATTTTGGATCGAAAAATTAAAAGTCTCATTCGAGATAGTCAGTGGAGTAAAAAAGCAAACTCAAAGTGTGTTTTGAACCTTTCTTCGAAAAACATTAGTGACGATGCAAAAAGTGCCCTTGGATATGGTATGTCCTTTTTTATTGTTAAAAAACCTTCGGCTTTACAAATTTGTTACAGTCTCGCGTGTTTTGAAAAAAGTGTAATCTCCCTCAGTATTTGTTTAACATAGTTAAAGGCCTCGTTTATAGTGCGGCGAATGGTAATTACGAAGATAACTTTCCTAAACGTTTTCGCAATAGCCTCTCACAATTAAAAAAATGGGGAGCTCCATATACTAAAGCAGACAAGGCTAACACCATAGTTATTATGGACAAAGTGGACTACATCGGAAAGATGAACGAGCTTCTCCAGGACCCCGCCACATACAGCAAACTTAGGAAGAACCCGCAGGATGACGTCATCAAATCATTTAATAGTGGCTTGAAACGCATTCTCAAAGATCATAAGGACTTAATTCCGCTTTTCATGTCCACTTCACCTGCTCTGCCCTACCTTTACGGTCTTATTAAAACCCACAAACCTGGCAACCCTATGCGCCCTATTATTAGCTCGGTGGGCTCTATTACTTATAAACTCTCCAAATGGCTTGTCAAAGTCTTGTCCCCCATTCTCGGAACTATCTCTGATTCACATGTAAAAAATTCCATGGATCTTACTGAAAAATTGAATAATGCACGTACTGTAACTAACGATAGATTGATCAGTTTTGATGTTTGTTCATTGTTTACAAAAGTGCCGATAGACGATATGCTTGACTTTCTCTCCCAAGAATTACATAAGTATGACCTGCCACTACCTTCACACATTGTTTTGGAACTTATTAAGCTTTGCATCAAAGACTGTAAATTCACTTTCAATAACGAGTATTATCAACAAGTTTTTGGGATGGCCATGGGCAACCCCTTATCGCCCCTCCTCTCCAATATTTATATGGAGTTTTTCGAAATTACTTATATTCCGAGAATCCTGGGGGTTGGCATCCCGTGGTTGCGGTACGTCGACGATATTTTGTGTATCTGGCCCATGAATCGTGACCTGGATAACTTCCTCCTTCAGTTAAATGATCAAGTCCCCTCCATTAAGTTTACTTTAGAAGTGGAACAAGACAATTCAATCCCATTTTTGGATGTGCGTGTACATAGGGAAAGCCCAGGTTTTAAGTTTAGTATCTATCGGAAAACAACAAACAATTTGTCCTATGTACACTTTTACTCGGGACATGACACCCCCTCTAAGAAGGCCATTTTTTCATCAATGTTTCTCCGCGCCCTTAGGATCGCCAGTCCGGAATACATCGATGCCGAATTGGAAAAAATCAACGGTATTGGAAGTGATTTGTGTTATCCATCTGCATTTATGGAATCTTGTCTCAACAAGGCAAAACGAACTTTCTATCGTGTCAATAATAACACTCGGACTTTGTCAAAAAATATTTTAGTGCTTCCATTTTTCCCGGGCTTTTTAGGCATTGCTAATGTACTTAAACTTTTGGATATTAATGTAGTATTTTCATATAACAATATTGTGAAAAATATCATAGTAAAAAATAGCCCTACCAATAATTCAGGCATTATCTATAAAATTGGTTGTAAACAATGTGATTCCTTTTACATAGGTCAGACGGGAAAGGATTTGCACACACGTATAAAACAGCATCAATATTCCGTTAGAACAGGACAGTTGTCCAGTGCCCTTTTTGTCCATTTGTCAGAGTTAGCCCACTGTATTGATTGGAATAATGCTTCAGTTTTATTCCATTCTAGCAACATTGTTAATAGAAATATTCTTGAGTCTGCCATTATCCAACTTTCAAATAACTTCAACATAAGCAAAGGTCTTTTTCAACTCGATCCTGTTATTTTGAATTCCTTCCAAACAGATTTAGATAAGAAAGGTAGAACACTAAATCTTTGGTAAACTTGTCTGCTACTTTATTAACTTTTAATTTGCATTTTATTTTTATATATATCGAAACCTGACCATAGGCAGAGTGTTAAAACCCGGGCAGTATTCCAATATAAATTTGTATTTTTATAATCCATTTGATCTTGTGCTAAAAATCGATATTATTCCTTACAAATCTGTACGCCTCACGGATAATCCTTTAATTTTTAATTTTTATTTTTTATTTTTACTTCTCTGTTTATTGCATATATATATATATATATATATATATATATATATATATATATATATATATATATATATATATGTATGTATATGTATATATATATATGTATGTATGTATATATGTGTGTGTGTGTGTGTATGTATGTATGTTATTTATTTTTCTTTTTTTTTTCTTTCTGTAACCTATATATAGGCTGTTACCCTTTTATGTACTTCAGTGTTCCTGAGGATGTCATTAGACGAAAGCGCTTGAGCACCATTTTGTGTTTCCTTTCCTTCGTGGTTTTATTCATCATAAATATTTTTCACGTGTTACTTTCGTGAAATAATTTTCATATATATATATATACAAAGCTGGGCACTTGCGGTATTTTTTGCGGTACTGCGGTACTGCGGTACTACCGCACTACCAAACCGGTACCGCATAACGCAGTACCGCAAAGGATCGCTGAAAGTACAGCAGTACCGCTACCGCATTCAAATTTCCCGCGGTACTTTCCGCGGTACCGACAAACACGACTTTTCAAAAAATTAACACTTTTTTTGAAGTAAACTTTATTACAGGAGTACAGTAAGACGAATGCTGCGTGTGTTGCATCAGCCTAACTCTAGACACGTTAAGTTTTCGTTCAGAACATGTTACGTTGCCATCCTATCACAACGCCTCAGTGCAGTGCTTGCTTTTGAGCCGGTTGCACGTGTGTTACATTTCTGTGACAAAGATCGATTTTTAGCCATTATGGCAGAAAGTTCAGGTGCGAAATCGCCGATATGCAATTTCTGAAAATATGTGCTATTACTTGTGTTGTTCTTGTGTGCAGTACCGCAGTACCGCAGTACCGCGGAACGCACCAGGGGGACCTGAAAAAGTACCGCAGTACCGCGTAACGCACTGGGCATGCTGAGGTACCGCAGTACCGCGTAACGCACTGGGCATGCTGAGGTACCGCAGTACCGCGTAACGCACCCCCAAATTTTGGTACCGCGCCCACCACTGTATATATATATATGTGTCTTTTTACTTGTTAACGATATGTTTATTTTATTTATTACACGTATTTGAATATACGAGGGCCACTCAATATATTTTGCCCCACCTTTTTTTTTTCTTTCCAAGTTTCCTTGTAAGTTCCAGAAATTTTGTACACAAGTAGTTACGTACCATTTTTACAAGTTTGTATTTTTCCACATAGTCTCCATCCTTTTCTACGGCTTTCCTCCACCTCGAAACAAGGGTCTTTATTCCTTGCTGGTAAAAGTCCACTGGGTTCCGCTGGAGCCACCTCTTAACCTCCTCAACAATCTCATCGTCACAAATAGCATCCTTCAATGGCCCAAACAAATGGAAGTCTGAAGGTGCCAGATCCGGGCTGTATGGAGGGTGGGATAGCACAGTCAAGTGCATTTTTGTGATAGTCCCTTTTGTTTGCAAACTGTTGTCTGGTCTTGCCTTATCGTGCAAAAGAAGGACGTTTTCCAGTTTTCTCTCTGGTCGAACTTACTTTATACGTCTCTGGAGTCTCTGTATGGTAGCAATATACTTCTCTGAGTTGATTGTTTGTCCTTTCTTCATAATGTCCACCAGAATCACCCCTTTCATATCCCAGAAGATGGTGGCCATAACCTTTCTTGCAGAGGGAGTCATTTTGAACTTTTTCTTGGGTGGGGAGTCCGCGTGATGCCACTCCATGGATTGGCGTTTTGTTTCAGGTTCAAAGTGGTGTACCCAAGTCTCATCCACAGTCACAATTCGTGAAAGGAAGTCATCCCCCTCTGTCTCGTATCGAACCAATGACTCAGAAGCAATTTCTTTTATTTGGGCTTTGTGATCTTGTCATTTCGCGAGGAACAAACCGTAAACACACTTTTGAGTTTCTCAGTTGCTGAATTATCGTATTCACACTTCCTTTACTAATTCCTAGCTCCAGTGATAGCTTCTTGTATGTGACGCGCCGATTTGATCGAATGATGCTGTTAGCACAGCACGTTACATAGTGTTAGATGTCACAGCCGATGCCGGGCGACCGCTGCGTGGCTCATCATCGAGGCTGGCTCTCCCTCTCTCCGATGATCTCACACGTTTAGACCACCGTCCAACTGTGCTTCGATGAACAACAGCATCTTCGTAAATGTTTTGTAAACGCTTGTGAATATTTCCAACTGTTTCCTTCTCTACGGTTAAGAACTCGATAATAGTTCTCTGTTTACGCCGCACATCACTGTTAGACACCATTTTCGAAACTGCGTTAACCATCGGTTTTATACAAAGACGTTTAAAAGCGGTTTTATACGGCCTAAAAGACATTTCAGCCCCATGGCCTATTATTTAGCTAAGAAAAAAGGGTGGGGAAAAATATATTGAGTACCCCTAGTATATTTCTTGAATAATTCGATGATATGTTTATTAAATAAATCGTGCTTATGTACAGGAAAAGTCCTAAGCTCTTCCCCATGTATGACTGCTCCTGTTACTACCTGGGCAATCTCTACCCTTGCGTGCTCAGTTGACCGCTGCAAGCCCTGGGTCTCAGACGTGTATTTGAAGAATTCTCACGAACAAAAATAGTGATGGCTACCTTTGGTATTGCGTGCTCGACGTTTATGAAGTTGTATTCGGTAAAGTCTACAGATGAGGTAGATACTGAAAAACTACCATGCACTCCCTCCTTTGATACTTTTAAGGCTACATTCAACAGTGCGAAGCTTGAGGAACAAGAGGTTCAAATACTGTGAAGTGAAAGAAACAACACATGCAGAAGAGAAGCAACGGTTATGGTTAGTGAGTCTTGTTGATGAGTGGTGTGACAATCGAGTTTATATGATGTTGCATCATACCGAGTACTCGTACCCTGCGGCTAAGAATTAAATCTTGTTATAATGGACAATCTGAAATATTTTTACCACTACATTCATATATAGCAGTGAGGTTATGGCTAAAGGCCTGTGTGAGTTTTTAATAGAATTTAGAGACGAGTATCGCTTGCTAAACTAAAAGGATAAATATGGATACATGTTTCTCTTAAATAGTGCGCCAGAGTTTTAATAAGATGTGTTTAGTTCATGAAAATCCCACTGAACAAAAATGTCTGGTGAGCATTCTGGGGAGTGGGAGTGATAAAACATTAAAGTCGATATTCGTGTGTCGCAGATGGAAAAATTCTCTAACGATTGCCCGGTATAATGGTGTACAAGTATCCACATGACTCTTTCATGTAGGAATAAACCCATGCACGAAACATTAACGCTTGGTATGACTCATTCGTGTGACTCGTTTCCCACACCTCCCACCGGCCCAAACCGCGCATCGGCTGCTCATAGTCATCTTAGAGCTTGAACCGACCGGACGTGCACTCCTAACAAAAGAATACGATAGAGCTTCCTTTGAGCAGCATTCTCAATGCCGTATACGATGTGTCCGTGACGAAGTCATTGCGTGTGTTTAGGCGTAAAACCGGTGCCGTTAACTATGTACTTGAAACGACTTGTAGACAAACAAACTCTGGTAAATGGAATGTTATTTATTTAAGTGTTGAGGAGATGAAGAGAGTCTTCGTGATAGTTGAGAAGTGGAGCGAGGATCGTTATAAAATACCTGCAGGTATAGGTACAAGAAGAGAGCAGATTAGTGACACCCCCTCATATGCCGTTGTTTGTACGTTGTGTATAAATAGCGATCAGCCATGCATTGATATACGACTGATGTGGAAGAATGCATCTGCTAATAACGTTCTTGTCCCCTCGCGAAACCTCTTCATCCTCGACATAATGTTTGAAATCGTCGGTTTCCGCAAGCTAAAGCTTATATTAGACGCACGTGTTACGGATATACTATTTTTAGATACGGTTCTTGAATACACATACACCGCTCTGATCGAGTGTAGGAATGAACATGGCGAGAATTGTCTAGAACTGGATGCTTATTTAAAAGGTTTAGACTCTTCGAAATATCATGAACTTTGGTACAAAGGGCTTGAGCGGTACAGGCTGAGCTCACCTATACCGTTCATGCTGAAGAACTATTTCTTTATATAATGAGCAGTTGTTGCTACGACTTAGATTATTTCAACTGCCGATATACATTGTGAAGAAGAGTTCACGGTTGAAAAGCGCGGATTGGTAAGAATAAACTCTGGATTGGAAAGGAGTGTTTATAAACTTGAATTTAATAATGATGTGACTGACGACGCCCTCTTTGTGCGTGCTTTTGATTGTATTCTGTCCGTATTCAAAGAGAGTGATAACTTTCCCACCGAATGTAAAGTGGTCACAAAAATAGTCTTGAACGAATTGAAGATCCTTTACATCCAGTACAGGCATCCCTATAACTTAAGCAGTAAAATAATGTTAAATCTTATTTATTGCATAGTGCAAAACAACAATGATGTAACTGTAGGTTCGATCACGTGCGAGTTTAGTATTTTAATTAAGCGCAGCAGAACATAATGTGTATATAGATTTCTCCTGTACTATTATTATTTTGATGTTTCTATATTATTTTGCAGTATATTTATTTTCTATATATTTGTTAAAATTTTATTATTTAATATAAATGTTTATATAGATTTCTCGTGTACTATTTTGATGTTTATATATTACTTTTTGAATGTATATTTATTTTTTATATAATTCTTAAAATTTCATTATTTAATATAAATGTGTGTACAGATTTCTCCTGTACTAATATTATTATTTAAGAATGTATATATTTATATATATCGTTTAAAGTGTGTATATAATTCTTCTGAACTATTTTGATTGTATATTTATTTACTATATATATATATATATATATATATATATATATATATATATATATATAAATATACACACACACTGAAATTAATTCCACTAATTCGTCTAAATAAACAGAATGATGTACTTGTGTTTTATTATCCAATAAATGCTTTCATGGTGTGTGTGTATATATATATATATATATATATATATATTATATATATATACTATACACACATTTTAACTGCAAACAGCACACAGTATAATTAATGCAAAGAACGACGCTTGTGTAGAAGAGCGTTCCGCACAAGATGAGGAGGGAGAACGAACAAATGAAAAATGAGGTAGCACCCGGGAATCGAACCCGGGATCATCCGATTGCCGGTTAGATATGCTATCCACCACACCATGGACCTCGATCAATCAGAAATCGTAGTTCTCCTACATACGAGCAGAAACCAATGCCCTAAGAGGGCACCTTCGCATGCCGTACATATATACACACATTTTAACTGCAAACAACACACAGTATAATTAATGTAAAGAACGACGCTTGTGTAGAAGAGCGTTCAGCACAAGATGAGGAGGGAGAACGAACAAATGAAAAATGAGGTACCACCGGGAATTGAACCCGGGATCATCCGATTGCCGGTCAGATATGCTATCCACTACACCATGGACCTCGATCACACAAGCGTCGTTCTTTACATTAATTATACTGTGTGTTGTTTGCAGTTAAAATGTGTATACATATGTACGGCATGCGAAGGGCATTGGTTTCTGCTCGTATGTAGGAGAATTACGACTTCTGATTGATCGAGGTCCATGGTGTAGTGGATAGCATATCTGACCGGCAATCGGATGATCCCGGGTTCGATTCCCGGGTGGTACCTCATTTTTCATTTGTTCGTTCTCCCTCCTCATCTTGTGCGGAACGCTCTTCTACACAAGCGTCGTTCTTTATATACAGGGCGTCCCAAAAAAATGCATACACACTTTAAATAATTATAAAGGCAGTGTTTATTAAAATACATTTCATTTTCAAAATGTAATAGAATCTACAGACATTATTTAATTGTTTTGTCAACGCCTGTTTTCAAACTGACGTCCGTTCTGGTCCAGGCACTGTTGATAACGCGAAGCAATGGAATCGCAAACATCACGAAACATTTCGTTTGGTATTTGTGTGCATTCTCGTTCAATGGCTGCTCTCAATTCAGCGACTGTTGCAGGTTTTATAGCGTAGACTTTGTCTTTTAAGTATCCCCATAAAAAAAGTCTAGTGGTGTGAGGTCTGGTGAACGCGGAGGGTATTCTACGAAACCCCTTCGTCCAATCCACATCCACATCGTGCCAAGTACCACTCGCAATACTCCACTCTTCGGTCCGGATCATCTTCATTAATAGCATGGACTAATCTTGGAATGTAACTTTTCCATTGACAGCGCTTCAAAATGCGTTGGACAGACGATTCTGAAATTCCTACCTCACGACTCGCTTGCCGCACAGATTTTCTTGGACTTTGGTGATACGTTTCCAGTACTCTTTCTTGCTTTGTGGGGCTTGTCGATGTCCGTGGTCTTCCGGAACGCTTCTTGTGGACATTCTGAACAGTTCCATCGGCTTCAAACTTATCTCTAATTCGAGTGATGGTAAGTCGCGTTGGTGGATCTGTTTGAAACTCCCTCCTAAACTGTCTTTGCACTTCAACTGCGTTTTCACACTTCCAGTAGCATTTTAGAATGAATTTCCTTTGTTCAAAGCTTAGTCTGACAGCCATTATTAATTCTAATGGGTTTAACTTGGAAAGAAAGAAACATCAATTGAGCTATCAGCTGTTAAAGTGTGTATACATTTTTTTGGGACGCCCTGTATATATAAATATATATATATATATATATATATATATATATATATATATATAACGATATTAAGGAATAACTGGGGTGATGGGAATATAAGCACACCGGACAAAAAATTAGTCACCCCTCTCAGAATGTACCTAATAACGTGTGACGGCGCCTCTGGCCTTGATAACCGCACGAATCCAGCGAGGCAGAGACTCTACGAGGTTGTGCATGTACTGAACATCGATTTGCTGCCACTCGTTCATCAGCCGGTCCCGGAGTTCCGCCAGAGTCCGTGGGTGTCTATTCCTGCGCTTCACTTTCTGTTTCCAGCCTGAACAACACCTTCGACGCATTCAGGATTAAAGGCTTCATTGGACCTGCGATGTACTCGTCGCCTCCCATCATTGGAGAACAAACAAAAACGGGACTCATCGGACCAAATTACACGTTTCCAATCTGCCGCAGTCCAGTTTTTGTGCCTCTGAGCCCATTTATAACGCCAATTTGTGACTTGCTGTTAACAGCGGCCTCTTCCGTGGTACCCTGCTCCAGATGTCCATCGCATGAGTCCTCGTCGCAATGTCCTTTCGGAAATTGGTCGCTGGAGAACCTCATTGGTTTCTTGGAGCAATTGTTCTCTGGTTTGAAAACGATTTGCAGTTACTAGACGAGAAACATGGCGGCGGCCCCTATTGTCGAGAATTGTTTTCCGGCCACAGTTACGCCGTCGATTGCCAGTTGATTGCGAACTACACCACTCTTTGTAAACTCGCTGGACAGTACGCGTTGACACACCAACAAATTGGGCTACTTCAGACATTTTGTGTCCGTGGGCTCTGCCAAACACGATGGCTCCTTTTTGCCACTGAGTAACGTCTGCCTCACGACCCATTTTGCAGACTATATCCAACACACACTTTGTTCTTCACCACCTCACGAAACAGATCTGATCCTGTGTGCTACGTCACCGCTACTTGTCACTTACCAATGCTACATCAGCGCCCTCTGTGTGACCTTGAACTTCCTACTATCGGTGCTATTAGGGGTGACTAATTTTTTGTCCGGTGTGCTTATATAAACGATGCACGTTTGCTACAATAAATATATATATGTATACACTCTACCAAATGGCTGGTTACGCCTTCTAAACTAACTGAATGCTTAAAACAACTGGCGGATTTTTAAGCCATCTGATGCTGTCAAGATCATCTCCATTAATTAAATAAATAGCACAATCTACCAGTGTTTGAGGGGTTTCTAGATGAATTGGTGAATCCGCATCGCGTGTATAGCGAACCATCCATGATAAGGGTTTGTATCCCTATGATACGTGTGCAAGCTCTTCATCCGGATGATTACGATAAACGTGTTCAATTTTGCCAGTGGATGGTTAGGCATCGCCAAATTCTTAATCGCATACTGTTTAGTGATGAAGCACAATTCATTCGGTATGGAATTAACAATAGGCGAAATTCCCACTTGCGGTCCGCCGATAATTCCCATGGTATCGTTGAAGGAAACTTTCAACATCGATTCTCCGTGAATATTTGGTGCGGTGTAATTGGAGATCAGCTGATTGGACCGTTCGTTTTGGAACAACGACTAATAGATTGATATTTATCAGAATCAACGAATTGCCGCTTTTGATGGAGGACGTGCCACTGGAGACAAGCCGCAGGATGTTCTTTCAACACGATGGGGCGCCACCACATTTTGGTCGTCATGTTACGGATTACTTGAATCAGTGGTACAGGAATCGTTGGATTGATCATGCTGGTCCAATATCGTGGACCCCCGAGATCTCCTGACCTAACCCGGTTTGATTTCTTTTTCATGGGGCCTTATGAAAGAGATGGTCTGCAAGATCAAAGTAAAAACGAGAGAGGAACTCTTACGTCAGATTATGGATGCCGCTGCTTACATACGAGAACACCCCGAAATGATTCAATGGGCAGTGAACTCTTGTTTAGAACGAGAAGGCTGTGCATTGAAATCTGAGGCGGACATTTTGAACATTTATAACGTGTATCTCATAAAATGTAGCAATAAATACATCAGATTAATACTCTCGTTTATTTTTTTCCGTGCAACTTAAAACGTCCGTAGCTCCGCAACGGCTGGAAAGGGCACCGATGTTGTATTAACTTTTTTACGCGATATCACCTCCCAAATCACCCCCAAAGTATGGCAGACTGGTTGTGAAACACCCTGTATAATGAGGTGCGAAGTGCGAGCGTCGGGGAGGTGGGTGGAGAAGTCGAGGGATGGTGAAAGTTGGGCAGTTTGAAGGCGAAAGTGAGTGGAAGTGATGGAGGTGTACTGTCTAAAATTAATAGTAAAAAGAATAATAACTATTAATATTGGTACTAGTAATAATAATATTAATGGTGGTGATAATGGAGGGGATAGAGGTGAAAAAACTCAATAATATTTGCAGGAATGAGGAAGAACGGACTAAACTGGATTATAAAGATTTCTATTTAAATCGCAATTGCACAACCAAGAGAAGGTAAGGTATTAAAAATTTGTCAAAATTAGACTCTGAGGTTGGTTCACTTTGAGTTTACAGAGACCAATTTTACGTGCTGAGTTCACAGATATACAGGCCACGAAATATAGGCCTGTATAGGGACGGTTTGCGATTGCAGATACTTGTGGTTTTTGGTCCAGTTTGTATAGAGCAAGCTTAAGGTAGTACGGGTGTGACTGTGATTGATGCAGGTAAATTTGTGCTGCCTTGGGGCGGAAACATAAACTTGCGGTGCATCTTGCTCCTGAGGTATCATATAACAGAACTGATAATAACTGGGGGTGTCTGCAATATAAACTAAGGAAAATTGCGATCAAGTGAATGTGATTACGGATATTCTTTGGACTAAACTAACACGGAGTGTTGTTGCTTTGAGTGGTGATGAACCACGTACAAGAGCTTCCGTCAGTACTTTGACTCCCTATTTGCTTGGCAGTGCTGCTGCGAGCTGCTCATACCCTGACATGGGCGTATGGGTGGAATAGTGCTCTGTATAAAAAGATGTTTGATTTCATACTTCCATTTAAACTATGAATGCATTGATTATATATATATATATATATATATATATATATATAGAGAGAGAGAGAGAGAGAGAGAGAGAGAGAGAGAGAGAGAGAGAGAGAGAGAGAGATAATGAAGGATAAAGAACAGTCAGGTTTTTTACTCATTGTACGAAATAGGAAGAAGTGTAACCTAATTTTATCGAGTCATAATGTATCTATGAAGCAATTGAGTATTGCAAATGAGATACAAAAAAATTATATTTAGCGAATATTATGAGTTTATTGAGAAGTTTTATTGTGCAATAAAAGCAAAGTAGAAAATGTTTTATTTTGCCGTTATTTTCATGTCTATTTACAAAGCAAAATTATTTTCTTGAAAAACCATAACCCTTTTTACGTTAAGACAATCAAAAGAAAAAAGGAACAGATAGAAAGTACGAAGTTCCTAATATATATATATATATATATATATATATATATAAGCAAACAACCACAGGGAAAAGGAAACACAAAGTCCGAGCGCTTTCGTGATATATTCACATTATCAAGGAGGAACAGAAAATAGACGGAGATTACAAAGTAAATGAGTTAAATAGACAAGCAAAAAAATTCACAATCGGCACCTCAAATTAAAGGCCTTAAAGCCCTCTAAAGGTTTTTTCAATTGATAACATAATCTGTAGGTAGCTAAATTACTAAATATAAAAAAAAAGAAGTATACTGTATAGATGAAATTAGACAAAAAAAACAATACAGAGAACAAAAATTATTATAATGGTTATTAACACTAATATTTAATTAAAACAGGCAATTAATTGGCAAGAATTTAATGAAAAACAAATAGATAACGTAGATAACAAATAGATAAAATAATCTGTAGGCTGCTAAATTACTATATAGATGAAATTAAACAAAACCCCAGTACAGAAAACAAAAATTATTATAATGGTTATTAACACTAATATTCAATTGAAGTAGGAAATTAAGAGGCCCGAAATTAATGAAAACAAAGGAAAAGTTGCCATCGTCTTACAGATTATTACAAAATTTCTACAAACAGTCTGGAAAAAAAATATATATAGTTTTCCCAAAAGCAACCCAGTTCAAAAGACCAATAAACCCCCAGCAACCAAAGATTATACACGAAAGAAATATTACAATTAAAATAGACACATAAGAATGTTAACAGTTCTTACAATAATATTTATTTATTTAACCAGGGCAAACCATTAAGGCGCAAGAATGCAGTTAAGAAAACAGTAGGCCCTTCGCCAGCTTTCTGAGAATGTACGAATCTAATTTGTACAACCCAGGGCTAATATTAAGGACCAAATCCGCATTATTCTTGATCACACTTGATTCCAGTATATTTCTGCTAACAATAGATTTACTAAACCTTAATTTGGAAGCATTTTTCCAATCAATTTGATGATTAGTATCTCTTACGTGAATGAAAATGGCGTTAGATTCCTGGCCACTTCTTATACTGTATTGATGCTGTTTAATACGTATAATCTTTGGTTGCTGGGGGGTTTATTGGTCTTTTGAACTGGGTTGCTTTTGGGAAAACTATATATTTTTTTTTTCCAGACTGTTTGTAGAAATTTTGTAATAATCTGTAAGACGATGGCAACTTTTCCTTTGTTTTCATTAATTTCGGGCCTCTTAATTTCCTACTTCAATTGAATATTAGTGTTAATAACCATTATAATAATTTTTGTTTTCTGTACTGGGGTTTTGTTTAATTTCATCTATATAGTAATTTAGCAGCCTACAGATTATTTTATCTATTTGTTATCTACGTTATCTATTTGTTTTTCATTAAATTCTTGCCAATTAATTGCCTGTTTTAATTAAATATTAGTGTTAATAACCATTATAATAATTTTTGTTCTCTGTATTGTTTTTTTTGTCTAATTTCATCTATACAGTATACTTCTTTTTTTTTTTATATTTAGTAATTTAGCTACCTACAGATTATATCAATTGAAAAAACCTTTAGAGGGCTTTAAGGCCTTTAATTTGAGGTGCCGATTGTGAATTTTTTGCTTGTCTATTTAACTCATTTACTTTGTAATCTCCGTCTATTTTCTGTTCCTCCTTGATAATGTGAATATATCACGAAAGCGCTCGGACTTTGTGTTTCCTTTTCCCTGTGGTTGTTTGCTTATTAATAAGGTCACGTGTTATTTTGTGATTTTAGTGCATATATATATATATATATATATATATATATATATCGCAGAAGAAAACATACGCAAAACAAATGACCAAGAGAGAGAGAGATAGAGATAAACTACCTAATATATAATATAATATATATATATATATATATATATATATATATATATACAGGGTGTCCCATAAGTCCGGCATCATAAGAAAAATAATAAAAAAAGGCAAAACAAAAAAGCTTTTATTTAGAGAATGTGCTCAATATGTCCACCATTGTTTTCAATACACAAATTCAGACGTGATACCCAGTCAGCAAGCACACGGTAAATTATGTCAGGAGTAATGGTGTTCCATGCCCCAATAATGCGCTGCCGCAAATGTTCAACACTCCAAATTTTCTCTGCGTATATCAGCTCTTTCAAGTGGCCCCAGAGATAAAAATCTAGTAGCGTGAGATCCGGGCTTCTAGCTGGCCATTCCACAGGCCCTCGACGTCCTATCCAATGACCAGGGAATTGTTGGTACAGGTATTCCCTTACTTGAGTGCTGTAATGTGCAGGAGCGCCGTCTTGCTGGAACCATGTTGGGAAATTTCCTTCTTCGTTCAAGACACTGGGAAATGCTTCTTCCTTGAGCATACGTAGGTAGGTGCCTCCAGTGACATGTTCATCGAAAAAGAGGGGGCCTATGATGTGATCCTTCCGAATGCCACACCATACCATCACCTGAGATGCACCTTGTTCCTTTGAAGAGGTATAGCAGTGAGGGTTGTTTTGAGACCAGTAGCGGGTGTTCTGTCGATTTACCTCACCATTTCCATAAAAAAACAGCCTCGTCACTGAACAGAATGGTGGACGGGAAATTGGCATCCCGAGCATATTGGTCCGTAGCCCATTCACAAAATTCCATCCGCCGGTCGGGATCATCTTCGCTTAATTTCTGTAGGATCTGAAGTTTATATAGATGCCATTTGTGAGCCTGAGGAATGTGATGGATGCTACTTTTCGACACTCCTGTCTCGGCGAACAATCGCCGAAGAGACTTATTAGGACTTCTGTTAAAATGAGCCAGGATAGCAGTCACTGTATCATCGTCAGTGGACCTCCTTGAATGTCCACTGCGTGGTTTATCTTCTATGGATCCTGTTTCCTTAAACTTTGCAACAAGTCTGCTAACACAACTCTGTGTTATTGGCTCGCGGTCTGGATGCAGTCTGTTAAATTCAGCAGCGGCCTCTCTTTGACTCCGATTTCCTATGAGTAGAATTATCTGGATTCGTTCTTCCTTGCTCACAGACATTATGGCCTGTAGAAAGAGAAAAATATGAATTATGGTTTGTAGAAAGGGAAAAATATGAATTTCTCCTATGATGCCGGACTTATGGGACACTCTATATATATATATATATATATATATATATATATATATATATATTATATATTAGGTAGTTTATCTCTATCTCTCTCTCTCTTGGTCATTTGTTTTGCGTATGTTTTCTTCTGCGATTAAAAATGTAATTAATGCGTTCTTTTTAACTTTCTGTAATTGGAAAGGTTTGTCGCAAACACACTTAATTAATTCTCGTTTTTAGATCTCGGTTCACATTGCCTCGTAGCTGTTCATTCTCAAATATGAAACATCAAGGATAAGTAAAATCTGTATTTTATTACCATGGTTATAATTTCTCTGTCGTTTAGTTACGGGATATTTTAAAGGATAAAATTAGGTCAAGAACGCTAATAGGCTGAAAGCACTTCAGGACACAACGATAAGCATGTGCCCTATTTCAATCTTCTTTATGACTACGCTCTTCCTTATTCGTTCGTTCAGGGCTGACGTATTCACTCCTTTTCACTTAACGACATCCATTAAGTGGAAATGGAAAGACGTCTCTCGCAAACTTTTGATTACATCGGATTTGGATTTTCAAAACGATTGCTCTCGTTCTTTGATCATTTTATTTGGGCATTATGGGAACAAAGTCGAGTCATTAAATGATAAATGACATTATTAGTTAACATTTGGAGGGACAAAACGTTTTCCAACTGGAATTAGGTAAACATACTGTAGTGTTTCCTTAAGGTTTTAGTTTTCTTTAACTTTTACAGTATTGTCGCACTTTCTCTTGCGCGTAAATTAGGGCAACAATTTACATGAGATTTAAAACTAATTAAGCGCTAAGGAAAGCAGTAAAAAAAGCTTATTTTACTTCATAATTATTTATTTAATTATTTATTTTCTACGCGCAGTATATCAGTTTGGCATTAAAAATTCACAGAATATTGCTGATACAAGCCAAGTAGTTGTCGTTAGTAGTATGACCGCAAAAGGAGAGAGTGCAATGCAATTGCAAATGTTGATGAATGTTGCAATGAGTGCCAACCCCATTGCCAACCCCTCCCCCTTGTTGCAAGACCCACCAGTGCCAACCACAGGGTGCCAAAAGAAAGAGGGAGGGGAACTTCCCCAGCAGTCCCCCTAACCTCTTTGGGGGAGTAGATGGGACGGCCTCAACCCCCCAAAGGGGTATACCTAACCTAATAGAGAAAGGAGAGAGGTGTGTTCGCTTGGCTCCTGCCAAGCGCATACTAAAAGTTCATCCCAGCGCTTGTTGTCTTATAAGGTCCTAATCCGCCAGTTGGCAGAGAAGCAGGTGCCTCCAGGCATTATCAGCCAGTTGGCACAGTGTATACATCGTTTGGACAAACGCACACAAACGCACGTACACTCCCGACTATACGCCCATAAAGTATTACACAAACACAACTATATGCATGACTATATGCACCGGGTTCAAGTCTCGGTGACGGTGCGCAGCAATCCTTCCACACAAATGGATGGTAGATAAATGGGAACCCTGGGTATCCAAGTGGTTAAGACGCTGGATTCCCTGTTAAACAGTAGGTCTAAGATGTAGTGTAAACATCCTTCCACACAAATGGTTGGTAAATAGATGGGAACCCAGGGTATCCTAGTGGTTAAGACGCTGGGATTCCCCGTTAAACTGTGTTGAAAGGCTCGGTCATGTTTGTCTGTTTGTGTTTGTTTATTTCCCCCCCTCTCTCTCTCTCTCTCTCTCTCTCATATATATATATATATATATATATATATATAAAAGCTATTTTCCAGATTTATTTTTCAGAGGAATTGGCTACAGATATCTAGAGATGGGTGTAATCCCCTTCATATATATATAGGCTGACCATATTTCCTTGAGACAAAAACGGGACATTGGGATGGCAAAAAAGGGACGGGGTTATGTAATATTCTGTATTCATGAAAAAGTAAGTACATAAACCGGGACAAAATTGACATTTTTATTAAAACGACAGGACGGCCAGGAAATATAAAACAAACGGTACTGTCCCGTTCAAAACGGTACGTATGGTCAGCCTATATATATGCACCTTTGGCAGGTTCGAGCCACTTCAGTACCAGTTGAAAGAATCTTTAGTGTTGCTGGCCGAGTCTTCAGACCTGACAGGTGACAGAACATTTCAAGATCTTATGTTCATCAAATGCAATAAGAACCTTAAGTTTGAGGTTCTAAAGAAGTGAGCAGAGTACTTGTAATGTTGAGACATCACAATATAGTAAATATTGTATGTTTTGAATACGTTGTGTTGTATATAGTTTGGCTAAAATATAATGACCACTGAAACGTACTTCCCTCATAATCGTAAATACGTAACTGTGCACTAGACTGAAATGTAATAACTTAAGTATATAATATTATAACAGCATAATTATAATATTATAATAGCATAATTGTAAAGTAATTTGTATTTTTACCTTTAATAAATTACTATTATTAAATTAAATATGTTCATAAATTATTAATTACTTTATTGGCAAAGTCTCTTAAGAATTACTTAGGTATACAAAGTGTTACAATACTGGAATTATGTTGCATTGTAATCGTGATTCCTTGTTATGTAATCATGATTGTAATCGATTACATTACTTATTTTTGTAATCGTAACCGATTACATTACCCATGTAATCGGCCATTGTCTGATATATACAGGTCGTCCGATAAGTGAGTGGCGATTCGGGAACAATTTATAAATAAAAGATAAAGGATAATAAAAATTTTATTAGAAGGAATGTTATTATTAGTAAACTTACAATTAATTCGATAATTAATTGTCATAGGGATCAACCTGATCGCCATTTACACGAACAGCAAGCTGTATGCGTCTCCATGTCCTGTCTGACATTTTTTGTAAAAGTTCTTTATCCTCATTGATGTCACTTAACACACCTTTTCGATTTTTGTCAGATCAGATTCACTTTGATTTTCACGGCCATTAATCTGCATCTTGAGGATTCCCCAGAGGGTATTATCCGGGGTAGTCAAGTCCGGACTCCGCGGAGGCCAAGGTACAGGACCATACTTTCCGATCCATCTGCCAGGAAAATTTCTGTCTAGGAACTCACGCGCAGCGAAAGCGGTGTGTCCTGGAGCACCATCTTGATGAAAAATAGGGTTGCGAATATTCGTATTTCTTAAAGCGGGTAGAAATCTGTTCTCCAATATGTCGATATAACTTCCTGAAGTAATTCGACCAGTGCACACAAATGGACCAATTAAACAATGCGCTGATATTGCACACCATATCATGATTCGAGGGGGATACTGTTTTACTTGATCATAATAATGAGGATTTTCTTTCGACCAAAAAAACGAAAATTTGCTTTTGCCATCGCCATAAAGGGCACATTCATCACTGAAGAACGTACGATCTCTCTCGGCTTTACTTGGAAAAGCTTCAAGAATTTGTTGACAAGCATTAACTCTGACAATTTTATCTTGTGGCGATAAAAACTGAACGGAGGATGGGCGGAAAGCTTTAAAGTGCAAGTCGTTTTTCATCAAATCATGCAGTGTTGATTTCGGAGCATTTAATGCAGATGCACGCCTACGAATACTTTTGGTTAGCGATTGTCGAATTGACACTTGAACATCATCTTCCAATCTTGCTCTTGCTTTGGGGCGACCACGGCGTTTTTTATCAATTATCATCCCAGTTGTGAATAAGTTGTGTTCCCATTTTCTAATAATTTCGCCCTTTGGCGGCACATCATTAAATCTTTGTTCAAACCTTTCGCGTACTACCTTCATGCAATGCTTGGTTTTTTCAGATTCATGCCACCTTGTTGCTGCTAATATCCGTGCTTCATATGTGTAGGGACTTTGATCACAAATTTTATCAACACGTGCGTCTACCTCAGCCATTGCAACGCCAATAATTAGAAATAATAAAAATAAAACAATGAAAAACCAGAACAAACAGGAATAAACATGAATTACTGCAAAATTAAAAATTTGGATTTCATGTGAAGCTAGCTTAATTGAAAAAAGCATAGACATTTATTAGATATCAAAGATATTAGTACATTATGCTAACTGACATAGAATCGCCACTCACTTATCGGACGACCTGTATATATATATATATACAGTAAATCCTCGTCCAACGCGGGGGTTAGGTTCCTCGAGAACGGCGCGTTAGGTAAATCCTCGTTGGAGAAACTTAATACCTTATGGGATAAATGGGGATACGTGAACGTGGCCGCGTAAAGTCTCCCATTAATACTTAGATACGTAGATTTTTTATTCACACATATATGAATTTCTCTACCTATATTGTATATGAAATAAGAACATAATAAAATCATAAACATAATGATATTTACATGTGATAAATAAAAATATATTAAATGAAAATAGCACGCATCTTTTCTTCATTCGGATGGTGCGTATGGTAGTAGAATTTTTAGTTTTTTGGCTAATGTCATAACCTTACGACTTTTCTTCTCTTCACTATCACTTGCAGATGCTTTACGTTTTGATGCCATACTGCTGTCTAAGGGTAATAGCAAAACAACGGCAAAATACGACAAAAACAATCCAACACAACTTCACTGAACTTAACGCGGTAGCGGGACTGAGACAAAGGGTGATGCGAGGGGTGACGCGAGAGGGAGGGAGATGCGGGTGTTGGAGAGTGTAGGAGAAAACACTAGGGTGCGCATATGCACGCGTACAGTACTACCAGTGGCGTATTAAAGGGGGGGCAGGGGGGCCACGCCCCAGCTGTTTTAGGGGGCGATGTTTATAATGATATCAATGATAAATTTGGAATGCTCAACAATATCTCTCAACTAACTTCAGAGGAAGCATCAAAAGCAACAAAAAATCTGGCTAGTCCATTACCCAAATGATTTTGAGGACAGCTTCCCATTTGAGTTTCAGCATTTTGTACTGTTCGTCAAACAAAACGCTTTAGCTGACACTCGCCCATTAGGAGTACTAAAGGAAATTTACAAATGGAGGGCTGTTTTCCCAAATGCTTTCATTGCTTATCGCATTTATTTGTGTTTGATGATGTCAAATGCAACTGCGGAGCGTTCTTTTTCTCATTTGAGCATGATTAAAAATGTTAAATGTCAAATGCTAACTTAGAAGAAATTGCAAAGTCTGTCATTGTTATGCATAGAAAAGAATATTTTTGCAGAATTTAAGTACTGAGCTTGTGAGTGGAAAATTTAGTGATATGAAGCAGCTCAAAAAACTTTTGTATACTGGTATATTACTATATTAGTAGTGGACTTGCAGTTGTGTAATTGGTTTGGTGTAATTGTAGCAGCTTGTTATTTGTGTAAAACTCGCATTATTTGATTTAGAAATGGTTTTATTAATTTACGTTACTCGAAGATTTGTCTTGTTGAGGGACCCTAAGAATATTTTGGCCCCAGGGCCCAAAGAGCCTTAGTACGGCACTGAGTACTACTGTATTAGAGCGTGTTTGGCAGACTATGTATAATCAAATTTTCCGCTTTCGGCAAATAATTGTTCGCATTTATTTTTCCGTGTATAAGCAAATTTGCGCTGGACAAACACGCGTTGGACGAGCGGTTACTATATATATATATATATATTATTTATTTATTCCATCCAACACTGTCAAACAAAGACTCACCAAGTAATTAAATTATTGCATTGCTTTAGTAGTATTGAAGATTAGCAAGTTTTTCTGCCTCTCCTTATTTTCAGAAATACCAAAATGATGTACTAATCTTAACTACTTAATGGGACATATATATATATATATATATCATTTATGCCTGATTTCTGAATATACAGGGAGCGGAATAAGACGGTTTACCGAAAATATTTATAATTTACTACAGAAATTAGTACAAGAAGAGTTAAAAATTTGGGGACTAACTGGAATTCATATGGAATATATATGATCAAAAAGTTAAATAAAAAATAATAATAGCATAAGAAATACGAACGAGAAATATATATATATATTCTAATAATATATGAAACGACGGAGTATAACCATCAACACATTAGTACAGGAGAAGTGTATATATATATATATATATATATATATATATATATATACACAGTTATATTAACTAATTAAATATATTGAAAATAATATTAAATATATTGAAAATAAAAAACAATAATTTACACTTATATATATAATATATATATATATATATATATATATATGTATATATACATATATATATATATATATACACACGGCTATTAAAGATTTATTCATTAAAAAATAAAATTTGAAACACTTTATTTTACCAGCGGGGTTTTAGTGACGCCAGGAGCCGAAAGACAACAACGGAATTATAATATCGATAATAAACTTCTCTTCACTGGAACCTTATTTCTACTCTCTAGACATCATAAAGATTAAACTCACACGTTTATGATACAGCCATCCTTCACGGGCAATAAATTTTTTTCAAATTTATTTTCCAGTTTTAGCGCTTCTCTCTATCTCACTTTAAAAACCTACGAGAATTGTACCTGAAATGCAAATTTATTTTCGATTGTCACTAAGATCCCTCATACTACCTTTTCTGATCAACCGACAGTGTTACAGGTAAGGCCGTAAAACTCAGGGCCGTAGCCGCCACGGCCCGCTAATTTAGATGGGTGACCATAATCTTAAACCGATACGTTCTGTCCTTGATTTCGAAATTTATTTTTCTATTCTCGCTAAGCTCCTCATATATAAAAGGGTACTTGTTATGTGTTGAAATCTCCCTTCCCCCACCCACCTCATCGGCGCCCCAGAAAACAAGATATATTTTCCAAACAAAGCTTTTCTCTCTACGCTTCTGGAAGAAATTGATGGAACGGGCAAGATATATTTGACACGCCCTAAATTTCACGGGACAGCCAATCACAACCCTGTGGGCGGAGCCCCAGGACCTCTGGTTGGTGGATGGCATCACTCACACGTTGTTCCCCACCCAAATTTCAACGATAGGCAATAGGAAAATAGCGATTCGGGTATTGTGGGATGTTCACAATTATGACCCGTTTATAAAAGGGAGTATTTTCATCACAGGAATCCACATCAGTTGTTTTTATCGACCAGTGCTATAGAAATATCTCGCCATGAGTCAGTCACAGCAGCTTTACATCTCCCTGGAATTGTTTGAAGATAAAGATTTCTATGCAGAGGCATCGCGCGCAATTTTCGCAGCTGCAGACCGGAACTCACTACTTACAAAGCAGTCCATTGCAGAAATTTGCGACGGAGTGCAAGAACCGAGCATTGAAGACGACATTAATATGTTAGTAATTAATTTAATTTGTGATTCGGGCTTTATACTTCGGTTCATTCAGTGCCGGTGTTAAATAATTTATAAAAAGTCATAATAAATGCGTTTTAAAAAACTAGTTTGTGATTTATTCTTGGGCTATATACACATCGTATCATTCAGTGCAAATGTTATAAAAGCCGTAATAAAACGATGTGAAAGGATATCAGCCCAGAGGTCGAGGCCAGGTCTCTATTCATATATATATATATATATATATATATATATATATATATATATATATATTATATATGTTCCTCTGTGTGCATTTTGGTGAAAAACAATAGGTTTTTAATTATTGCACATTCTGTTTCCTTCGTGGTTATTTCGGCATATAGAGTATATAGTACATTTCTTGATAACTTAAAAATTTATAGAAAGTTCTACAGGTAGGATTTTAGAATTACTAAAACATTTGAGAATTGCCTGCGGACCCGGGCTCCTTACCCAGTGCAGGCAGACGATACGTAGCACACCCATCTAATCAATAATGTTATTTAGACAGCGAAATTTATTTACTGAAAGTGAAATTTTATTACACGCTTGTTACTGATAAATTTATAGAAAGTTCTGCAGGGAGGATTTTAGAATTAATAAAAACTTTTAAGACTACCCGGTGCTTAATTTTGAAACATGTCAGGATATCTGCCTTGTGATTATAATTTGCCAGGTATGCTTGATCGTGTTATAGCAACTTTTCGCGACAGCTTTGATGAAAGGGGAATAAATGATTTGGAGGCTTTACTGCACAGCCAACTCAGTGACATGAATACCGAGGTCGAGGTATTGGCTCACATCCGGTCCAACGAACGCCAGGTCATCGAGGAATTAATGTAAGTTTTTTGTCTACTCACATTTTATCGTAAATATTTCATTAACACGTATCCTCAATTATAGCCTGGTCTGCATTAGCACTGAACTATGATTTCTGAATACAAATCGATTTATGAAGAAAATGGACTTTAATTAAAAAGAATCAGTATGAACTAATCATGTTAATTTCTCATTAAAGGACCAATGCGGAGCATGATCGTGTTATAGCAGCTTTTCGCGACAGCATTGATGAAAAGCGAATAAATGATTTGGTGGCTTTACCGCACAGCCAACCCAGTGTCCTGAATACCGGCGTCGAGGTATTGGCTCACATCAAGTCCGACGAATGCCAGGTTAACGAGGAACTAATGTAAGTTTTTTGGTGGTTAAGAACAAAACGCATTGTATTTTCATTTAATTTATTAAATGGTAGAAAGCATGTTTTAGTACAATTCGGCTTACAGAACTAGCGTCCATTAAATAAGATTAACATTAATGGAGACATTTTACAATTGTGTATATAAACACGTAAAACTTTACACAATATAGTTACAAATATATACACACACGTAAAACTTTACACAATATAGTTACAAATATATACACACAAGTAAAACTTTACACAATATAGTTAGAAATATATATACACACACGTAAAACTTTACACAATACATCGAGTGCGAACAAATGGAAACCTTTTTTTTATTTGTCTACATATCATTTCACCATTCATCTCAGTGTCACACAAATCTAATAATTTTAAAAAATTTATAAATCTCTTCCCACGTGACTGGTGCAGGAAAAATGAAAGGCAATATATGCCACAAGTATTGCTAAAATATCCTTCGAAGCGGTAAGGATTCCAGACAATTTCAGGGCTATGTATCTGTTCGATAAATTGTACAACCACAGGGTCACTCCAGGGTTGAATGCCGAGTGAATCAAAGTAGTACATTCTTTCCCTATTTTTAAAATAGATTGCAAACCAATGAATTCTCACAGCACCAACAATGTCCGTATTGACGATAATCCCATACCAATCTCTCGTAGTTGGCAATTTCAATATTTCATTCTTCGCAAACACGCCGATAAATTTGGAGCGTGTGATTCGGTCATTTGTCATTACTCTCTGGAGTGTATTCGCTTCCATTTTAAAAATCTGTGACCACGTTCCTGAAAAGGTCAATTTCTATTAGAGCCTGTGATTCGAGGTACACGACTACAGGAATAGGCTCGTCTATAGGGTTGGCAAATTCCAACCTGACTGAGATGTTCCCACTTTGTTGTGGATTTAACTGTGTATTTATACTAGCAGAGAAGTCAGGGGTAATATCAAATGAGTAAAGGTTAAATTCTTTGACAAATTCTTTCTGCGTTACGCCAAACCCAAGCTCGTCACAGGCACCGGCATTATGTGCCAGACTACTATAAGCTCTCGCACAGAGGGGAACACAGCTTCTGATGAGTAATCCGTAACCATAGGCCCCCCTACAATGCAACTCCATTTACGTCTAGAGTTATATTTTTAAGGCCGAAATTCTCGAATTTAAAGGCGCTCTTTTTATATTTTTCATTCGTCGAGGCGTGATCCTGCATTTCACTTAATATCCTTTTAGGTAGAACTCCCAGGGCAACGTTTTCTAGCTGCTTCGAGGCCAAACCGGTGGGTGACACCGTGTATAGCTTTATCTGTACTCTGTTAATTGGGTATTTTACTGTTGCGTGTATTAAATTTTTTTCAATTTCTACATATTTCGGGGTACTTAATTTCATTCGCCCAACACGTAAATATGTTTCCATGATGTGAATCACGACGGGTTTTGCGCCCTCTTCTTGATCAGGCCCCAGATTTATGCAGATCTCAGGACTCGTGCGATTGAGCTTTAGTTTCAGGTCGACGCCGTTCCTAAGCAGTTTCCCCTGGTACGTAAAGTCTGTATGAAGACGCCCAAAACTTTCATATATCTTTTTTTTAGAATTTTTAAAATTATCCTTTATACTACTTTTACCTTTAGTTTGATAATAGCCCTCGGCGGTTAAAAAGGTGTCCTTCGCTTCTTTTGAAAAGTTGAGGACATTTTCCAGATAGGCTAGTAGGTGATAATAATCCGTTCCTGCCGAGATGTTAACCTGATTTAAATACACCTCACACTGGCTGAATATGGAGTGTAGAAAGTTGGTTTCAGGTTATGCAGAGTAACTATCATCGCAGTCCGTTCCATCTAAATGGGCTATACGCAGTTTAGCGTACATGTGCATGCAGCTCAGATAAAAAATGTATGGGCCTCAGCTGGGAATCACGAATTCTATAGGGGCACTCACTGAACTAATTGTGCTTAATGGGTTAATTGTAATAAAGTCGCTATGCTCAATAGAAACCTGAGTAGGGGGCATATCAAAGAGGGACAGTTCCGATTTACAACATTGTGAGCTACACGGATGGATGAAACGCGCCATGACGAGTCAGAAATAGTACCACCTCTCTCGACAAGTAGTAATCAGTCTATGATTCGCGAGAGTAGAGTCCTCAGCTTATATCAGTTAAAAAATGATCAGTCATAGGCTTCATACGCTTAGAACACTTCTTCTTCGATGTCCTTTTACGTTTAGCGCCACGGGTTGGTAACCCCTTCTTACTGACAACCCTCTTCTTCTTCTTTCTGCCACCACGCATTTATCTCTTTGCATTTTTTATGATTTCGTCCCTTGTACGTTTTAAATGTTGTTTTAGAGCTTCTTTAGGTTTAGTTCCACCCATTATGTCTTCTACCGCGTTAAAACCTGTTTGTAACGCCTTCCTCCCGAGGTATCTAGCACCCCTCTTCAAAAGTGGATCAGAGCTGCGTAGTATGGTTGAAAAAATGGATCCAAGCCCACTGAAAACGTGAAAGTGTAGCTTCACTGTTTAGCTCCCATCACTGAATGGGAAATTTTTTCCCTCAATCGTTCTTATATATATCGAGATATTGGTTAATAGATTAGTCGCAACATTCACATAATGGGGTTTGTCATATGTAATGCTCATACTTTTCCCTCTATGGTTGGGGATGTGTGCAATGCGCAGCAGGCGCGCCTGGGTGTCCCCAATAAATTGGTGCTCAACGATATTGCTGTAAATATAGCACATATCTGTGGGTGGTCAGCTTTCACCCAATTTCTCCATCTTCAGCTGATACATTAAGCTGGACAAGTCATGTGCCTCGTGAAAGGTATCTCTTTGGAGAGCTGCACTATATCGACCCTCGGCCACAATTGTGAACAGCTCTTTATCTTTAATGTTTCTACTAAACGTTGATTTCAACTTCAACGTGCGTGCAGGCGTGTGTATGTTTACGACTTCAAAAAGTAAATCGGTTGTAAGGTACGATTTTTGAAGACTTGTTTAACCCCGTCACAATGTCCATGACTCTGTCATAATGACCGATTCCTAGTGTTACAATTGTACTATAGTACTGTACCTCACCAAACAGGACTGATCGCATAGTATTGTCTGAGGTTATGCCTAATTTTTCACACTCATCGATTCTTCTAAGGATCAGAAATATGATTTGCTTATTTTCAAGAGTTAAAAATTTTGTGGCTAGCTAGAATTCACAAACACCAACTTCGTACGAATCACGTTCCAACTAAATGGGCCCATGGAGTTCTGGTACAAAGTTGGCCAGGGTGTTATATAGGTATTATATAGCTTTTATATAGGTAGTGAAGCTTTCTAGGTAACCTAGCCATTTCACCAGGTACATTTTTCTCTTTCCTGAACCTTTGCTGCCAAAAATTTTTTCAATTTTGAACACACTTTTTCCTATATTAAATGTCACTTTCTGCAACTCCTCGCGGTAAAAGCCTCCTGTGATTTTTTCCCCATTCAAATCTTCAACATAATACATCATTAGCTCGCCTTTACGTCTCATAGCACTACCTTTAAAAATCTGGTGTCCATCCTTGCTGAAATCCCCTCGCGAATTTGTTTCCCGAACGTGATAGCCTTACATAATCATTGATTTTGAAATGTGTAGAGTGTGGTGGCGATGTTCCATCTCTTCTCACCTCTGTGCGCGTACCTATTTCTAAAACCTAATTAGGTGTTATGCCGATCGTACGGTGATGTGAACGGTTGTATGACGAGGCCAATGACTCCAGAATATTTATATGTCTGTATGTGTTTTTATGTGTAAAATAGCGATGCATGCGTTCCTTTATGGTACTTTGAACTCTTTCAGCTAAAGAGGCCTTATGTATAGAACTGCTAGTGTAGTAACTGATATTAAACTCTGTCAGCATGTTCTGAAAAGCTCGACTTATAAATTCTTTCCCCAGATCCGTACAAAAATAGCCATGAACCCTATCTTCTTTCAACATCAGCGTTTTGGTAGCTTTAGCAACTGTTTCAGGCGATTTATTTTTCAGAGGAATTAACCACAGATATCTAGAGAATACATCTTTTATGAATAGAATGTAACGGTAGCCGTCGTTATACACTGAATATCTTTACTTCTTTGTTAAATCCGTTTGCCAAAAGGAGTCAATCGAAGAAGCTGTTGTCTTGACCGTTTTAAACCTTTTTCTCACAGGCTTATGAAGTGTATAAGCATCCTGCTCACGCAGAAACCTCTTAACATCTTTTTTCCCTATTCCCCACTCTGTACAGTCTATTAACGCCGCCATAGGAGGCTGGGTAGAAATGTCACAAAAATGTTTTCTTAATGTTAGTCATTTGCCTATTTTAGAGACACGGGGATAAGGTTGGGCGTTTGTTCTCTTCTTTCTCCTCTTCAGAGATGCTACTGCTGGGGGTTGATGGCGTACTCAGTTGTAACACATGCGAGATTTCATCCAAGTCTTTTAACCTATTCCGATTTCTAGCGATATTTTGGGGACATTTATTTGTTGCAGTCTTGCCTTAATATGCTCCATCCTGTTGGTGAGGGCCAGCCCCACTTTCTCCCACATCATGGACAATGTCGACGATATTGGATCTCTGTACCCTTGATCCTTCAAATAGATTATAGATTATAGATGAAGACTTAAGCCCTTATTCCGCAATATATGTGGGAGGCTGCTTTTTAACACATGCTCGATGTGTTTCGTTCCGTTATTCTTTGGCTGATCATCACTAACGTCGGGCCAGGTTCTATGTTGCCATGCTCAGCGTTGCTAGCGCAGTGCCTAATAACCACGGGGAACTGTGTCGGATTCTTATAATCTTCGTACTCATGAAGAAATTTTTGCAGAGCCTCTTCGTACAAGATCCTTTTCTCATCAGGTGACTTTTCACTGTTTAATAGGGCTAACAATTCGCTTTCCATTATTTTAAGCCTGCTTTTACGGGGCTCTAGAAACGTGTCTGGAATCTTTGAACTTTGCAATGAAGCATACACCACCTCGTGCGGAATCACTACCACTTTCTTCATTATATTAACCTCGTCAGTAAAGGTCCCAAAACTGAAAATAAGATGGAGAGGAATGATCCCTCTCTTTGTACAATAATTCGCTTTTCCATCCGCACAGTGTGAGTTTTACGAGTGAGCGCACGTATTACGTTCTTGTAACGACGTAAGCGAGCCTTCTGAAGGGGGTTTCATTGGCACATTACAGTTTATAACATTAAGACAGATTTCACAGATGCATTTTAAAAAGTCGGAGTCGATATTTTTAACAAACATCTGTTGCAGTGCCCGGAGCAATCGTTGATAGATTTTTATTAACTCACGATATTTCTTCAGCCTATTTGTCATCCTGGAATATACACCATTTCAGGCTCGTTTGGGAATATATTTGTTCTTAGAAGCACCCTAAACGTGTTTCGGGGGTGAAGGTCACAAAGCAAGTATTCGTAACGCTGACTTGTGGCTTCTTTATAAACCTCCAAAGACTCATTACGCTGATTCGGGAACATTTGATTGGCTAATACCCCAATTTGTGACACATCTCTACGTTGTGCGAATAAGACTAGATATCGTGTATTTAACGATCCATCGCGCATGTATCTATTTTTGAAAAAAAGATTCTGGTTGATGAAGAATACGCTGATGTTAAGATGTTGGGAGAACACTGTAAATGTCTCGTCAAACGTTTTATCCATTTCCAACATGAGAGCGTCAATTACAGTGATTGTATGCTCATTTCCCTTTAACGAATTAACGTCATATACACCTTTGTGGAACAAAATATCATCTTGGTACTCGTTGAACACTGACTGATACGTCGAATAGCACCATATTACTCTTGGCGCAAATTTTGAGAACATCTCCCCATTATCTTTAATGATTTTAAGCATAAATACACTTTTACCACATCCTGTAGGGCCAGATATAATGCATGTGGATGGGCTTGTGAACCTGAATTTTTCCACAGACTCCATCTCTAACACGTCACACCTCTAAGTGGGTCATTTGCGAAATATAACAAAATTTAAGTGCTGCTCCTGATATTCTTGTTTTTCTTCTTCCACAGAACCGTGAAAGACGACGATGTACAGCCCCCCATCATCGATATCACAAATGACCCCGATGACCAAGTAGCTACAGAATCCTTCTCCGCTGACAACCCCTCACTAGCGATACCTGTAGCATGCGACAATTCAAAGCGGAAGCATGATGAAGAACCCTCCACGTCAGGTATAAAGCGTACCAGGATTACGCCGGTTGTTAGACCCCCAGTAATAGATCCTCAACCCTCTACGTCTTACGACACAAGCCCCACAATTGTACCTTCTTCAAATATACCCCATTATTCCTGTTCAGTTCTGGGTACTTCCTCCACAGCAGCAGCAGCAGCTTCTCGTGCTGTGGAGGAAGGTATAACATTCCAGTTGGTGCGCACCGCTACCCCCACCCTTGCCCTGACTAGAAATCGGTACGTGGTCAGGGTTGACCCTGGATCCCTGTATACCAACGGTGTTGGACTGCGACGCGTAGTTGAACGTATTTTGGAGTTTGCCCTTCAGAACCGCGATGAACGTGAAGTCTGGACGAAGTTGTCCTTCAGGTTCGGTTCAGATGACGGGTGCGTAGATGATTTTTGGGGAGTAATACCGTTCAGACGTTTGGTGGCTGTAGACATAGAATATATATCTTGGGCCGTATAATGCAGGAGTCTCAAAGTAGTACAGCATTCAATATGAACAACTTCATGGTGATATTGACAGAGTATTCCGGGTTGCTAGTCATAGTGCTGTGGGGGTTGTGAAGTTTCTCACAACCCCCCCTTGGTTTTCAAATTCCCCTTTTGGGGGTTGTGGAGTTTTTCACAAAAACCTCACCCTAATTTTCAAGTCCTTCTGGTTCTTCTCACAAGTTTTTCTCTCCCCACAGGAGTTTAGTTAGGATCCTTAAAAAAAACCCTACCGTAACATCCAGACTATTTAAGATTATTAATACGGAGTGTCCTGTTGGAAGCCAAGGAAGTGTGGAAAGCCTTTAAAGGTATGAGGTCTTCGTAATCCTTGTAATCCTTGGCTAGAGTACAATAGGAATAAAGATTTGTTCATAATCTTTATTCCTAGTTGTTGTGGTGTTGTCATTTGTATTTCACCATCATTATCATTGTTAATTATTATTATTAAAAGTAGACATATATATATAGGTTGTTGAAACTGTGACTGAGTATAGATAGGCTTGCCACCCTGTCATGTAACTAGCTAGAGAACCAATTATCATTATTATAGGTTACCAGTCATATTATTCCAGAGTTAGGTTTTTGCCCATGCTTGTTTGGCACTGATTATAGGTTGATTAACTCATGTGAGATAGGTTTGCCATAATTGTCAATGTTTATAGCTATTATTTTTTTATGTTGGTTATTTATTATTTATGTGCTTTGATTTCATGAGTAAATTATGTTTTCCAGTGATCAATTATGAAGTCATGATTCCAGTTAATGTTTGTGGTTAATTGCCTGTTATGTTATGTTATTATTGTGATTAATGGTGCTTGGTGCATGTAACTAATAATCTTGTGTTGTCTAGGCAACCAGTTGGGATTCAACTCACATGGTCCAGATTCATCAGGCTTGGATTGTGGATCCCATCTAGTGGGAGCTACGCAGTTTGTGTCAACCACTGTTGGCCACTGGATCTGCCATGAAATCAGGCCTGTGACCCTAACCCCATTAACTAGCCAGCCAATAAAGAAATTGGAACTCAGGTCATAAAGGGGGGGATCAAGTTTGGAGGGTAGCTAGGCTGGGACAAGGGTTAACATTCTGTGCAAGTCATTTCCGGTACTTGTCTCCCACTTGTTTTCTATCCTTTCTGCCAGATCTCACTAAGGGTTATTGGGGTTCCAGAGGTTTTGTTAATTGTGATTCATTGCCAGTCCTTTTGTTATGTTTATACTGTCACACTGAATAGTTGTTTATTTCAGATATAATAAAGAGAAAAACACAACGAGTAGTTTACTTCTATTAGGTCTACCTTTGAATTCCAGCCTTTTCTTGGACCCTGAGTGGTTGGGTCTCCTACTCAGTGGAGAGTCAGATTGAGACACCTGACCTAGGGGAAGTCCTTTACAGTTAACGTGCGAGTCGGACCTGAATAATCTGGAAATAAACCACTGACCAGAGAGGCATTCCTAGATACCAGATGAGATTACATCTTTGCCCAGTCTCTTGACTATCCCGAACCCAGAAACGTGAAAAGGTGCTGGGTGGTTCGACAAAACAGATACTTGGGGACTACGGCCTACGCAGCCACCGCAGCATACCTTTTGACATTCCCAGCGGGATAAGTTGAGAGATTGGTTGGAGATAGTCAAGTTAAAAGGGGAACTTGGGAGAATGTCTAATCCAGAGATGACCCAGAGTATGGATGTTGCTGAAGAAGTTAGTGGACAGCTTGGTGAGGGAGCAGTGGCATCCGCCACCGAATCCCCACTGAGAGATATTGAGGATCAACTTTTAAATTACCGGTCTACCACTGCTGGTACAACCTCTGACCAGGATGTGTATGCTCTCAGAAGATTGACATTGACAGTATCCACCTGGTTAGAACAAGTGAGCAGCCCTGAACAGTCCAGGTTTCGAATAGAAAGTGGAACCAATTGCCCTGCTATGAACTGGGGAGAAAAGAGAATGATGGGTCCCTCACAGGAGAGTGATTCATCTGGGACAGAAGCCGAAGACCTGAACAGACTACCAGTAGCCCAAAGGTGGGCCAAATCAACCCCTATCTCTCGGGCCTCAGAAAGCAAGCCCAGACCAACAGTCAACCAGAGACCTCCTATAAAGTTTCACCGAGAGCTTGGGGAGACAAATAGGGAGGATGAACAAGGGACGTTTACCGCAAGAAAGGGGCCCCACCCACTCAGCCAACCACTGCCAACACTGGCAACAGAGAATCTCCTGGAACGCCTTGCTGACGCTCTAGAGAAACTAGATGGGCGCCGCTTTCCTCGACCATTGCCATTTGATATATCAGATGGGAGAACATTCGAAGAATTTAGGAAGGAGTTTGAGGATTATGCTGAGAATACAGTAGCAGGAGAACACAACTACTGGAAAGCGGCATTGCGAGAGAGTCTTATAGGACAGGTGAGAGGGGGCTTTGATTTAATTGACCGACCAAGGATGCCAAACGGAGTTGTCAGGAAGAGACTGCAGATTTACTACAGAGAACTTCATTCTACCATGACAAGAGACAAGCGAGAGGCATTTACTAATGCTCAGTTACGACCCAGTGAGACCTTATACCAGTATGCAACCAGGTTAGAAACTGTGTGGATCACTGCAATGCCCGAAGTAGAAGTGGATAATTGCCAAGAACTGATTTCAAAATTTCTTAACACTGTTCCGGATGCATTTTCTGAGAAGGTTGAAGTTGCCCTGGCCACGGCACGACTGACGCGTGGAGCTGGGACCCAGTTGAATTGGCCAGCAGTGAGAGAATTGGCAGCTAGTGTGAGGGAACCTCCAGGGAAATCTTTAACCTTATCTAGACCTCTCCCCAGCCTGCAGGAGGCCTGGAACATAGGAATGTCTCCTTTGGTACCCCAACCACCACCAGGTGGCCAGAATACAAGGTCAGTTAGTGATCAAGGTCAGCCCCAAAGGAACCCGAACCAACAAAATCACCAGTCTCACCCTCAGTTGTGGGCCCTGCAGCAGGGCTCAGGGCCAGCTAGCCATCTAACCACCCCTCCACCACCACCATCTGATCGTCCCTGGGTGAGCTGTAATTACTGCGGAAGGAGAGGTCACCTGGAACGGGATTGCCGTCGGCGTTTAGGAGTGTGTTTTCGGTGTGGTGAGCGGGATCATTGGGAGTCACGATGCCCTTACCCACCTAATGGGTATGGTCATAGCCAGCGATCACGCCAGCAGAGAAGGCCCAGTTCAAGAGCACCGAGTCCTACCATCTCAAGGGAACCATTTCCTGGGCCTAACCAGACCAGCCCACGAGGGACTGAGCCAAATCAAGAACTGAGCCCTTTAAACCAGTGAGCTCTGAGGCCAGAGGGGAACCCACAGAGCTCCTAGCAGGACGAATATTGCCCCTAACTAGTGGCCCAATACCAGAACAAGAATTTATGGGGGAAGTACAGATGGGGGGAGATCCAGTGTGTGTTAATCCAGTTTTGCCTGTGAGAATGAATGCGAGTGCAGTTCCTTTTGTCCCCCAGGGATATGAGGCAACAGAGCTTTCCCCATTTTTTGGTGGTCGGAATGAATCATTGATTGTAAATTCTGGTACTGATTGTCCTGATAGGTCCCGAGTTAGTTGCGAACCTGCTAGTAATAACCTAGGGTGTCCAGGTCCATTTGGTCTGGATGAGAGTGTAAATATTCCTGAAGAGTCTGATAGGGAGCAACCCCCTGACCAGAATAATGAACTCGAAGCTGATGCTCCCGAAACGTATTTGATAAATAGGGTTCTAGGACAGTTCATACCAGGACAGCTCATACCAGGACAACTCATACCCAGACAACTCATACCCGGACAACTCATACCTAGGACAACTCATACCTAGGACAACTCATACCTAGGACAACTCATACATAGGACCAGAAAAAAAAAAAAAAAATTAATGAAAACATTTATTTTGTAAAATTAAAAATTAAATTTAAACATTTAGAATTCATGCAAGTTATTAATGAAAACACACAGACCGTGCATGGAACAAGGAACTCTTCTGGGATAATTAAATCCACTATAATCTGAATAAGTAATGGTAAATGACAAATACCATAGTTTTTCTTTTTCATGATGCAAGCCCGACGTGGGCAACGGGTCTCTCGCAAAGAGGTCCCATAGATATAGCTTCCCTCACCAGCTATCTGCAAAGCAGACAGGATCCAGCTTTGGGACATGGATCTAGGGTTTAAAGCAGCCTAGCCCCACTACATTTATAACCTCAATATAAGTAAAAGACTCGTTGCATTCACGTCGGATTGAATAAATCAAAGAAAAAGGGGCAACGAGTCTTTTACTTATATTGAGGTTCTAAATGTAGTGGGGCTAGGCTGCTTTAAACCCTAGATCCATGTCCCAAAGCTGGATCCTGTCTGCTTTGCAGATAACTGGTGAGGGAAGCTATATTTATGGGACCTCTTTGCGAGAGACCCGTTGCCCACGTCGGGCTTGCATCATGAAAAAGAAAAACTATGGTATTTGTCATTTACCATTACTTATTCGGACTATAGTGGATTTAATTATCCCAGAAGAGTTCCTTGTTCCATGCACGGTCTGTGAGTATCATAAAAAACTCAGGGAACCATTGGGTTCATTGAATGCCCAGTTAGGTCAACTGTACGCCCTTGACGATTGGTTAGGTTTAGTCGTGATATTTTCGTTAAAACTAACGAAAACATCACGACTAAACCTAACCAATCGTCAAGGGCGTACAGTTGACCTAACCGGGCATTCAAATTTTATCTTATGTAAATAATGGTTCTCTATTTATTATATGTTTGCAATAAATAATAAATTTGTTGTTATTGTTTTCTTATCTTATTTTGGTTAATTTGCAGAGTTTAAACTTTCGGGGTGGATATAGATGAAAAGATCAACATTGGGGTGGTAATTGTTGAAGAGAGTATGAGTTGTCCTAGGTATGAGTTGTCCTAGGTATGAGTTGTCCGGGTCTGAGTTGTCCGGGTCTGAGTTGTCCGGGTATGTGTTGTCCTGGTATGAGCTGTCCGGTCACGGATAAATAGTAATGTCTTTGACACTGATGGGTTGGATGAGGAGATGTCTGGACAGTTAGCACCTCAATCTTTACTGAAGGTGGATATACGGATTGAACATTCGGAAAACTACTTGGCAGTACTTGATTCCGGAGCTACAGTTGGAATCCTGGATCACTCATTGGTAGAGGAACTGGAGTTAACGCCAGAGATGCAGAACTGTAACCTGAGGATTCGAGGGATTGGAGTGAACAACCATGTTAAACCACTGGGGGTGATTACGCTGGGGTTATCAATTCATGGAATGGAGATGGAGCCTGTTCTGTTTGCAGTGGTCAAAAGGTTGAAGTTCCCAGTTGTGTTGGGAATGAATTTTCTTGTTGAAAACAGTCTCCGAGTTAATGTGAAAATAAAAAGGATAACTTGAGCTTATAAAGATGGGCATATGGAGGAAATTTACTTGAGGAGTGAGATATGCACCATGTAGAAGGGTGATCCGGAATGTTCCCTGTTATGCATCAGCAGATGTGAAATTAAGTACCTGCAAATATCACCGAGTTCCTCTACACTTTGCTTGCTTGAATGTAATCGAAGGTGAAGGAAGACTGGAGTACTGTTTTGAAGATGATGATGGAGACCCCCGACTCCAGGGGAAAGTGTATGGTCACCCTGGGTTAGTGGATGGATTGGTTGGGAGGACAGAAGTGTTGGTAATGAAGCTCACCCCAGAAGCACAGAGAATCAAGGCGGGTGAACGGATAGGGACTATAAGATCAATAGTCTATGAAGAAGAACTGGACTTTACAGTGCCTGAAAGTGAGAGAATTGAGGTGTTCATGACTGGAGGCCAAGCTGAACAACCAGGCTGGACAGAAGAGCGCCTACGGACTGACCGAAATAACCATGTCACCAGAGTTGAAGTTAGAAGAGAGAGAGAAGGTTTTACAAATGTTGGCGCGCCGGGAGAAAGTGTTGAGTCAAGGGGATGACGATGTAGGTTTTGTGAATTGTGTACCACACCGGATAGAGTTGTATAACGATACCCCTATCCGACAACGACCCCGTAGATTCCCAGAACCAGTCGCAGAAGCGGTGGAAGCCAAGTGCCAGGAATTACTGTTGCTTGATATCATAGAACCTAGCATTTCCCCATGGAGTTCGCCTGTTGTCCCTATCCGGAAGAAGGATGGTTCAATTAGAATGTGTGTTGACTATCGAAAATTGAATGAAGTGACCATACTAGACCGATTTCCAATGCCCAGCTTAACGGATGCAGTTTTTAGTCTTCATGGAACCTGTTACTTCACTTCCCTAGACATGGTCCGAGGTTATTATCAAATGCCAATTGCCGAAGAGAGCCGAGAGAGCACTGCTTTTTCAACCACCAGAGGGCATTGGCAGTTTAAGCGACTGAGTTTTGGATTAAAGAATGCTCCTGCTAGTTTCCAACGGATGGTACAAGAAGTGTTACATGGTTTTCCGAGAAGTAGAGTTATCATCTACATTGATGATATCCTAATAATGGGCGAGTCGTTCGAAGAACATCTTCAACTGGTAGATAAAGTCCTGTATACTCTGGAGAAGTCTGGCATAAAGGTCAAACCTGTGAAATGTCAGTGGTTCCAACCTGAGGTTGCATTTTTGGGACACTTGGTTGGGAGAGAAGGTTTGCGGAAATCCCCTGAATATATGCAGAAGGTGCACGAGTTTCCAAAACCAGAAACTGTTCGACAGATGAGGGAATTTCTGGGTTTAGTGAATTTCCAGAGAAAGTTTGTACCAGATTGTTCAGTGATAAGAAGTCCTTTGCTCGTTTAACTGGAGGTAGATCAAGAGAAAGATTGAAATGGAGACCGGAGATGGACAGGGCCTTTACGGCAGTGAAAGAGGCCTTGGTTAAGGAAGTGCAACTGTCCTATCCAGATTACAGACCTGAAGCGGAAAAATTGGAACTGTATGTGGATGCTTCCGGGGTTGGTGCTGGTGCTTGTTTAGGCACTAGCGTAGCTATAGGGGGGCGGAGGGGGCGGTCCGCCCCGGGCGGCACTTTTTGAGGGGCGGCACTTTTGGTCTACTGCAATGAAAAAAAAAGGTTTTTTTTATGTCGGCACAGTAGAAGGATACAAGACGCCAGATACAATTTTATTTTTCCACGAAAACACTGCTTACTTCGTTAATTTCCAACAATGGTAAGGATTGTGTTCCCTTGAAGATGGCCTTATTGACCATCATACCTATTTAAGCGCTTAGTTGTGCTTAATTAATAATAGCATTGGTATAAATGCATTTATTTCATTAAAAAGGGAAATAACCCATAAAGTTCTGTAAATACGTTATAATCTATAAATATACATTTAATATTTATAAATAATCAATATCAAAACTATATGCTGGTATTAGTTGTAAAGTATAATCTTGGTAACTCGGTTCCAAATATTGTAATACTGCTGCGGATTTTTCTCACAATTGCTGTTAGTGTTCCTAGCTGTGAGAGGAGTTTTTCTAAACTAAAACTGATAAAGAATTACCTAGTGGTGGGCACCGTTAACCAAAAAGTTAACTTCGATAACGATAATCCGTTAACCCCAATTTTTAACTCCGATAACGATAATCCGATAATTTTACTACAAAGTTAACGGAAGTTAACGATAATCCGTTAACGATAACTATTTCTTTACTAACATTTAAAAAAATCAAGGAAAAAAGCTTTAAAACCCATAGAAAATGTTTATTTATGCAAAATCCAATAATAAATAGGTATTTAACTGTATTTTTATCAAGTTTTGCAACTTTTTTGCTTAATAATTTTATTTTTTATTTTTAATAAAAAATGTACTGATTACATGTTTTGAAACCCTTGTAACCACTAACCATTAACTAAATTTTAATTTACCAGAGAATTATTATGGCGGGAACTGAAAGGTAAAATTAATAATTTTAGGCACATTTATTAAAGACTATGACACAATGTGCTGGTTGCCCTTCAGAATGACCAACTTCTCAAAGTTAGGCCCAACTGCCAGTCTTGACCTCTTGGGCCTCAGGATGTCCTTGCCGAGAGAGAAGAGCCGTTCCACTGCGGCAGAGGACGGAATTGGCAGACTGAAGTTATGGCGGTTTGAATTCATTCAAACTAAATATCGAGTTATCGGAAGTTAACTGGTCCGATAACGATAAATGGAAATTAACCCGTTAATAGTCCGTTAAAAAAAGTTAACTTCGTTAATTAACTGTTATCGGATTAACGCTTTAGTGCCCAACACTGGAATTACCTAAGATCTACTATGAGCACCTTGCGGTTGAGAAATCTTGCCATACTGTCGATAGAACAACAATTGACAGACGAAATAGACTTCGACAATGTCATCGAAGATTTTGCTAACAGAAAAGCAAGAAAAATAACTGTGTAGAATGTTGTAGTTAATTTTTTCACTTCAGAAGTAAACATGTCCTGATATTTTTCACAGGTTTTTTTCTATACGTCGTTTTCACTTTTTGTTTAAGTATGTTTGTTATGTGTATTGTGTTGTGTTGTGTTTCAGGGGGGGCGGCAAACTCAAGGACCGCCCCGGGCGGCACAAACTCTAGCTACGCCACTGTGTTTAGGACAACGACAGAATGGTGATTTTAAGGTGATTGCTTACGCATCAATGACCTTTTCCAATGCCCAGAGAATGTACTCGGTTATAGAACGGGAGTTGGCAGCCCTAAGATGGGGTGTGAAGACATTTCGCCCATTTCTATATGGTGTGCGTTTTGTACTGTATACGGACCATCAACCATTGGAATACCTGAGCAACATGAAGATCGTTGATAGTAGATTGGCCCGAACTTATGAAGATCTCGCTGACTTTGAGTTTGAAATTCGATATCGCCCTGGGACTGAGAATGGAGCTGCAGATGCATTGTCACGAATAACACCTGCCGGGAGTGACCAACTGGAGAAGATAGAACACCTCACTAATCGCTTACCACCTGGACTGCGAGTACTCATGAAAGTTGATGGAGGTGGTGATTCGTTGTTTATTAGCCTAGTACAAGTGTTGCAGGATCATTATTACGAGCATGGGCCACCTTGGAATCCTCCACAACACCAATTTGAATTACGGAGAGAGCTAGTGGATGAATTGATCACCTTTCCCAAGAGGTATCGCCTGTCAAATAATGCCCGCTGCATAAAAGACCTGAAGATGATGAGACAACCTGGAGTATTGGTAACTCCAGAAGTACTGTTAGCTGCAAGCCATTGTTATTCCTTGAGGGTTTGGGTTCACTTTGGTGTAAAGCCAGTTGTGTAAGTTATGGATGTAACTGTCCCTGATACCCCAGAAAGAAGGGTCCATTTGCAGTGTATATCTGGAGTACACTACAATCCACTGATAGAACACAAGTGGTTTGCTGAGCCAGCAGAGTTGATGGTGGAACAGGTGGACACTATGGAGCAGGAAACTGGCCAGGAGGTAGCGGAAAGAAGTGATATAGAGCAGTGTGAAGGGAATTTGCTACTGCAGAATCCAGATCGGGAAGCCAGGGGTGAAAGGGTCACTTGTGGACACCAGGGAGGACCGGTTGCTTGGACTTGGGTACAGTTGGGTGCAGTCAATTACTGTGCTATGTTGGATTCAGGAGCAGAGATTAGCTTAGTATCCGAGTCAGTGGTCAAGAGTTTAAAATTGAAGAAGAGGAAGAAATATCAGTACAGCCTTGCCAGATAATCGTGACTGGGATTGGTGTGAAATTGGTACCCTGACTAGGACTAGTAAAATTGACTATTCAGGGTAGAGATGAAAAGATCCAACTACCTTTTGTAGTAGCCCCAGAGAATAGTCTCCCGTACTGTTTCTTGTTAGGTTCAAACTATCTAATTATGGCTGACATTGAAATGAAGTTTGATGTGGCTGAATGGTCATATGGAGACCCAGAGTTAGTGGATTGTTTTGGAGTAGAGGCGCTAGATGAGGCAGCATGCATGGAGGAAGAGGTACCAGACATCGAAGCAGAGGAGCCAGAGTTGGGTACAGTATTCGAGGAAGGCAAGAAGTGGATAGTGAACCGAGAGTTGCTTGACTCAGAATCAGTGATTCTAATGCAAAAACGGAACCGATTGTTGCGACAGGTGCATAGACTATTGGCCCAGTCAAAGCCCCTACCAGAGGGAAAACCTGCCTTGAGGCATTTAAGCGGAACTGGCGTGAATTACAGTTAAGGAGTGGGGTGATAGTACATCAAAGTAGGACTGGGTATATTAGCTGTGTAGTACCTTCCACATTGCTCGTGGATATGGCCCTCAGTTTCCACACGGAACTGGCACATATTGGGCGTAATAAGTTGGTGGAAGCTTTGCGACTGTTTGTGTGGCACCCGGATTTGTATAAAGTAGCTAGTGACATCTGCATTACCTGTGAAACCTGCCAGTTGTATAAAGTAGCTAGTCAGCCTATCATCCCACCAACCTTGAAGATAAAAACTGAACATCCTTTTGAATTAGTGGCTGCTGATATTGTGGTTTTCCCACGCACCCAGCTAGGGTACCTTGGTTGTCTGGTGATGGTTGGCCATTTTAGCAAGTGGGTTGTGGCTCGCCCATTAAGAACAAAAAGGTCATCTACCATTATCCAGTTGATGGAGCATGATATTTTCCCCAACTTGTTAAGAATTGCTCGGAGGCTCCTGACAGACAATGGGCCTGAATTCCGTTCGGAGGAGATCCAAGAGTTCCTTGATCGCTATGGGATTATGCATGTTTATACTAGTCCACTTAAGCCTGCTAGCAATGGTGCTGTTGAACGTGTAAATAGAACAATTGGAGAGTTCTTGAGAAGCTTGGGACAAACAGGAGCGGAATGGGATACGAATCTGGTAACAGCTGTGATTACCTATAACAATACCTTCCATGCTGAAATAAAGACCACCCCCGCTGACTGTCTCTTGGAACAACGTCACCAGAATATTGCTACTGTAGTTGTTCCCCCTCAATTGCGGGAAATATGGAAGGAGGGCCATCCACGGTTTGCACCCTTCCAGGTTGGCCAGAAAGTAGTTAAGTTAAGAAGATCATTACCATTGACCGGAGCACCTCGCGGAAATTCTCCCCCAAGTATACTGGTCCTTACAAGGTTAGTCAAGTACACAGTAACGGAGTATCCTATGAATTGACTACGTCAACTGTTGAGGGCACTCCCCGAGTTATAAAAGCACATCATACCCATTTGAATAGGCTGACCATATTTCCGTGAGACAAAAACGGGACATTGGGATGGCAAAAAAGGGACGGGGGTTATGTAATATTCTGTATTCATGAAAAAGTAAGTACATAAACCGGGACAAAATTGACATTTTTATTAAAACGACGGGACGGCCAGGAAATATAAAAAAAACGGTACTGTCCCGTTCAAAACGGTACGTATGGTCAGCCTACATTTGAAGGCCTGGCATGAACCCCCAAAATATCTACAGAAGCATAGGAGAGAACAGGAATTGCAGAAAGTACCTGAGACACCTGAGACCTGGATCCCGGACTTACCATCAATTGCCGCACGCATACCCTTTCCCTGGCGTAGGGGTGAGTTAGATGATGGCCCTGAATATTCCTTTGATGGGACCAGTGATGGGACCAGTGCTTCAGATACAGATGAGGAACTCTCTTCTTCAGAGAAATATCACCGGTTGAATACACTCCTGAATGCGCGACAAAGTATTACCTGGAGAGACCCTTTGGTAGAGTATTGGGAGTGTGATGGGACCAGTAATTTTAGTGCTGAGACAACTGTTGGAATGGAAGGGTGTCCGCCAGTGGAGCTAAACTGTGGAGATGTGTCTCCAGTTGCTCAACATTCGGGGGAGACAGATCTTCAGACACCAGTTAAGGAGATTCAGGCTGGGACTCATCCAGCGGGGGAGCAAGTTTTTCGAACTATACAGGAGTCAGAAGGTAATGATATACCTTCACTTAGTTATGAGAACTCTCCGATTTTGGCAGGGTCATTAGAATCAATTTTCTCCAGTACTCCCATTAGTGAGTCTTGCCTCATGAGTCCCCAAACCATATCTCAACTACAAGAAAATCAGTTGTGGGGTGCTGTTTCTGAAAATGAGTCTGGGGAAACTGAGGTCCAGGTTAATGTGACAGATTGGCATGAACATATGGATACACTGGAAGACGATGCTCCATTAGATGGATTAAAATTGGCCCGGCAATCACTGAGACTTGTACAACAGTCGCTAGACCTAGCTAATGATGCATTGAGTACTTTGGAGAATTCGTTCCTTGGGTTCACCGATTCCATGCCCGGCTCACCTCAAGTTCCTCGATCTCAGTCTTGCCGTGTTAGTTTTAGCCCTGTGCATTCAGGATTCACCACATGTCAGGAGATACTAAATGAGTATAGACAAAAGGTTCGTGCCTGGACTAGCCATCATCGTCATTTCCAAACTGAGACCAAGACTTCACGATCAGAGAAATTTAACTTACCCCAGTCAGGGCTCAACCGGCCATTCACACGCTCCTGTGGCAATCCTGCAGAATTACCAAATGTACAACCACAGACCCTTGAGTACAGAATCAGAGGCAACAGAGTAAACTGAAGTGAAGTATTGTGGGTAAATCTGTTATAAAATACACCCTAAAATGACTAAATTTGGGGTTTTCTTGCCTGTGAGAGGATACCCAATGTACTCGGCCCTCGAAAGGGATGTAAGGATGGATTATTCATTGATTTCTGCTTTATTTTGGGTGTATAACCAGGGGAGGGGTAGTGAGTGAACCTTTTGTTCTGAAGGGGTCAATAATTAATTATTCTAGGGGAGTAAGCAGTATGGATAAACCTCTGAGGGAAAGATATGGAATGATGCATGCTACTGACTTACTACTAATTGACATGCCAGCCGTTTGAAAAAAAAACGTGGGTGGTTAGAGTGAAGATTTGGCCCATTCTTTTCTTTCATTTGGTTTCCTTTGACAGGAGTAAGGTGGCACTTCTAGCCTTGATTTGGTTTTCCTTCTTTTCTTTTTCACTGTTCCTACTGATACTCTGGTTTAAAAAAAAAAAAACCTCGCAACTTGAATTCCCATATGAGTTGAGTGAATACACCTGGCTGGAGTGGTGGATGAACAAAGGGGTTATTGGCCAGATTTCCCCCATGGTATAGTGTGGGAAGAACATTACAGTCAAATTTATGGGTCTGGTCTCTTGATCCAGTGTTAAGGGAAATAGAGACAGTGAAGGGAATCAAGCAAGAAAAACAGTGAATGTTGTGACCCAAAAGGGGGTTGGAGGATTTCTGGGCGGAAACTGTACGTTGTGCTAGAAGCAAGGAGGTTATACCAGTGAACATTGTGTAGGTTAAGTGAAACAAAAGTGGTGCTAAGAAAAAAAATGAAAATGCCAGTATTTACCATGTACATATTTGGAAGTAATGTATAAGGTTTAGTGGTAGCTACAATATTCTGGAATTAATGTACAATGTTAGTGGTACCAAATTGATTACTGTAATAGTGAGATTTGGGCATTTTGCTAAGTTGACTTGGTTATGTAAATGGTTTTTCCATATTTGTTATAATTGGCCAGGTTGAGTAAAGCAACTGTCATTAAATAAATCTATAATAATTTGTGGTCCTATTGAGTTTTAATGTAAGTGTAGGTTAACTAACTGGGAGGGTCAGCATGGTTTTGATGCAATAACTTTATAATGTATATTCCTATGTTTAGATTGTCAATAGATGCATTATCCTGGTAGAGACCATGAAGGAAGAAAGAATTGTGAGAGGGGTTTTTCTTAGGGGGAAGGAATGTGGGGGTTGTGAAGTTTCTCACAACCCCCCCTTGATTTTCAAATTCCCCTTTTGGGGGTTGTGGAGTTTTTCACAAAAACCTCACCCTAATTTTCAAGTCCTATCTGGTTCTTCTCACAAGTTTTTCTCTCCCCACAGGAGTTTAGTTAGGATCCTTAAAAAAAAATACCCTAGCGTAACATCCAGACTATTTAGGATTATTAATACGGACGTGTCCTGCTGGAGCCAAGGAAGTGTGGAAAGCCTTTAAAGGTATGAGGTCTTCGTAATCCTTGTAATCCTTGGCTAGAGTACAATAGGAATAAAGATTTGTTCATAATCTTTATTCCTAGTTATTGTGGTGTTGTCATTTGTATTTCACCATCATTATCATTGTTCATTATTATTATTAAAAGTAGACATATATATATAGGTTGTTGAAACTGTGACTGAGTATAGATAGGCTTGCCACCCTGTCATGTAACTAGCTAGAGAACCAATTATCATTATTATAGGTCACCAGGCATATTATTCCAGAGTTAGGTTTTTGCCCATGCTTGTTTGGCACTGATTATAGGTTGATTAACTCATGTGAGATAGGTTTGCCATAATTGTCAATGTTTATAGCTATTATTTTTTTATGTTGGTTATTTATTATTTATGTGCTTTGATTTCATGAGTAAATTGTTTTCCAGTGATCAATTATGAAGTCATGATTCCAGTTAATGTTTGTGGTTAATTGCCTGTTATGTTATGTTATTATTGTGATTAATGGTGCTTGGTGCATGTAACTAATAATCTTGTGTTGTCTAGGCAACCAGTTGGGATTCAACTCACGTGGTCCAGATTCATCAGGCTTGGATTGTGGATCCCATCCAGTGGGAGCTACGCAGTTTGTGTCAACCACTGTTGGCCACTGGATCTGCCATGAAATCAGGCCTGTGACCCTAACCCCATTAACTAGCCAGCCAATAAAGGAATTGGAACTCAGGTCATAAAGGAGAGGGGTCAAGTTTGGAGGGTAGCTAGGCTGGGACAAGGGTTAACATTCTGTGCAAGTCATTTCCGGTACTTGTCTCCCACTTGTTTTCTATCCTTTCTGCCAAATCTCACTAAGGGTTATTGGGGTTCCAGAGGTTTTGTTAATTGTGATTCATTGCCAGTCCTTTTGTTATGTTTATACTGTCACACTGAATAGTTGTTTATTTCAGATATAATAAAGAGAAAAGCACAACGAGTAGTTTACTTCTATTAGGTCTACCTTTGAATTCCAGCCTTTTCTTGGACCCTGAGTGGTTGGGTCTCCTACTCAGTGGAGAGTCAGATTGAGACACCTGACCTAGGGGAAGTCCTATACAGTTACCGTGCGAGTCGGACCTGAATAATCTGGAAATAAACCACTGACCAGAGAGGCATTCCTAGATACCAGATGAGATTACATCTTTGCCCAGTCTCTTGACTATCCCGAACCCAGAAACGTGAAAAGGTGCTGGGTGGTTCGACAAAACAGATACTTGGGGACTACGGCCTACGCAGCCACCGCAGCAGTGCCACACCTTATACTCTGTAATTTCAATTCTCCTGTTATTTACAGAAAGCATTTAAACTTCGATCGTGGTTGCGGCTTCATAGCAATAGTCTTAGCTCATATGTTCACTGTGCTAAATACAAGGACGCAAAAAATTTGGTTGACTATTGTTGTGCAGCGTGCCCGTACACTGGCTTCAGATTGCAAGCTTAAGTTTGATTGTAATATGGGCCCTGAAGAACTAAGAAGGGTCGAACAAGAAATGAATGCTCGTATAGTCGTGTTTGGAATGGATGATCGTCGTAGGACTGTGTATGTTTTTAAAAGCTGTGTGAGAGATCGTACAAGACCTCTACTTATTTTAGGATTGTCAGGAACCTCGTATCTCACCATCCGTAACATAAGGACTCTCTACGCTAGTTATGATAAAAATCGAAAATATGGAAGGCATCATGATTTGTGTAAGGGATGTCTCGAGTTTGCGGATGATATAGTGAAACATTGTAAGGATTGCTACATGGTATGTGAGCAGTTAAAAGCCCCAAGTGTGAAAGTCGTGTAGTTGAATCCGAGAAGAGGGATTGTGTAGAAGTGCGTCCGCACAAGAAGAGGAGAAAGAACGAACAAATGAAAAATGAGGCACCTCCCAGGAATCGAACCCGGGATCATCCAATTGCCTCTCGGACATGCTATCCACTACACCAAGGTTCTCGATCACTCAGAAGTGCCTCATTTTTCATTTGTTCGTTCTTTCTCCTCTTCTTGTGCGGACGCCCTTCTACACAAGCGTCGTTCTTTACATTATTTATACTGCGTGTTGTTTGCAGTTAAAATGTATATATGTACGGCATGAGAAGGTGCCCCCTCAGAGCATTCGATTCCGCTCGTATGTAGGAGAATTACGACTTCTGATTGATCGAAAACCTTGGTGTAGTGGATAGCATGTCCGACCGGCAATTGGATGATCCCAGGTTCGATTCCTGGATGTGCCTCATTTTTCATTTGTTCGTTGTTTCTCCTCTTCTTGTGCGGACGCACTTCTACACAAGCGTCGTTCTTTACATTAATTATACTGCGTGTTGTTTGCAGTTAAAAAAATAAAAAATATATATATATATATATATATATATTGTCCATAACGTAATAAACTGAAGTTAATCTGATTATTTTTAATAATTTGTTAGTAAATTTGATCATTAGTTAAAACGTTAAAAATATCATGGTTGTTTATTTTGAAAAGAGAGAGACGATTACAACTTTTTTTCCAAAAACCAAATTTTCAATTTAACGAAAATGTTTGCAATTATTTAAGTCTCAAAAAGCATTTATACAGAGGTTTTTTTTTATTTCTGTGTAACTCTAGAAATAGCACTAAATTCAAATTCTGAAATCTAAAAATAATTGTACAGAAGTAGTTTACGTACAAAAAATTCGAAAAATTTACTCACAAAAGTTCTGCGCGAATTCCGCGGGTGTTCCTGGAAAAAAGTCCGTTAATTAAATCAAATAAATTTTCACAAAGGCTTTGAATGGTCGTGTACTAACTTCACCGGTTTCCTCGGAAACCAAGATCACCACAAGATATTTACTCTCCCCTGAGGAAACATAATATGTCGCAAACTTACAAGTTTAACATTTAATGTGAACAAAAATTAAATTAAAAGAAATTTCACAAAGTTCTTTTTCTGTCGGCTAACATTAAGATCTTACAACAATGTTCGCGTAAAACAAAGGCAATTCAGATTCTCGTACAACGTGAAATAGTTTTTTAACCCAACTTAAAAATTTTCAATCGTGCCATAGAGTTTAAAGATTTATTTTTACAAGCCACTTTAACGTTTGAGGAAGGAACTACAACTAACTTACAAATCTAAGTTACACCTTAAAATTACAAGGATTCCGCCTTACAATAGTCTGAATGACCTATCAAAACCATTTTCATTACATAAAGTCATTCCTACGAAAGCTTTCATCCATACATAAGGGAAGAAGGAGTTTCCCTTTTTCCTTACTGGGTGTTACAAGAATCATTGTCCTTCGATTGGACATTGACATTCCCTTCAACTTAAAATAAAGTCCTTTCTTCGAAGTTACTTGTCTCTCAAATTTATTACCAACTTTATGGTCCAATTTAACAAGTGGGTTTGAAGTCAGTTTCCAAAAGTTTAACCACGAAACGAAGAGAAGACAAACCATCTTACATGAACCAGGTCAGTTTGTTTTCCCTTCTCTCCGAACCGAGAGACGATCCTCGACCTTACCATAAATCTCCACCTCAAGGCTGACCTGGGTGATACAATTACCATGAGAAGACAAAAATTAAAATCGAACGAATTTTAACTAATTTGAAACATTTTTATTTTTTAACACTGTAGCAAGAAACCTATTGATATTATTCAATAACAATAATCTAAACTACTTCGTTTTAAAGATTTAAACAACAAAATCTTGAAACTAAAATTTTTGTTCCTATTTTAGTAAGAGATTTAAGCACACAAATTTGCCGTCACAACAATCATGTAAAAGCTTTCAATTATATTCTTTTTTAACCAATAGCAAAGCGTCTATTGATAACGCCAGCAGTAGAGTTCCCAGCATTTTTGTATACTTCCGAACAGATTCCTTTCGTTTGTTTTAGGTGCAGGATATGTTTTAAATTGTATTGCTAAATTTTAAGTGTATCAAAGGCCGGATAACGCAATACCAGTCATGTAAATCCATCCATTATTACTCTCTCTCTCTCTCTCTCTCTCTCTCTCTCTCTCTCTCTCTCCTTATGCTTTTTTATCCAGTTTTCTTCTTCTACGAGAATAACTAAAAAAATCACTTGTTTAATAACAGGAATCTCCACGAGTGCATCGGGAGGTCTTTGAGGCTTCCTCTTGTCCTTGTAACTCTTGTAACTCCTTGTAACTCTCTCTTTCTCTCGTAGTTAAATTGACAATTAATCAAAAACCCACCCGTAATTTAAAAGTACAGTATCAGTTAATAAACGTTTCCAGGAAAATTGCTGTTTCTTGATTCTCCTCGACCATGCTGTTTTTTGTAAGAAATGGGGGATGGGGGAGTCCCATTGAGGGGGGGACTGGAGTGTCAAGGGGGAGGGGGAGTGCCAGTTGAATAGAGAGTATAGTTACCTAAACTAACCTAGCCTGAAAAACTACAAAACTACAAAGTAGAATAGAAAATAAAACACTGCATATATGTGAAAATTTCTAATATCAACATCAGGCAATTTCTTACCTCATATACAGGGTGTTTCAGGAGGAAAGGTCAACACTTCGGGAGGTGATAGTATCGGTCATTGTGAGAAAAAAAGTTCATATGAACATGTGTCTAATTCTGAATAGTTACGGAAATAGAGCTGTTTGAATCTGATGCGTGCGCAGCTCTTCCTCCCTCTTCCCTCCCCTATAACATTGAACCATGTAAGCTGTAATGTAAGTAATGCAATGTGTTGAAAACCCTGGTAAACACTCTTCGATCCGGAATTCTGCGGTTCGGAAACCGTCGACGGTATTCTGCAACAGCAGCTGTTGCACTTCCATCGCAAAAACCGTAGACATACACCATATCTGCATATTCGGCATGTGTGAAGGTATGGCATTCTTAACACTGCTTCAAACACCAAACAATGTCACTCACAACAGTCAGCTGTCGATTGGCTTATGTTAGATGCTTACATTACAGCTTATATATATATATATATATATATATATATATATATATATATATATATATATATATATATATATGTATGTGTGTGTGAATAGAAACGACATATATGTGTGTGTGTGTATGTTACGGTATTTTGTGAAATCGGTCTTTTTGCAAATTCTCCGGTCAGTTTGCAAAGAAATCAAGACAATAGTAATTTTAAAAAATGACCTTAAATGTTTGATCATTTTGTAAAAACACAAAAATCGGTCAATTTGCAAAAAACACAAAAATCGGCTACTTTGCAAAATCACCAATAATCTTGTCGGTGTATTTGCAAAATCTCTTGTTCTAATACTGTAGAACCTTCTAGCTCCTAACCTAACCTAACCTAACCAAACCAACAGTGTGATTGTGGTTAGGTTAGGTTAGGAACTAGAAGGTTCTACAATGAGCAAACCAACATACTGATGACAGTGAAAAGGGTGATACAGGAAGAGAGGCTGGCATTCTTTTGGACAAAATGGAGGAATTAGAGTTTGTTTTCATTTTAATTCTCTGGAACCATTTACTAGATCAGTTCCACAAAACTAGCAAGGCCCTACAGGATGCACACATAACCATTAGTACATGTGTAAAGCCTTACACGTCACTTATTCACTTCTTGAAAGACACCCGTGAAAGCTTTGGTGAAATTGAATTAAAAGCAAAAGGAGATCCTACCTTCGGTAGACTACAAGTGTGCGAATAAAAGGAAAAGATTGAGAAGAAAAGAAATGAAGATGGTGATGCACCTAATGCCGAAGAAACCCTTTCTCCAAGAGACAAGTTCCGAATTAAATCTTTTATTCCAATGATGGATGCTCTTCAAACAAATTTCAATAAAAGAGCAAACATATATGAAAATATGAGAATAAAAACCCACTCTAATAGACAGAGTTTATTTCCACGACAGTTTCGACGCCCACTGGCATCCTCCTCGGGTGGATACAGAAACACAAATGAAACAAAACAAGAGGGAAAAAACAGTTCAGGGATCGACCGTTAAGAAATTCGCACCTAGGTTGGATTCCATTCTCTCGAGACAGGAGGGGCATTTTCATTAAGTACATTCGCACAAATTTTAAAACTATCTTCCTGTTCTAAACATACAGATTCTATTATTTTTACATAATTATTACATTTATAATTAAATTTATTACATTTAATATTGCATAATTATTAATTACAGAAATTATAAATTTATTATTACATTGGTTATTACATTGTTGTTTATTATACAGAAATTATAAACCGAAAAACGAATGAAAAAAGGCGATTAGGAAATAATCCAGAGACCATTGAGAAATTCGCACCTAGGTTAGATATCGTTCTCCCGAAACCAGAAGGGCATTTTTATTACAGGGTCAGCTTATAACTACATTTCCACAAATTAAAAATATCTTCTTGTTCTATACATACAGATCCTAATGTTTTGACATAATTACTGCATATATTTATTTCCACATTAATTACTTCCATTATTACATTTACTAAAAACGAGTAAGGAAACATTCCAATCCAGAGACATTTAAGAAATTCACACTTAGGTTCGAACACGTTCCCACGACTCCGTAAGGGATTTATTGACCAAGAATCTCATTAAAGGGTCTAACTTATAAGTACCTTCGCACAAATTAAAATTATCTACTTTTTCTATACACACAGATTCTATTATTTTTCTTTTGACATAATTATTACATGTAGATGTTTCGGAATAACAGATGAGTGAAGGTGTAAAGCTTCTAGTAAAAGACTATCCTGAAGATGTTGATGTCACTCTTGTTCAAGAATTAAAACACTTTCATGCTTACATCAAACGAAATCATCTAAGATAATATTCAGTTGACTTTCCCTTATGTGGAAGCAATACTGCGGCTCTTTTTCAGTTTAATGATAACGAATTGCTCAGGTGAAAGGTCATTTTCGCCACTGAAAAGAATAAAAAATGAATTACGGACGACAATGCTACAAGAAAAGCTGTCAGCACTAGTTTATCCTTTGACGACAGTAGCAATGATTTTGCCATCCAAAAATCACGAAATAAAATGTTTTATGTAAATACAAATGGGATCCGGTTCCATTTAATAACTGCTGATCTGCATAATGCTCTACTGTTGCTGTAGAGTAAAAGTTTTAATACCAAATTTGAAATCGTACTAAGGTATCTTCATTTGAGTGGTATCTCGATTATAATGCAAATTGGCTTATTGCAAGATATTTTTTTTAGTTAGATGATTAGATTTTAATTTTTTGTTTCAACCTTTACCTACCTCTGTATAAAATCACTGGGCAACACGTATTTTATTGAATGATATCTGACACTTGATTCTAGGTAATTTGGGTGCGCTGAATACGAATTTCAACTCGGTTTGGCTCTATCAGGTCCTGATTCTTGTCGACAGCCTATGTGCCATTTTCCAGATTTTTCAAATTAGGACTAAAAAATTAAGTCATGTGTTAAATTTTTTTTCAAGTTTCATGAATACAAGCAGTTCAAACTACAGTAAAATTACATTATAACGATAGAAATGACTTAAAATAAAAAAACAAACAGATATGAAGCTTTCACTGTGGCAAAAGTTTTCTTTTGTAAGACTTTCTAGCGTATTTGCTTGTTGATGGCAGGTCTCTTTTCAAGCACCAGCAGTAATCAGCCATCATGTGGGAATCCCAGCGGCCTTGGTACCGTTCCTCCATAATTTTGATATCTTGGTGGAATCTCTCCCCTTGTTCGTCACTTACATCACCTAAATTACTTGGAAATTGGTCAAGATGGCTATTCAAAAAATGCATTTTTATGCTCATATTGCAACCTAACTCTTTGTAGTCCTTTAAAAGTTTTTTTACGATTTCTTCGTAGTTATCTGCCCTATAATTGCCTAAAAAGTTTTCTATCAAGTCCACGAATGAGAACCAGCCATTTTTTTCGCGTTCATTCATGACATTAGGAAAATTGCTGTCTTTAATCATTGTTCTTATTTGTGGACCGTCGAAAATTCCCGCCTTGATTTTTTCATAACTTAAACTTGGAAATTTTGAAGTTATGTATTTGAAACACTCGCCGTTCGTATCTAAAGCTTTTGCATATTGTTTAATGAGGCCTAGTTCTATATGCAGAGGAGGAAATATGATTTTATCTCTGCTCACTAAAGGTGGATTAATTACGTTTTTTCTCCGACAGTAAGTGATGTTCGTGCTGGCCAGATTTGTTTGAAATAATGTTCTTCCTTGGCTCTGCTGTCCCATAAGCAAAGGAAGCAGGGATATTTAGTATACCCTCCTTGTTGTCCTAGCAGAAAATTAACCATTTTTAAGTCAACACATATGATCCACTCGTGCTCCCTATATTTGATAAGATTTAAAACCTTTTCTATATGTTCATACTTTTCTTTTAATTTTGTTGAGTGCCCAATCGGTATCGAGCCGTATAGATTGCCATTATGCAACAACACACACTTAAGACTTCTTTTCGAACTGTATAAAAACAAGCGCCAATCATTTGCATCGTAAGACTCAACCCCCATCTTCTTTAACAAACCAACTATGTCGCAGCAATATACTAAACTATCCTCTGTTCTAAAATATTTAACAAGTTCTTCTTCTCTTTTTCTGTAAAATGAAATGTATGTGTTTGAAGTAAGCAAGTTTTTCTCTTTAAGTCTTGAAGCTAAAATTTCCGCAGCCTTTTTGGCAAATTTAGATCCCTTACAAGATCATTCAACTCGGCCTGGTTAAACTTTTTCGGATCGTTTTGACTTTCAAATACGCTGGGGTCAAAATCGGTGTCTGACTCCTCAAAGTGCATAACAATATTTTCAGGAACATCTTCAACTAATTCTTGAGTTGGCAGACCCTTAAATTTTGGAATGGGGATCTCATTTGAATGTAGCACAGGTCGTATCGCGGTGTCGAAATTTGGTACTCGATACAATGTTTATTTTTCTTAGTGAAGCCCGAAGTCTTGACAAAGCAAAGGTAGCAATCGGTCTCGTGGTTAGTAGGCTCTCGCCACACCTGATATGGAAAAAAAATTGTAAAGCGTTAACAAAAGCGACGAGAGACTTGTTTTTATGAATTTTATCAAAAGTTATCAGCCAAACATTTAACATTTCTATGTGTTTCAACCTTATGCATATTTGAGATTCTTATAAACATTTTCTGTAAATTTTTGTTTATGTACCTAAGTTACAATTACATTTAGGTAAGTTACAGTATACTAGTGATTAAATTACGTAGTTTTATGAAATCATAAACTTACCATCGGAACTCCAAAAGGTATTTTTTAATCCGAACCCTTCGTCCAATGTCGCAGTCTTTCAATGCATATAGTGCAGGCTTTATGTGGAGCCCACGATTTATCTTGGGCCCCCAGTTTTATGCCAAAATAAGCTAAGTAAGCTCTTTTTACGAAGTCAGTTATATTTGCTCGTTGATGTGGAAGTGTAAAATTTCCACATATATAACAGAAGGAATCAGGGTTGTTTTTGCATTTGAACTTTCTAGTGCTTGATGACATATTGCTTGATTGTTCTGCCAATTTGTAAAGGTATTTAAAGCCCTTAATTCATATAAATTTAAGAAAATCTGAAATATAAACAAAAATTAGTTTAAATAGGTACTTATTATGAAATAGGTACTTACAATCTATGAAATTAAACTAGAAACACGGATGAGTAGGTACAATATAAATTACGTCTAATTAAATCAACTATATAAATCACGATGACAAAATTACTCACTAAATCATATGCCAATTCAAAATTATGTTAATGCCCAAACTTAATTAACTAACTCAACTGACTGACTGACTGACTGACTGATTGAATTGACTGATTAACTCTGGAAACGAGTCGCTTTTATATATTTTAGTTGTCCCTCTAGAATACTCTACAGAGAACAGGAACGCTCGAGAAAATTTTAGAATTCTATGATATTTTTAGCTTAATTTACTAATATTAAAATGGGTTAAAAATGACAAAATTAAAAATATTTTTAGGGTGTTACATATAAAAATATACATAATACAACAATACCATAACAATAGGTACAAATACCTAGATAAAAACCTAGTTGCATAATGTGTAACTGCAAAAGACTTAGCGAGTATTGAGAAAAAAACCTTTTTATGAATACGACGAAAGAGGGGGTGTTGAGCAAAATCAGGACCTGATAGAGCAAAACCGAGTAAAGATTCGTGCTCAGCGCACCCAAATTACCTAGAACTAACTGTCAAATCTAATTCAATAGACAAAAGGTTGAAATTTGTTCCCCAGTGTAATATATCCATGAATTAGAATATTTGTAATTGATAACGCCATGGGGCCTCGTAATCTAAGCACAGCTTAGGGCCTCAGCATTTCTAAATCCGGCACTGGTTGGATTCCTCTCGAGATTTGGCCAGGACAATTTACCGTAGCCTTTGTTAAACTATAACTTAATGCTAAGTCTTAGACCACAATGTCGGTCTAATCTAACTTGACCTAATTTAAACTGCTATCACTAAAGTGGGGCTTAGAAATAGAATGGTTAACTTACCAAGTAAATTGTTCTTAAATAAGTCTTGATTTATTCAATTAGGTTTAGTTCTGTTTAGGTGCACCCCTCGCACTCGCCTGTAACCGACCCTGCCTAACTCTCTCTTTCGTTCAAGCGGGTAGAAACTAAAAGCAAAGAGGGGGAGGAACGTCGAGAATCATCAGAAATGCCATGCATCTGGCAACTGAAATTCCCTTGAAATGTTCCGAAGAGAAGGCTCTTTGGAAAGATAAAACTTTGCATTGACATTATTAGTATATTTAATTAAATAACATTCAATTAATTTCTCATTATCATCATTACTAGCCTTTAAAAGAATATCAGAAGTGTCAACGTCAATATGATGATTGTTTTCAAGGCGATGTTTATGTAAAGCAGTATTGCTATCAACAGTATTCAGACTATACTTATGTTGAATAGTCGATGCTTGAAATCAATAGTTTTTCCAATATAGCACACATTACAATCCCTACAAGTTATTTTATAAACACCCGAATTGGAGCAATGACCACAAGATTGATTATTTCGCAAAAATATTCGGGGTGTATGCATCACTTTTGAAACCACATTCATACTTTGAGGGAAACAATCACGAAGGGACTAGGAATTGAAGAGAACAACTAGGACATCTTAAAATCCTCAGCTGGATGGTTACCAGCATAAAACCTCCTTTTTGCAGTTTGAAGTGCTTTTTCGCTAAGATTATAAGGATAACCCAGTTTGGGGAAGGATAGATAGATAGATACATATGCGGTTTGCATCTGAACGAACGCATTAGCTTGAATTAAATAAACTCAAAATTGCGCGCGCACGCGCTCACACACACATACACACACACACACACACACACACGTATATGATACATATATATATATATATGGCTATTCACAAAAAATGTTATATGCATATGTAAGTGACCTCTTAAATTACTTGGACCACCCCCAGATTTTTCTATTTTTTTGATAAATCCTAGAGAAGGTAGCAATTCTTGATAACAATCATTCCTCTGAGACTAAGTGTGTCTAGACATAACGCAAAATGGCAAATGCCCATAAACGGTTTATCTTAATCCTTTGAAAATCCTTTCTAAATTTCATTCCACGTCAAATATGTAGGTGGTCCAAGTAATTTTAGCAGCCACTGTGTATATATAATTATATATATATTATATATATATATATATATTATATATATATGTATATATGTGTGTGTGTGTGGAGTCAAACGAAATTCCTCTTCTTCACCTGTTTGTTTCATGGCTGGAAATTGTAAACAAGGCCATAAAACTCAAACACGTGGGTATAGAGCGGGCCCATGGAGGAAACAGAGATTTTGTGGTGTTTCCCGAAGTGCCCGCCAGAGGACGTCACCGAGGCCTATAAAAATGCAAGTTCTTTCTGAAATCACTCTCCCTTGCCATTTTCTCGTTTTTGTCATCACATCTCGCTCTCAGCTCCTTTGTCAGTAACGCCACTCGTCACGCCAGCCGCTCTCTGGCCTTCGCCGAAGAACGGCCCGCCACACTTCAAGGCTCCGGTCGAGCATACACGAAGTCTATCATCAAGTAAGGCCCTCTACAATTTCATCTCGCAAGAAACAACATCACTGCCGCAGAATTTTCCGCTGGCCCCATTTTTAACAAATTTCAACTGCCCCTCAACGTTCATCCTCTCGCCAGTAAGGCCAGTCCGCCTTCAGATACATCTACTTCGAAGCACAGGTCTATAAACCTTTTCGTAGGTCAAAAGCCCATTTGGCCTGCTTTTCTGTCTTCGTGTTAAACAACTCCCGCGTAGCCTACGCGTAGCTTTGCTCATTGTATACCCTCAGCCTAACGAATAGGCAAGCTTCAAAGTGTCCCCAAACACCGGCAAACTAACTTTCCCATTACGACTGCAGAAGCTGATTCAATTACACTGGCCAACAAGTCTTTTTCATCAAATATCATTATGGGTGGGCTAGATAGCTGTTTGGACGCTGATTCCAAGTCTATTTTCGGTTTTCCTCTAGCACGTCTAGTTTTCGAGAGGAGACCGATCATAATATATATAATAAATATAATACTATATTTAATATATATAATATGCATATAATTATATATAATATAATATATAATACTATATCTATAATATATAATATGCGTCCTTTATACATGTAGCTGAGTATTTTGTCGTTGCAGCTTAGGTGTTGGATAAACTTAGTTTATCTTATTCGATTTTTTGTTTAAAAGATCGCCCCACCAAATGGTAAATAGGCCTCGTTTCACCACGAGAAGCTCAATAGAAAAACTATTGGCGTTGCCTTTTTTTGACTTGGCCCCATAAACGTATTTGTTTATGTTTAATAGCTCCGTCTATTGGGTCGTATTTAGAGACCTTGTTGGTCTACAAGGAGTGGTAAGTAAGGTGGTGGTGGTTGGTGGGTTGTTGTGTAATATTTTCACCACCATTCGTCTAAGTTTGGACGCTTGGTTGTCGCCCTCATATCGGTTACGTGGTGTTGATGGGATGAGTTCCTAAAAGTCGTAGCCCTCATCTCACCATGTGCTGCTGATGAGATGAGCTCCTAAAAGTCTATATTTAAACGATTGTTGGTGATGTGATCCTTTTTTGTGTGGTGGTTATGCTCGTATATATTTTGCTATTGGGGTTTTGCATGCATCAGTTTGTGTGTGTGTGAAAATAGGGGGTTTATGGGCGTATAGTCAGGGTGTGCATTTGTGTGCGCTTTGGGTCGTATTTAGAGACCTTGTCGGTCTACCAGGAGCTGGTAAGTAAAGCGGTGGTTGTGGTGCTTCACCACCAATTGTCTAAGTCTCGACGCTTGGTTGTAACCCTCATATCGGTTACGTGGTGTTGATGGGATGAGCTCCTAAAAGTCGTAGCCCTCATCTCACCATGTGCTGTTAATGGAATGAGCTCCTAAAAGTCTATACTTAGGCGATTGTTGGTGATGTGATGCTTTTTTGTGTGGTGGTTGTGCTCGTATATAATTTGCTATTGGGGCTTTGCATGCATCAATCAGTTTATATATATATATATATATATATATATATATATATGTTTTTTGTGTGTGATAATAGGGGCTTTATGGGTGTACAGTCGGTGAGTGTATGTGCGTTTGTGCGCGTTTTTAATTCCTTCGAAGGTTATTAATATATACAGGCCATTTATGCCTTCTAAGAAGCCTTCTAAGCCAACTGGCGGATTATGCCAGAATATATGCTTTAATTAAATAAATAAATGCAATCTGGCAATTCAGCCAGATAAGCCAACTGGCTGATTAAGCCAGAATATACGCTTTAATTAAATAAATAGCGCAATCTGGCAACTCAGCCAGATAAGCCAACTGGCTGATTAAGCCAGCTGGGTGATTAGGGGCCCTATAAGACAACGGCCGCTCGGTTGAAGTCTTAATATGCGCTTGGCTCCTGCAAGGCGAACACCTCTCCTCCTTTCTCTCCTTCTCCTCTCTCTTTCTCTTGGGGGATAATCCGCCTCCAAGTTGCATAACCTCTTGTTGCTCTTGCAACATTCCCCCTCCCCTTTGTTGCATAACAACTTGCAACATTCCCCTCCCTTGTTGCATAACTTATGCAACATTGATCAACATTTGCAATTGCTTTGCACGCTCCCCTTTTGCGCCCATCCTACTGACAATAAATACACAAAGTTCAGTGATCGTGGCCTCTGGAGAGTCTTAACCGGGGATGATATTGCATTCTGGTTATAGAAAGGATAGTTTATTTAAGAAATCGAAGCGATCATTCAAAAATCAAATCAGATTTTGTTCAATGGGTTTTTTTAATTCAGCGAAAGCTAATGGGAACAGCTAGCGGAATAGATGAAACGGAAACAAGAGTACAGGAGGCCAGGGGCGTTTTTAAGACTTGAAACTACTCGGTGCAATTTTTGTAAGGGGGACCCATTTCAACCGTTTGTACTGATCAGCTATAAAAATTTGAATTTATTTTAATTTTAAAATGTTCACAATTTTAATATGCAATGTACCAGAAATTAACACACCTAAAGAATGATAAAAAACAGAGCTCTTGATGGTTATGCATTTTATTACTAGCTTGTAAATAACACAAAGTGTACTTTTGGAGAAAAACATTTAACAAAAATAAATGATAATAATTATCGATCTGTTTTTCTTAAAAAGGATACATTATACAGATCCCACATTTAAGACGAATAGAATTTTTACAGTTATTTTATGGTTATGGTGTTTATTAGGCTTGTAAATAACATAGAGTGTATTTTCAGAAAATAAGTAAAAATAATTTTAAACAAGCAATTTCCTTTTTTCCCAAAAAGTTATAATTATAACACAATATTTATTTATGAAAACTCACTGGAGTCACAACTTATTTGCCATCTTTCCTCAAGTTTTAAAAATTTAGCATCTAAACAATAACAGAGTAAAAAATTATAGATACTTGTATTTCAAAAGTGAATAGGTTGTTGTCTGAGAACAAGTATCCAATAAACAATCTACAAAAAATACTACTCAACACGAACTCCTCTACGTGATTTTACAGATATAAATGAGTTGATAAATTTCTCCAGAGGAATTTGCTGTACTATGTCACATTCAATGCTTAGTATAACTAAGTCAGAAGTTCTTTCAGTTGACATTGTTTCTTATAGGTAAGTCTTCAATCTTCGCAAGACACTAAAAGAACGTTCAGCACTTGATATTCCAATAGGCAAAGTCACAAAAAGTTTGAAGAGCAATTCAGTGTTTGGAAAGATGTCCAACATTCTTTGCTCTATTAAATATTCTAAGTAACCCAAAACTCCACGATCAAGGCAGGCATCACCTTGGGAAAAGTAAAAGTCTTGAAACTGCTAATTCATCAGTCAGAGCAGAGACAGGAAGTCAAATTTATCACAAAGATTTTGAGACTCTCTTTTTATCCCTTCAACTTGCATCATTGTGAAGTGACATGGATTTAGAAAACTGAAACAGTCTGTAACTTCTTTTAATCCCAGTATCCTTTCATTTAGTTCATTTATCATTCCATCAATGGTTTGGAAAACGACTTCGATCTTAAACCGAGTATCAGGGTCTTTGATGGGCTCATCTTCAACCATCTCACCGGGCATTCTTTTCTTTCTTCCTATTCTCTTTTCAGAAAGAAGCATTTCACTGGGCGCCATGTCTGATTGTAACCGTTTAGTAGCTGCAGGTTTTTTTATGTCTTCAAATGATGAATCAGATCTCAATGCTTGCAATTTCTGGTTAGCTTTTTCCATGAATGAAACCACCTGAAACAGACCACTTTCTTTTTTTCTGAAGAAGTTTAGAGGTGACATGAATGATTTGTAACACTTCATTCCAAAATACCAGTGAGACCAAAAATTCAAAATTTAAGTTCTGAAGAAGTGATACAGCTCATCTTTGCTTGAAAGCACTTCATCGAAGATTTTATCACTCAAACTTCCACAAATACAGATTTTCTTCAGCTGAGACCAGCACCGCTGTGAAGAGTCGGCAAAAAATATACAGACATTTTGAAGGATACCAAAAAAGTTCATGGTTTGTACCGATGCACATTTTTCTGCAGCATGACTGAGGACCAAGTTGAGTTGGTGAGGTGGGCAATGAACGTATGGAGCATATGTGTTGTGCCCATCACTGCTGATTTCTTCACGCAGCAAGGTGTGAACATCATCTTTACCACTCATCATACTGGCTCCATCATAACTTTGTCGAACTAGGTTTTTTTGTGTCCAAACTAAAACGTTTGAAGGACTTCATCAGTGCAGAAACAAATCCACGAGCGCCATGATCTCTTAAGTTCATGTATTCCAGAAAAAACTCCTTAATTTCAGCTTTACATTCTGTGTTACTGAACATAGCGAATTAATTATCAGAGCAACTTGGTAAGTTTTGGAGACGTCATTTGTGGTATCAACAATAACACTCCACAAAACAGCTTTCCTGATATCTTCCAAAATTTCATTTCTGACACAAGTAGCAAGAATCTTAACTTTCTCTTCCATTATTGTATTGCTGAGGTAGGACAGAGGCCTACTGTTAGCCTAGTACATACATACTGGTGTTCTTTTTAATTTATTTTAAAGTAATATTGCACCGAGGACTGCGTCCGTATTGCCCCCCACATTTTTTTCTTAAAAAATAGTTTCGTGTATATATTTTATTAAAAAATTGGTGCTTTTTGTTAGTAAAAAACAACCATGGTTTCTACTTCTGATAAAAATATTCAATATGGTGAGAAAATATTGGTTTGTAATAAATTTAAAAAAGTGCACTTAACTTTTTTAGCCTTTACATTAGTCCTTATGGCTCCAGCTACCCAGGCAAGGTGGGCACATGTTATTACATTATCATTTGTATAATTTAGGTCTCTGGGGTACGGGGGCGGACCCCCGTAAAGATCACGCATCACAAATTGATCGGTATAGGTTTTTTTTTTTTCTTTTGCGGCCAAACTACTTTATCCCCCACCAGTGCGATCGTTGCACGGGTATGGTAATACTAAGCCGTGCAACGATCGCGCTGGTGGAGGATAAAGTAGTTTGGCCGCAAAAAAAAACATATAAAACCCTATAATCCTAATGTTTAATAAAATCATATTTTGCTTTTTATTTTGAATTTTTAATAGACTGTATCAAAATAATTTATAATCTTAATGTTCAATAAAATCATATTTTGCGTGGGGGGCAATACGGAACTGGCCCCAAGTTGCCGAATAAAACACAATTTACATACATAAAACCTATTTCTGAATAAATATTACTTGAAACTAACCTAAACTGAGAGTTGAGAAATCCCCCACTGTGGGCCCCACACAGTGACACACATCAGACCACAACCGACACCGTCGAGCGCTGGGGTTACACTGGCCGCCGCCCGCCTGGCGGCTGGTGCCAAACCCTCGCACACAGCGCTGGTGTATACGTACACTGATGGTGTGCAACCAGGGTGACCAGATTGGTTCTAACAGAATTTTAAAGGTATTAAGTATTTATTTATTTATATTTTATATTCCTTGGGGGCCCGTCGGTGAGTTGCACCGATTGCACCGACCTTAAAAACGCCCCTGCTGGAGGCATGTACTTGAATGTATTATTGCACCGTGCAGATCGTGGATTAGCATTTAGGGCAGACAATGAAAAGTTTGGGTCGCCCCATAGCGGGAACTTTCTTGGTTTGATAGAACTCATCACTAAGTTTGATCCATTTCTTTATAACCATATTTAACATTATGGAAGTAGTGGATCTGGAAAGCCTTCGTATTTGTCGAAAACAATATGCGATGAACTCATCCAGCTTATGGCTAAAAAGGTAAGAGAATCTTTTTTGGAAGACTTGAGAAACGCAGGATACTTCAGTTTATCTGTTGACTCTACACCAGATCTTTCATATGTTGATCAACAAACTGTTATTGTCAGATATGTGTTACTCGATGATGGTCTTCCCATTGAACTCTTTCTATCTTTCCTTTAATTAGAAAAGCAATGGTGAAAGTATGGCCAACATAGTGCTGGATTATCTAATCAATGATTGCAAAGTTGACTTTGGTAAGTGCAGAGGACAGTCATATAATAATGCAGCGAAAAATGTCAGGGAGGTATAATGGCATGCTGCAGAAACTTCTAGAGAAAAATAAGTATGCCATATATATTCCTTGTGCTGGACATTCACTTAACCTTGTTGGTCGTGGTGCAGTTGATTGCTGCCTAAACGCAGTAAATTTTTTTGGTGTTGTGCAAGTTATACACATTCTTTTCTGCCTCTATAAGACGTTGGGCAGCACTTAAATCATATTTCGGCCCTGAATCCACAGACCAAAACGCCTCTTGACACTAGGTGGAAAGTACATGCAAAGTCCACTTCAGCTATAGCTGAGGGGTATAATCCAATTATTGATGCCCTTACTCATGTCCATATTCATGTCCAGGTCCGGTGCTAGTGTCTCCGAGCAACTGATACAATGAGCAAACCAACATACTGATGACAGTGAAAAGGGTGATACAAGAAGAGATGCTGGCATTCTTTTGGACAAAATGGAGGAATTAGAGTTTGTGTTCATGTTAATTCTCTGGAACCGTTTACTAGATCAGTTCCACAAAACTAGCAAGGCCCTACAGGATGCACACATAACCATTAGTACATGTGTAAAGCCTTACACATCACTTATTCACTTCTTGAAAGACACCCGTGAAAGCTTTGGTGAAATTGAATTAAAAGCAAAAGGAGATCCTACCTTCGGTAGACTACAAGTGTGCGAATAAAAGGAAAAGATTGAGAAGAAAAGAAATCAAGATGGTGATGCACCTAATGCCGAAGAAACCCTTTCTCCACAGAGACAAGTTTCGAATTAAATCTTTTATTCCAATGATGGATGCTCTTCAAACAAATTTCAATAAAAGAGCAAACATATATGAAAATGTTGCAATCAACTTTTCATTTTTGGTTGATGTAGATGTTTCGGAATAACAGCTGAGTGAAGGTGTAAAGCTTCTAGTAAAAGACTATCCTGAAGATGTTGATGTCACTCTTCTTAAAGAATTAAAACACTTTCATGCTTACATCAAACAAAATCATCTAAGATAATATTCAGTTGACTTTCCCTTATGTGGAAGCAATACTGCGGCTCTTTTTCAGTTTAATGATAACGAATTGCTCAGGTGAAAGATCATTTTCGTCACTGAAAAGAATAAAAAATGAATTACGGACGAAAATGCTACAAGAAAAGCTGTCAACACTAGTTTATCCTTTGACGACAGTAGCAATGATTTTGCCATCCAAAAATTACGAAATAAAATGTTTTAAATACAAATGGGATCCGGTTCCATTTAATAACTGCTGATCTGCATAATTGCTCTACTGTTGCTGTAGAGTAAAAGTTTTAATACCAAATTTGAAATCGTACTAAGGTATCTTCATTTGAGTGGTATCTCGATCATAATGCAAATTGGCTTATTGCAAGATATTTTTTTCAGTTAGATGATTAGATTTTAATTTTTTGTTTCAACCTTTACCTACCTCTGTATAATATATCCATGAATTAGAATATTTGTAATTGATAACGCCATGGGGCCTCGTAATCTAAGCACAGCTTAGGGCCTCAGCATTTCTAAATCCAGCACTGGTTGGATTCCTCTCGAGATTTGGCCAGGACAATTTACCGTAGCCTTTGTTAAACTATAACTTAATGCTAAGTCTTAGACCACAATGTCGGTCTAATCTAACTTGACCTAATTTAAACTGCTATCACTAAAGTGGGGCTTAGAAATAGAATGGTTAACTTACCAAGTAACTTGTTCTTAAATAAGTCTTGATTTATTCAATTAGGTTTAGTTCTGTTTAGGTGCACCCCTCGCACTCGCCTGTAACCGACCCTGCCTAACTTTCTCTTTCGTTCAAGCGGGTAGAAACTGAAAGCAAAGAGGGGGAGGAACGTCGAGAATCATCAGAAATGCCATGCATCTGGCAACTGAAACTCCCTTGAAATGTTCCGAAGAGAAGGCTCTTTGGAAAGATAAAACTTTGCATTGACATTATTAGTATTTTTAATTAAATAACATTCAATTAATTTCCCATTATCATCATTACTAGCATTTAAAAGAATATCAGAAGTGTCAACGTCAATATGATGATTGTTTTCAAGGCGATGTTTATGTAAAGCAGTATTGCTATCAACAGTATTCAGACTATACTTATGTTGAATAGTCGATGCTTGAAATCAATAGTTTTTCCAATATAGCACACATTAAAATCCCTACAAGTTATTTTATAAACACCCGAATTGGAGCAATGACCACAAGATTGATTATTTCGCAAAAATATTCGGGGTGTATGCATCACTTTTGAAACCACATTCATACTTTGAGGGAAACAATCACGAAGGGACTAGGAATTGAAGAGAACAACTAGGACATCTTAAAATCCTCAGCTGGATAGTTACCAGCATAAAACCTCCTTTTTGCAGTTTGAAGTGCTTTTTCGCTAAGATTATAAGGAGAACCCAGTTTGGGGAAGGATAGATAGATAGATAGATACATATGCGGTTTGCATCTGAACGAACGCATTAGCTTGAATTAAATAAACTCAAAATTGCGCGCGCGCTCACACACACACACACACACACACACACGTATATGATACATATATATATATATGGCTATTCACAAAAAATGTTATATGCATATATAAGTGGCCCCTTAAATTACTTGGACCACCCCCAGATTTTTCTATTTTTTTGATAAATCCTAGAGAAGGTAGCAATTCTTGATAACAATCATTCCTCTGAGACTAAGTGTGTCTAGACATAACGCAAAATGGCAAATGCCCATAAACGGTTTATCTTAATCCGTTGAAAATCCTTTCTAAATTGCATTCCACGTCAAATATGTAGGTGGTCCAAGTAATTTTAGCAGCCACTGTGTGTATATATATATATATATATATATATATATATATGGAGGCAAACGAAATTCCTCTTCTTCACCTGTTTGTTTCATGGCTGGAAATTGTAAACAAGGCCATAAACTCGTGGAGGAAACAGAGATTTTGTGGTGTTTCCAGAACTGCCCGCCAGAGGACGTCACCGAGGCCTATAAAATTGCAAGTTCTTTCTGAAATCACTCTCCCTTGCCATTTTCTCGTTTTTGTCATCACATCTCGCTCTCAGCTCCTTTGTCAGTAACGCCACTCGTCACGCCAGCCGCTCTCTGGCCTTCGCCGGAGAACTGCCCACCACACTTCAAGGCTCCGGTCGAGCATACACGAAGTCTATCATCAAGTAAGGCCCTCTACAATTTCATCTCGCAAGAAGCAACATCACTGCTGCAGAATTTTCCGCTGGCGCCCTTTTCAACAAGTCTCAACTGCCCCTCAACGTTCATCCTCTCGCAAGTAAGGTCAGTCCGCCTTCAGATACATCTACTTCGAAGCACAGGCCTATAAACCTTTTCGTAGGTCAAAAGCCCATTTGGCCTGCTTTTCTGTCTTCGTGTTAAACAACTCCCGCGTAGCCTACGCGTAGCTTTGCTCATTGTATACCCTCAGCCTAACGAATAGGCAAGCTTCAAAGTGTCCCCAAACACTGGCAAACTAACTTTCCCATTACGACTGCAGAAGCTGATTCAATTACACTGGCCAACAAGTCTTTTTCATCAAATATCATTATGGGTGGGCTAGATAGCTGTTTGGACGCTGATTCCAAGTCTATTTTCGGTTTTCCTCTAGCACGTCTAGTTTTCGAGAGGAGACCGATCATAATATATATAATTAATATAATACTATATATAATATATATAATATGCATATAATTATATATGTATAATATAATATATAATACTATATCTATAACATATAATATGCGTCCTTTATACATGTAGCTGAGTATTTTGTCGTTGCAGCTTAAGTGTTGGTTTTTGCTTTATCGTTTCTGTACCCTCATGTATGGTATTTTGTCGTTTCAACTTAGGCTTTCCGTAGGTTATCTTGTGGCATTTTAGGTGAGAGCAGTTGCTGGCCACAAATTTGCAAACGTTGCACATGTACACCCTTTTATTCTTTGGCGTAACAGTCAAATGTCTAGTTGTGTTGTGTTTTGTCTTTTTTTGTGTCGCCCACTTACACGTTTTATTTTTTTAGGTGATTTACATCAACCCACTCATCGATCACCATGCCTCGAAAGTGTAAAAATCACCCCGACAATTTCTGTTACGTGTGCGGCTCGTTCGCGACTAAATCACAACGGCGAACAGTCACGATGGATCTTCGAAAAACTTACCGGTTATACTTCGGCTGTCCACTAGGCGACCAAGATAAGGCGTGGATGTCACATGTTATCTGTACCGCTTGTTCGAATGGATTACGTGACTAGTTGAACCAAAGGAAAAAGTCGATGCCGTTCGCTATATTTATGATATGGAGGGAGCCGAGAGACCATCATGGGGATTGTTACTTTTGCAATGTTAACATAACTGGATTCTCCGTGAAGAACAAGCATAACATCGTTTATCCGAACGTAGACTCCGCAATCAGACCGATCCCTCACGATAACACGATGCCGATTTCGGTACCTCTACAGCATGGACTCGATTCTTTAGAAGACGAAAGGGAATCGACGAACGTGCGATTGGCGGAGATGCGGGACCTTCGGCCGATCTTGACTACAGACCTGACGAAGAGCAATCGGAGCCGGAAAGGCTTACCCAAAACGAGTTGAATGGCCTCATTAGAGACCTAGCCCTCTCCAAAGAGAAATCAGAACTTCTCTCCTCGAGACTCAAACAGAAACTTGAGAAGAACGTCCTAGTGTATTACTATCGAAAACGAAACCATGATTTGGCGACATGCTTTACAGTAGATGGTCCGCTCTGCTATTGCCATGATATCAATGGACTTTTCGAGAACTTGTCAGGGACACACACACCATCTGAGTGGCGCCTCTTCATTGATTCTTCACAGCGAAGCTTGAAAGCGGTTCTCCTACAAAACGGGAACTTAAAGCCATCCATCCCGATTGCCCACTCTGTTCATCTAAAGGAGACGTATTATTCATTTCTTTTTTTTATACAGCTTTAATTTTATAAATAGGTTATGTATTTATTTTTCAAGTCCAAATAAACATCTTGGTGCATCTGTTAGTGGGCGTACACTACTTGCATCTAATAATTCAGAAAAAACTTTGAAATTCGTGTGAAGACAATTTATCACAATTTGGAATATCTTTTCCATGGGGGTACACCAGTCTAAAACATCAACCTCCGCAAAATAAAGCAAAATTAATTTAGTAAAGAATTCATTCTCTTTATTCTTGATTGAAAGAAAATCCTAAAAGAACTTTTTATCAAAACATTTGAAGGACAGGACCGGAAATAATTTCATTATATACGTGGCTCCAATAAACCTTATCCCCCCCCGCCCATGGCCTAAACCATTAGAGGTACAGTAAAACTAAACATACCTTACAAAAGAGAATTTAATCCTGCATTTAATGAGAAACAAACAATTAAAACTTGGTGTTACCGCCATTGGCTTCCAAGACAGCCTGAATTCGCTTTGGGTAGCTTGCCAAAAGTGACGTGAATATATCTTGATCGTTACGCAAATTTGGTAAAACAGTTTCAATGTGTTGCGTCATTGTATCCTTCGAAAATCGATTTGCTGCAGGTTCTTGAAACAAGAGACATTCAACCTTGTCCTTTATAACTGATCCAATGTGTTCACAGACGTTCATGTCAGGAGAATTTCCTGGCCATTCTTCATTTCCAAAGAAATCGATCTCATGGTTCCGCAATAACTGTTGAGTGGCTAATGCTTTAAAGCAAGGGGTTTCTTAGAAAAGGAATGACATGCTGGGATAGAATAATATCACGAAAATACTGTCCATCCCAACTCTAACCATTTGGCTTCAGCACCCACATGAGCTTCTTTGCAGTGAACAAAACAAACACACCAACACAGTCTGAACTTTTTAATGATTCGCGATAATTTTCATTGTCATCGATTTCATCTGGTGTTGTGGCCCATACTTGATCATTTTGGTAGTTAGGCCGACGTGTTACGTAAACGAAAAATTCATCGGAGAGAGCTAAATGCATGAAGTCATCCACATCCCAATCTTCAAGATAATGGGCAAACCACATTCTGTCATCGATGTTAAGTTGAGTTTATCTTGGCTTTGGAAGTTCATGCCAAGGCTTTAAACCTTGCCTATGACGGTACAGTCGAATGATCTCACCACTAACGATCTTTTCTCTCAACACTTCGATCTCTCTAGAAAGTTTAGCACAGCTGTTTTTCCGCTTACGCGTACCGCTTTCAATGATGTCCTTTGTTTCCTGAGAGAGTGGCAAATTTGTTGCGCCCAGATTTGGTTGTATCGATTTCACATTCATACAAAGTTTTATTCCAATTTCTTTTGACGAAGTCCTCACTTCTTCGCAACGTTTTGGCAACCCATGAACGTGTTATAAAGGTAGCTCCAGCATCACGAGCTTCCCGAAATGTTATTGCTCGTATGCGATCTATCACACGTTGCCTCTCCGAATCACCAATTAATTGAGAAGCCATTATATTATCACTTTATCAGCTAGAGTAATTTTAATACCTGCAATAAATAAAGAATTTTATATATTTTTATAATCACTAAAAACTATTTCGATATAAGTGAACATGTAAGCTGCAAATGGGGGGGGCTAAGGTTTTTTGGAACCCCTTACTTCGAATCCCAAATTGTTGGACAAATTAATAAGAGTTAAGACTGTGTTTGCATGGTTTGTAAGCGTTCTTATTTTACTTCTTTTCATCTTTTACCCCTTTCCCATTCTCTCCGACTATTTTTCTGACTTGTCGGCAGTGGCCGGCGGATGATGATGGTGAGTCTTTTTTCTCTTTTTCTGAATGAATGTTAACCATGAGTGATAGCTGTTGCTACTTACTTAACCTCTTATTTTCTTCTCTTAACCCCCTACTCTTTCCTTTCTCTCGGGCTAACCTTAGAGTGGATCTTAGGGTCTTTGTTAGCCTTAGCTTCTGTAGATCTGTAGATTTCAAGGTCATTGGTATGTTAATGGGCATGCAAGAAGGGTTCACGAAATACTGTTGTTTCCTATGCCTATGGAACAGCCGTGCTACCGCGGATCATTACATCAGACGTGACTGGCATCAAAGAAGCACATACGAGACAGGAACGGGCAGTGTCCAGTGTGTTCCTTCAGTTGATCCAAAGAAGATTTTTCTGCCACCTCTCCACATTAAGCTCGGCTTAATGAAAATTTTGTGAAAACGATGGGTAAGGCGAATTCGAAAGGGTTTCAATACCTTGTTGAGAAATTTACAAACATCAGTGCCGCGAAATTGAAGAAGGGAATCTTTGTGGGACCACAAATCAGGGAGGTTCTGCAGGATGAAGGCTTTGAAGAAAGCCTCAATGCCTTAGAACTAAAAGCATGGCAGGCTTTCAAATGGATTTGTGGAAACTTCTTGGGTAACCACAAGTCTCCCGCATACAAAGCTGGAGTTCAGAAACTGCTCGGTGCATATCAAAAAATGGGCTTTCGCATGTCCTTGAAAATACATTTTTTACATTCGCATCTTGATTTATTTCCTGAAAACCTTGGAGCGGTGAGTGACGAACAGGAGGAACGCTTCCATCAAGACATCCAGTCAGTGGAAAATCGCTACCAAGGTTTCCAGAAGGAAAGTATGCTGGCAGACTACTGCTGGATGTTGTACCGCGGCGATCCGGAGAAGGTTTACAAAAGGAAATCATACTCACAACGTTTTTAGGTTGGTGTACATTTCTTTTTATGAATAAAGTTGTACTTTGTAAATTGTGCTGAAATTAACACCAGTCATATTTCGATAACTATATGTGCTAGAGAAAAACTGGAAACAGATTTGGAATCAGCGTACAAAACTGGTCTAGAAAAGTGTGTATACATCTTTCATGAGAGAAAAAAGTGTTTCTTGTTATTATTGTATTTACTTAACGCTTATACTGTATAAACTATTTCTCATTGCTTATAATCAGTCATTGTAATATAGCACAATTACCACATACATAATTGTTAATCACTGTGAACAAATAATTCATTTATTTTTCTTATTAAACACAAAACCACACAGTCATTTCTCTCTCCTTATTAAATATTGTGTGTCTGGGCTGTGCCCAAGCTGGTGACCCTAAGTATTCGTTTCAATTTAATTCATTAATTATAGAAGCCTATTTTCTAGGGCACTATATATATAAGGCTATTCATAAAAAATATTACTAGTATATACTAAATATTTCTTTCATGCTGTTATCATTTCTATGAATAAATGTGCCTATATCATCCGTTTGACCTTTGACGGCAGGTTTGTTTCAATGACATTTAAGGGTAACCTTTAAATATGCACATTCAACCATAGAACGTACAACTTGCAACAGAGACAGGTCATTATTTAATTTGTAATATTCATCTTTTATTTTAACCATTCAAAATTTTTGCCCTTTTTATTCAAAATAAAAAGAATTAAAAAAAAAGCTTGACTAAAATTATGTCGCTCTATATTAAATAATTCAGAAATTACTGCTTTAATCATTTCTTAATCCAGTCGCTGACATCGGAATACACGCGTGTAGGAATTACATGAATTTAAATAGAATGTTGGGATCATAGTTTAACTGTAACTGAGGTTACTCCTTCCTATAAAGAGAAAACAAACAAACGCTGAATTATTCGATTAAAAATTTTGAAAAATTAGTAAGTTCATAAAAGAAACTGCGAGGAAAGGCACCCTGTAGGGAAAATGAACTATTCGAAGAGGGCAAGTGACTCTTCAACTGCAAATGAGCTTAATTAGGCCTATTTCCGCCCTAAAAGCCGTTTAAGAAGTGGATCCTCCATTAGGAGGGCAAAAAGGACTTTTAAGAGCCTAATTAGTCCGAATTGCTCCACTTAATCTTTGACCAGGGTTGTTTATTTTTTGTAGCATTTCATATTTTCATCAATCTGTTTCTTCATCACGCAACTGATCTTCTTTAAGATTATTTATGCCTTTATTTTCATTCACTCTTGCTTCATGAAACAAATTTCATTTTTAATATATTTTTCAAATGTTTATTACTTTTTCCTTCTTTTCCTACTTATGAAACGTTATCAGTTTTATTAGTGAAAAGAGTGCGTGAAACATGTTAATTTACACATAAAAATAACTCTTTACATAGAAAAAATTTCGTTTGAGGAATTTCACTTCAAGAATACTATACTTTATTATTATTATTATTAGTAGTAGTAGTAGTAGTAGTAGTAGTATTCATTTCTTTTTTTTATACAGCTTTAATTTTATAAATGGGTTATGTATTTATTTTTCAAGTCCAAATAAACATCTTGGTGCATCTGTTAGTGGGCGTACACCACTTGCATCTAATAATTCAGAAAAAAACTTTGAAATTCGTGTGAAGACAATTTATCACAATTTGGAATATCTTTTCCATGGTGGTACACCAGTCTAAGACATCAATCTCCCCAAAATAAAGCAAAATTTAGTAAAGAATTCATTCTCTTTATTCTTGATTGAAAGAAAATCCTAAAAGAACTTTTTATCAAAACATTTGAAGGACAGGAGCGGAAATAATTTCATTATATACTTCCAATCCCAAATTGTTGGACAAATTAATAAAGAAAATAAGGTACAAAAAGAAATGACAGAATTAAACAGCACATTTTAACCAAACATAATAAGAAACTGAGAGGAAGGAGCCAAAAACCTCAACGTATGTCGACAGTTAGCAGCTGACGAGGAAGCTTCGAACAGTGGCTGTAAGTAGAATGGGCGCAAAAGGAGAGAGTGCAATGCAATTGCAAATGTTAATCAATGTTCAAATGAGTGCCAGTGCCAGCACCAGTGCCAACCACCTCCCCCTTCTTGTTGAAAGGCACCCACCCCAGTGCCAAACACAGGGTGCCAGAAAAAAGGGGGGAGGGTAACCCCTAGCAAGCTGGGGGAGTCCACCTGACCTCTTCGTGGGAGAAGGTGGGACGGCCTCATCCCCCAAAGGGGTATACCTAACCTAAAGGAGAGAGAAAGGAGAAGCAGAGAGGTGTTCGCTTGGCAGGAGCCAAGCACATATTAAGACTTCATCACAGCGCTTGCTGTTTTATAAGCCCTTAATCGGCCAGTTGGCACAGTGTATACAACGTTTGCACGTACACCCCCACCTATACGCCCATAAAATATTACGCATACACAACTATATACGCGATTATATGCGTCGGGTTCGAGACCCGGTGACGGCGCGTCCTTCCACGGTTGATAGATAAATGAGAAACCAGGGTATCCTAGTGGCCCGTGTTAAACTGTAGGTCTAAGGTGGAGTGTAAACATCTTTCCACGATTGGTTGATAAATGGGTAACCATGGTATCCTAGCAGGGATCTCTCTCTCTCTCTCTCTCTCTCTCTCTCTCTCTCTATATATATATATATATATATATATATATCCCCGTTAAAAAGTAGGTCTAAGGTGGAGTGTAAAGCTTGACCTTCGCCAGAGTGAACAATTCGGGCCGAAGCCATCGAAAGCAAAGGTGAGCCTATATATGTACAAATCTCTCTCTCTCTCTCTCATATATATATATATATATATATATATATATATATATATATATATATATATATATATATATATATCCCCGTTAAACCGTAGGTCTAGGTGGGTGAAAAGTTTGACCTTCGCTAGAATGAACAATTCGGGCCGACGCCATCGAAAGCAAAGAAGAGCCTATATATGTACAATTCCGGAAAAAAGTTCATCTAATAAATTCTGAAAATTGGTACAAGAAACGAACACAAAATTTATAATCACGCCAAATTGCATTAATTAACTCTCTCTCCGGCGAACTTGAATTGGATATTACTGTCTTTTTCATCTGTAACTTCTGCAAATTAAAACAGGACAAATGGTACACATAGCATTAAAATGTGCAGCACAAATGAATAAATAGGGATATGATAAAGGAGGGAAATGAAGAGAAGGCTAAAGCGGTGATAAAGGAGGGAAATGAAGAGATGGCAAAAGCGGTGATAAAGGAGGGAAATGAAGAGAAGGCAAAAAGGGTATAAACAAAACCCTCCTAAACATTTCCTAATTATACGATGTAAATAGCTGAATAATAGAAGGACATAAAGATATATGGAAAAAAAAATATATATATATATATATATATGAATAGAAACGACATAAGTATTAAGGAACGTTTCTGCACACGAGGAGGAGAGATAACGAAATAATGAAAAATGAGGCGAACCGCCTGGGAATCGAACCCAGGGCCTTCCAATTGCCGGTCGGACGCTCTACCATTATGCTACGGACCTCACTCAATCACAAATCGAAATTCTCCCAAATAGGGCAGAAACCAATGCCCTCAGAGAGCACCCTCGCAAATCGTGAATATGCGCAAATAACTGCAATGACCGCGCAGTATATAAATGAATAGAAACGACATAAGTATTAAGGAACGTTTCTGCACACGAGGAGGAGAGATAACGAAATAATGAAAAATGAGGCGAACCGCCTGGAATCGAACCCAGGGCCTTCCAATTGCCGGTCGGACGCTCTACCATTATGCTACGGACCTCACTCAATCACAAATCGAAATTCTCCCAAATAGGGCAGAAACCAATGCCCTCAGAGAGCACCCTCGCAAATCGTGAATATGCGCAAATAACTGCAATGACCGCGCAGTATATAAATGAATAGAAACGACATAAGTATTAAGGAACGTTTCTGCACACGAGGAGGAGAGATAACGAAATAATGAAAAATGAGGCGAACCGCCTGGGAATCGAACCCAGGGCCTTCCAATTGCCGGTCGGACGCTCTACCATTATGCTACGGACCTCACTCAATCACAAATCGAAATTCTCCCAAATAGGGCAGAAACCAATGCCCTCAGAGAGCACCCTCGCAAATCGTGAATATGCGCAAATAACTGCAATGACCGCGCAGTATATAAATGAATAGAAACGACATAAGTATTAAGGAACGTTTCTGCACACGAGGAGGAGAGATAACGAAATAATGAAAAATGAGGCGAACCGCCTGGGAATCGAACCCAGGGCCTTCCAATTGCCGGTCGGACGCTCTACCATTATGCTACGGACCTCACTCAATCACAAATCGAAATTCTCCCAAATAGGGCAGAAACCAATGCCCTCAGAGAGCACCCTCGCAAATCGTGAATATGCGCAAATAACTGCAATGACCGCGCAGTATATAAATGAATAGAAACGACATAAGTATTAAGGAACGTTTCTGCACACGAGGAGGAGAGATAACGAAATAATGAAAAATGAGGCGAACCGCCTGGGAATCGAACCCAGGGCCTTCCAATTGCCGGTCGGACGCTCTACCATTATGCAGAAACGTTCCTTAATACTTATGGCGTTTCTATTCATTTATATACTGCGCGGTCATTGCAGTTATTTGCATATTATATATATAAATATATACATATTACATACACACAATTATATCAAATAACCCTTCTGAAAAGTGTGGAGTTTGACGGATGCGATAGATAAACTTCTTTCCGCTAAGTTTATGATCTCGAAATAAACTTTGTGGCTTAATGACCCGCATCCACCACACATCTCTGTCAATTTTTTAAATTTATTTATTGTATCGTATGATAGCGCAAGGACACCAATAAAGTTTTACAGCTACGGGAATTGTCTCGAAGTGCTGTAGAACTTTGCGCACTGATTTTTCCTTTTTTCCTTCACGGATAAGTGACTTTAATAGTTATTTCCAGTTTCTGACGTTTTATTTTTCAGGGGAAATGATAATTTTCCTACGTTCGAATCACCCTTCCCCCGCCAAATCAGCGGAAACCCAGAATACAAGATAAAAAACAACACATTTCTCTCTCTCTCTCTGAATGGGTATATCTGACACACCCAAGATTTCACGGGTCAGCCAATCACAACCCTGTGGGCGGAGCCCAGAACCTCTGGTTGGAGGCTAGGCGGACCTATGCGTTAAGCCCCACCCAAATTTCACTGATAGCCAATAGGAAGCTCGCGAGTCGGGTATTGTGGGATGCTCACAATTACGATCACATTTATAAAAGGGGGCACTTTCATCTCAGGACCTCAATTCAGTCGTTTTTTTGGAACAGTGCTTTTAAAATACCTCGTCATGAGTCAGCTCTACAACTCTCTGGAATTGTTTGAAGATAGATATTTCTCGCAACGGCAACGTGTCTAATTTTCAACGCTGCAGACCGGAATGAAGTTCTCTCAAAGCAATGTTGCAGAAATTTGTGACGAAATGCAAGAATCGTTCATTGAAGACGATATTAAAATGTAAGTAATTAATTTGTGATTATATACAACGTTTCATACAGTGTTAGCTAATTTATAAAAAGTCAATAAATGCGTTTTGAAAAACTAGTTTGTGGTTTATTCTCGGTCTATATACAACATTTCATTTAGTGTTAAATAATTTATAAAAAGTCGTAATAAACGAAGTGAAAGGATATTTCCCAAGAGGCCCGGTCTCTATTCATATATATATATATATATATATATATATATATTCCTCTGTGTGTATTTTGGTGAAAGACAATACGTTTTTAATTATTGCACAATGCGTTAGTTAATTTATAAAAGGCCATAATAAATGCGATTTGACAAGGAGAGTTTCTACCGTTTAATTAATCTGACTGCGAGATTCCGGAACAACACTTTATACCCTTGCTTCTATGGCGTCCTCTCCCTCAGTCCGTTGAGAGAAGGGAATGCTTTTCTCTCGTTGAAGGATATAAAATGACGCATCACCCTTTGTCAGTCCTTTATTTCACAAGAGTGGAATCACTTTTAAACTATTGGACTTCTTTTACAATGCACATTCATTAAAAAATCAAATCCTTTACACAACACTTGTTTAGAGAAATGGTAAAACGAAACAAATGCTTACATCAAGAAGCTAAGGGGTCCAGCCGAACCAGCTGCCCCAAGGGCGAAACACTCACTCCTCACTGGTCTCTGTTTCACTCTGCCTGGAGAAATTCCCATGGTGCCACGTTTTACAAAAGATTATTACACTTGCAAAATCCTACTCAAATAGTGATATTAGTAAAAGAATTAATATAATTGAATATTAGCAAAAGAATTTATATAATCGTAATTTTACACTTAACTTCTTTATGTGATTTATTTTAGCCGAAAATAACATTTAAAATTTAGGAATCTCTGTTTAAAATTATAGATTTGGCACACTGTTTTCGTTTAGGGTTAAGAAAGGATGCCAGACAATCCACTGGCATTGAGGCACTTTATACAATATTAAAAATTTAACGGATTCATATTTTAATTTATACGAGCAGAATAATATCTTTTAATGGATTAATACTTTAATTTATACAAACAGAATGATATCTTTAAATTTTAACGTAAATTTATTTTCCTGTGGAAACCGTTTTCCACACACACGCACACACACACACACATATATATATATATATAATATATATATATATATATGATGTGGTTTTAATAATACATTTCTTGATAACTTAAAAATTTATAGACAGATCTGAAGTAGGATTTTAGAAATATTAAACACTTTTAAGAATTGCCTGCGGGCCCGGGTTCGAAACCCGGTGCAGCGAACGATGTCTTGGCACTCTTACTTTTGAAAACTGTCAGGATTATCTGCTTTGTGATTATAATTTGCCAGGCGTCCCAATCGGCATTTTCTATTATTGTAACTCTTTCATCAAACTTTAATTTTACTTAACTTTATTTGATTCAGTATGAACTAATCATGTTAACTTCTCCTTTAAGGAGCGAAACGGAACTTGAATGTGTTATAGCTACTTTTCGTTTTGATGAAAGGGAAATAAATGATATGGAGGCTTTACCGCACAGCCAACCCAGCACCCTGAATACAGAGGTCGAGGTATTGGTTCACATGCTGTCCAACGAATGCCAGGTCATCGAGGAAGTAATTTAAATATTTTTTGGAGTTAAGAACAAAACACATTGTATTTTCATTTAATTTATTAAATGGTGGAAAACATGTACAAAGCAGAACCAACGTCCATTAAATAAGCCTTAATGGCGACATTTTACAAATACGCCTTTACACAATATAGATACACACCTTTACACAATACAACGGGTGCTAACATATGGGAACCTTTTTTTATTTGTCTGCTTACCGTTTCATCATTCATTTCAGTGTCGCACAAATCGAATAATTTTAAAAAATTTATAAATCCCTTCCCACGTGAAATGTGCAGGAGAAATGAAAGACTATACATGCCGCAAGTGTTACTAAAATATCCTTGGAAACGATAAAGATTCCATACAATTTCAGGGACATGTATCTGCTTGATAAATTTTACAATAACAGGGTCATTCCAGGGTTGAGTGCCGAGTGAATCGAAATAGTACATTTTTTCCCTATTTTTAAAATAGATTGCAAACCAATGAATCCCCTCACCCCCCACAATGTCAGTGTTCACGATAATCCCGTACCAATCTCTTGCACTTGGCAATTTCAATATTTCATTCTTCGCAAACACGCTGATAAATTTGGAGCGTGTGATTCAGTCACTTTTCATTACTCTCTGGAGTGTATTCGCGTCCATTTTAAAAGTCTGTGACCACGTTCCTGAAACGATCAACTTCTATCAGAGCTTGTGATTCGATGTACACGAGTACACTAATAGGCGCGTCTATAGGGTTGGCAAATTCCATCTTGACTGAGATGTTCCCACTTTGTTGTGGACTTAAGTGTGTGTTTATACTAGCAGACAAGTCAGGGGTAATATCAAATGAATAAATGTTAAATTCTTCCACAATTTTTTTCTGCGTTACGCCAAAGCCAAGCTCGTTACAGGTACCTGCATTATGAGCCAGGGTACTATAAGCTCTCGCGCAAAGCGGGAACACAGCGTCTGATGAGTAATCAGCAATCGTAAGCCCACCAAATGCGACACCATTTACGTATAGAGTTATATTTTTAAGGCCGAAATTCTCGAATTTAAAGGCGCTGTTTTTATATTTTCCATTCGTTGAAGCGTGACCCTGCATTCTAATTAATATCGTTTGGAGTAGAACTCCCAGGTCCACATTTTCTAGCTGCTTCGAGGCCAACCCGGCGGGCACCTTGTATAGTTTGATCTGTACTCTGTTAATTGGGTATTTTACTGTGGCGTGTATTAAATTTTTCTCAATTTCTATTTGTTTTGGTGAACTTAATTTCAGTCGGCGTACTCGTAAATATGTTTCCATGATGTGAATCACAACGGGTTTTGCCCCTTCTTCTTGATCAGACCCCAGATTTATGCAGATCTCAGGATTCGTGCGGTTGAGCTTTAGTGTCAGATCGACGCCGTTCATAAGCATTTCTCCTGGAAAGTGAAGTCTGTATAAAGACGGCCAAAACACTCGTATATCTTTTTTTCAGAATTTTTAAATTTATCCTTTATCCTACTTTCATCTTTTGTCTGATAATAGCCCTCGGCAGTGTAGAAAGTTGGTTTCAGGATATGCAGAGTAACTATTATCGCAGTCCGTTCCATCTGAAAGGGCTATACGCAGTTTAGCGTATATTTGGATGCAGCTCGGGTCAAAAGAGTAAGGGCCTGAGCTGGGTCTCGCGAATTCTATAGGGGCACTCGTGGAAATAATTGTGTTTAATGGGTTTAATTGTAAGAAAGTCGCTATGCTCAATAGAGACCTGAGTGGGGGCATATCAACGAGAGGCAGTTCCGATTTACAGCATTGTGAACTACACGGATGGATGAAACGCGCCATGACGAGTCAGAAATAGTACCATCTCTCTCGACAACTAGTAACCAGCCTATGATTCGTGAGAGTAGTGTCCTCAGCTTATATCAGTTAAAAAATGATCATCCATAGGTTTCATGCGGTTAGAGCAATTCTTTTTTGATTTCCTTTTACGTTTAGCGCCACGTGATGGTAACCCCTTCTTCCTGGCAGCTCTCTTCTTTCCGCTACCAACCATTTTTCTCTGCATCTTTGATGATTTCGTCCCGTGTACGTTTTAAATGTTTTTTAGAGCTTCTTTAGGTTTAGTTCCACCCATTATGTCTTCTATCGCGTTAAAGCCTGATTGAAACGCCTTCCTCCCGAGGTATCTAGCACCCCTCTTCAACAGTGGGACAGCGGTGCGTAGTATGGATGAAAAAATGGATCCAAACCCACTCCCACGCTGATATCTCACCCCTCGAAAGACTGTGAATGGCCTTCGGGTCATTAAAACTGAATGCGACGAAAGTGTAGCTTCACTGTTAAGCTCCCATCACCGAATGCCATATTTTTTCCCCCAATCGTTCTTAATATACACACTGAGATATTAGTTAATAGATTAGTCGCAACATTCACATAATGGGGCTTGTCATATGTAATGCTCAAACTTTTCCCTCTATGTTTGGGGATGTGTGCAATGCGCAGCAGGCGCGCGTGGATGTCCCCAATAAATTGGTGCCCTACGATATTGCTGTAAATATAGCACATGCCTGGGGATGGACAGCTTTCACCCAATTTCTCCATCTTCAACTGATATATTAAGCTGGACAAGTCATGCTGTGCCTCGTGAAAGGTATCTCTTTGGAGAGCTGCGCTATAGCGGCCCTCAGCCACAATTGTGAATAGCTCTTTATCTTTAATATTTCTACTAAGCGTTGATTTTAACTTCACTGTGCATACAGGCGTGTCTAATGTAGGGTGGATCGATTTTACATTTTTTCGATTTCCATATTCTAATAGAGACAAGAATTTGCGCATGCATGAGAAAATAGCCTCTGCAAAATCTTAGCTTAATAGGTAATCATCTTCTGCCCCCGGCAGAGCGATGGAAATCATATTCTAGTAGTCAAAAACGTATTTTTAAACCCTAGCCTAGAGTCATAAAATTTTGCGTGTGTGTTATTTCATGCCTAAGCAACGATATAAATGCTATGGGAAATATGTAAATGCATTATTTAAGACAAAGAGCCGATCTGAAAATATGTATATTATACATATTTTCAGATCGGCTCTTTGTCTTAAATAATGCATTTATATATTTCCCATAGCATTTATATCGTTGCTTAGGCATGAAATAACACACACGCAAAATTTTATGACTCTAGGCTAGGGTTTGAAAATACGTTTTTGACCACTAAAATATGATTTTCATCGCTCTGCCGGGGGCAGAAGATGATTACCTATTAAGCTAAGATTTTGCAGTGGCTATTTTCTCATGCATGCGCAAGTTTTTGTCTCTATTAGAATATGGAAATCGAAAAAAATGTAAAATCGATCACCCTAGTGTCTATATTTATGACTTCAAAAAGTAAATCGTTTGTCAGGTACGACTTTTCAAGACTCTTGTTTAATCCCCATCACAATGTCCATGGCTGTGTCATAATGACCGATTCCTAGCGTTACATTTGTACTATAGTACTGTACCTCACCGAACAGGACTGATCACATAGTATTGTCTAAGGTTATGTCTAATTTTTCACACTCATCGATTCTTCTAAGGATCAGAAATATGATTTGCTCATTTTCAAGAGTTAAAAATTTGGTAGCTAACTGGAGTTCACATAAACCCACATCATACGAGGAGTTCTGTCACAAAGTTGGCGAGGGTGTTGTTAGGATGTACAGACAGAGAAGAAGAGGACGGAAGTGTGACATAGAAGTGGTTAGGAGCCATGTTGCATACTATTTAAGCTTCATTATTGCAACAGCTTTTATATAGGTGTTGAAGCTTTCTGGGTAACCTAGCCATTTCACCAGGTACATTTTTCTCTTTCCTGAATCTTTACTTCCTGAAACTTTTTCAATTTTAAACACACTTTTTCCTAAATTAAATGTCACTTTCGGCAGCTCCTCGCGGTAAAAGCCTCCAGTGATATCTTCCCCATTCAAATCTTCAACGTAATACATCATTATCTCGCCTTTAGGTCTTATAGCACTAACTTTAAATATCTCACGTGTCCATCCTTGTTCTAAACCCTTCGCGAATTTATTTCCCGAACGTGATAGCCTTACATAATCATTGATTCTGAAATGTGTAGAGTGTGCTGGCGGTGCTCCATCTCTTTTCACTTCTTTAGGTGTTGTGCCAATCGTACGGTGGTGTGAACGGTTGTATGACGACGCCACTGACCCCAGAATTTATATATATCTGTATGTGTTTTTATGTGTAAAATAACGATGCATGCGTTCCTTTATGGTACGTTGAACTCTTTCAGCTAAAGAGGCCTTATGTATAGAACTGCTAGTGTGGTAACTGATATTAAACTCTGTCAGCATGTTCTTAAAAGCGTGGCCTATAAATTCTTTCCCCATATCCGTAAGGGATGTCTCGAGTTTGCTGATGATATAGTGAAACATTGTAAGGATTGCTACATGGTATGTGAGCAGTGTAAAAGCCCCAAATGTGAAAGTCGTGTAGTTGAAACCGAGAAGAGGGAATGTAATGTGTGTAGACGTACATTTTTCAATAATAAATGCTTTGAACTCCATAAATCAATTGGCACTTGCAGGAAAATGAGGATTTGTAAGTGCGGTATGTTTCACATGATGGATAATTGCGGAAATTTCAAACATAAATGCAATGAAATTGACTGTTCTGCATGTCATGAAAAATATAAGGCGGGTGGAGTGAAGCATGTATGTTATATGAAAGATGCTAAGCCTAAAAATAGCCCTTGTATAACCGTGTACTACGATATAGAAACTTACACGAACGCTGAAACCAAAGAGGTCATTCCACATTTACTCGTAACTCAGACTATCTGTGATGAGTGCATGGCGATCGAGTGTGGCGAGTGCCACGAATGTGGAAAACGGACAAAGGTTTTTAAAACGACTGCACACGGCAGCCCTGTGAAACTCTTTGTATCCTATATTGTCAAATTAGTGGACAAGTTCAAAAAAATGACTGTGTATATTCTTGCCCATAACGGGGCAAAATTTGACAAACAGTTCCTTTATAAGGAGTTGCTTGAACACGAGTCGTCTGCGATATTTACAGGTGATCCCTTGAAAAGAGGCAACAAACTAAGACAGATGCAGATAAGAGGTAATGTACAGTTTAAAGACACCCTGCTGTTCACACCTTGTAAATTAGCAAAGCTACCCAAGGTCATGGGCGTAGCTGCTGAAGTTTCAAAAGGGTATTTCCCTTACAAATTCCTCACTAACGAAACTTTAAATTACGTAGGACTACCTCCACCCAAACATTACTTTAACTACACTAACATGAGTGATAGTGAGCGTGAAGATTTTGACCGCTACTACAGCAGTTTTAATGAAGCTAGTCCATACAATATAGCCGATGAATGTGAACATTATTGCGTGAATGATGTGCGTGTGCTTAGGGTATGTTTCCAGGCCTTTAGAAGGATGTACATAGCCCGTTTCAAATGCGTCCGCTGCAAGTCGCGACCACGATAGCATCATTATGTTTTACAGTATTCAAGAATAACTTCCTGCCTAAAGACACCTCAGCAGTCATTCACAGAAACAACCCCCGCAGTTTTGGGCAGAAGGCTATTTACTGGCTCATACACCTACAGCAACAAACCGGGGTGTATATAAAACATGCCCGCAACACGGGTGAAGTGCCCGTTAAGGTCAATGGTCGTGTTTTTTGGGTTGATGGCCAAAGTGACGATCCAACCACTTGTGAGAAGACTATGTATTCCTTTAACGGCTGCTGGTGGCATGGATGCTCTCGCGCTTAGTGTGCCGTCACAGGGGACCGCCATGGAAGATCTCCCACCGACAGCTTCACATGGACCCGTAACCGTGATCAACTTATAGAGTTCACTCACAAGATCGTGTGGGAGCATGAGTATGATGCATAGATGAAAACAGATGACCAGTACCGTGAAGAAATAAGGGTCATCAAACGCTCAATGGTGTTGGACCCCCTCAAATGCGGTGACAGCTTGTTTGGAGGGCGTACAAACCCGTTCAAGCTATACTTTCCGCCTACGGAGGGCGTGAAACTCCATCACTACGACTTCTGCTCTTTATATCCCGACGTGATGAAGAACAATCCGTACCCCGTAGGTGCGCCTGAAAAACTGGTGGGCCCAACCATACCAACCATCGAGGAGTTTTCACCTAACTTCAATGAGCGCTACTTTGGACTCTCTTTCGTAGACGTGCTCCCCCCTCGCAATTTATGGATGCCGATCTTACCCGTCGTTATAGATCACAAGCTCATGTTTCCCCTGTGCGTTAAGTGTGCAGAGGAGAACAACGGTGATTGAAACCATACAACCCACCAGCGTAAGATCAGAGGTGTATATACAAGCAGTGATGGGCAGTATCTAGATACATGTATCGCCGATACGTATCGATCAATACTTTTGTATCGGTATCGGTATCGCTTTAGCTACTTGACAAAAGTATCGATTTATCGGTATCGCTAAGGTCAATTTTCCTAAATGTATCGAAAAAAATCGATACTTCGATATATCGATACATTAATAAGAATTTTTAAATATTTAAATAGATGTTATAATATGACACTACTGAGTTATATTTATGAATATACATAAATAATAATATTATTAAATATTTATTTAATGACAGTACTACTCTACTGGTCACGTCACACAGTACGGCGCAACGTTTAAACACGTTTGTACTTGTGTTATGGAGATTAATTAATCATAATTCTGTTATGAGTCTGCTTCCACTAATGTCTCTGCAACCCAAGATTCCACTGAGATGGAAGTTTTACAGTATCTGGGTGACGGAAGTCATTCTCTCCAATCTCTGAGGCAGTACCCAGGAATTCTACGGGTCTTCCTGAAGTATAACACACCACTACCATCCTCTGCTCCTGTAGAACGGTTGTTTAGTTTGGCTGGTCACATTCACGCTCCAAAAAGGAATAGACTGTCTGACCAGATGTTTAGCCAGCTTGTATTTTTGAAGGGTAATAGTAATTACTTTTAATTGTTAGTGTAATATTTTTTCAGTCATTCATCTATCCTACAAAATTAAAACATACTTTCATTAAATAAAGCAATTGTTTTTATTTACATCTATAAAACCCATTAAAATGTCGTTAAATTTACTTACAGTGCGTACAAATTACTAGTATAAACAATAATATGTAATACCTACATATTAAATGAATAATTATAAAAATGTACCGGCGATGCATGTATCGGTATCGGTATCGCTTAAGACATCTAGAAAGTATCGGCGTATCGGTATCGCCTAAGACGTTCTTCATGTATCGATGTATCGGTATCGCTTTAGCGATTTTCATGTATCGATGCCCATCACTGTATACAAGCCCTGAGCTGGCCCTAGCCGTTTGCCATGGGTACAGAATATTGAAAATACATGAGGTGTGGAGGTTTCAGGAGCTACCCAACCCTTTCACACCATATATAAACGCTTTTTTGAAGGATAAGGTAGAAGCATCGGGATATCCGCGAAGGGTTGATACTGAAGATGAAAAAACGGCTTATATTCAGCGTTACCGTGCCTATGAAGGTATACAGCTTGACCGTTCCCAAATTGTTAAGAATCCTGGCAAGCGCTTTAGTGCAAAGTTGTGTCTAAACAGTCTTTTTGGGGGAAATTTGCACAGAATACTGGCAAAAGGAACGTTCATTTGGCACAAAGTTATAATGAGGTCTGGGATTATGCCAACGCTCCCGATAAAGAGGGTATGGAGATCGTGAATGTAGGTAATACTTACATAATAAAGTACAACATCACCGAACTGGCCACAGATAATTCACTGGTTACAAACATACCTGTAGCCAGCTTCACAACGGCCTACACCCGCATCAAGCTTTGGGGACTACTGCACTCTCTTGGACGGAGGGTGTTGTACGCTGACACAGATAGCGTGATATTCACAGCGAGGGAGGGTGAATACATGCCTGCTATTGGGGAATTCCTCGGGGAGCTAACTGACGAGATCAAGGATGAGTATGGTGATGGTGCATACGCAGACTCGTTTGTATCAACAGGGCCAAAAACCTATGGGGTACGGGTGAGGGTAGGGGATGATATGAAGTATATCGTAAAGGCTAAGGGTATCACGCTTAACCATGAGAACCGTCGAGTCGTTAACTTTGACTCGTTGAAAGATCTAGTGTGTTTGGAAGACGAGGGCGACCAGCCACCCCAACTAACTGTGGGGACCCACAATTTTCGGGCGCAGAAACTGGGGTATGTGAAGGAGCTTAGGAGCACGAAGGTATGCCGTAACACCTATAGGAAGCGTTACCAGGTGCCTGGTACCTATGATACTGTACCCTTTAGATACCTTAATCCATGATTGTATTTTTATATATGTGTATTGTTAATGATATGTTTATTTATTACGTGTATTTACTTCAATTAAGGTTTCATTTTCTCCTTTGCGTGCGTGCGTGTGTACATTCCTAAGTTCCACCCACTGTAAGATCGGTCACATGACTCCTACCACTACTTGAGCATATCTCTACCCTGCGTGCTCAGTTGACCTCTGCAAACCCTGGAGCTCAGACGTGTATTTTTTCGCGTAGACGGAAAATAGTAATGGCTACCTTTAATATTGCGTGTTCAACGTTTATGAAATGGTAGTCGGCAAAGTGCGAAGATGTGGTGGATATTGAAAAACTTCCTATTCCACCCTCCTTTGACACTTTTAAGGCTACAATGAACCGTGCGATGGAACAAGATGTTCAAATACTCTACGGCTATTCTGGCGAGGTCATTATAGGATTTCGTAGTACAAGCGATGTATTGAAGTATGTTGTAGACCTAACCTTTATAAAAGTTCACATATACCGCGAAGTAGAAGAAACAACACGTTCAGAAGATAAGCAACGATTATGGATAGTGAGTCTTGTTGATGAGTGGTGTGACCAGCGATATTATGTCATGTTACATCATACCGAGTAATCGTACCCTACGGCTGAGAATGTAAATCTTGTCATCATGGAGAATCTTAAGTATTTTTCCACTATATTAATTATATTAATATATACAGTATCATGAAGAAGTTTGTAGTGAGTTGTGGCTAATCGCCTGTGCGAGTTTTTAACAGACTTTAGAGACGAGTATCGTTTGTTAAACAAAAAGGAAAAATGGGCATATGTTTCTCTCAAATAGTGCACCGGATTGTGAATAAGATGTGTTTAGTTTGTGGAAATGAATGTCTGGTGAGCATTCCGATAAAACATTAAAACTGGTATTGCTTCATGTAGTTGAAAATTTTGTTTGACCAGTATAATGGGGCACAAGTATTCTCTTTGATGTTGGAACAAACTCATACACGCTTCAGCAGTTTATGGTGTGACTCGCTCCCCCCATCGAGCCGCCTACCCGTCGAGCCGATCCGCCCACCTGTAGCTCATAGTCATCTCAGAGCTTGAACCGACTGGACTGTGAATACGATGGAACTTCCTTTGAGAAGCATTCTCAACGGCGTGTACGATGTGTCCGTGACAAAGTCGTTGCGCGTGTTCAGGCGCGAAACCGGTACCATTAACTATGTACTTGAAACGACTTGTAGGCAAGCAAACTCTAGTAAACGTAATGTTATTTATTTAAGTGTTGAGGAGATGAATAGAGTCTTCGTGATAGTTGAGAAGTGGGGGGAGGACCGTATAAAATACCTGCAGGTGTAGGTACAGGAAGAGAACAGATTAGTGATGCACGGTGTGTATAAATAACGATCGGCCATGCATTGATATACGACTCTTATGAAAGAATGCATCTGATAATAACGTTCTTGTCCCTACGCGAAACCGTTTCATCCTCGACAGAATGTTTGAAATCGTCGGATTCCGCAAGCTGAAGCCTATATTAGACGCTCGTGTTACGAATATGATTTAGTTTCACACGGTTCTTGAGTACGTATACACCGCTTTGCTCGACGGATTTATCGAATGTAGCAATGAACAAGGCGAGAATGGTCTAGAGCTGGATGCATATTTAAAAGTTTTAGACTTCGAAATATCCCGAACTTTGGTACAAAGCACTTGAGCGGTCCAGGGCAGAGCTCGCCTACACTGTTCACCCTGAAGAGCTGTATCTCTATATAGTAAATAGCTGTCGTTACGACTTGGAAGATTATTTTAATTGCCGTTATGCAGAGTGAAGAAGAATTCACGATTGAGAAGCTGGGGACGGTAAGAAAAATTCCTCGATTGGAAAGGAGTGTTTATAAACTTGTATTTAATAATGATGTTGTGGCTAACGATGACCTCTTTGTGCGTGCTTTTGATTGTATTCTAGCCGTGTTTAAAGATAACTTGCCAACCGAGTGTAAAGTGGGCACAAAACTAGTAGTGAACGATATGAAGGCCATTTATATCGAGTATAGGCGCCCGCACACCTTGAGCGGTGAAATAATGCTTGGCTGTATTTACCATGTAGTGCACAGCAATAATGATGTGACTGTAGACTCGATCACGTGTGAGTTTAGTGTTTTGCGCCGTAGAACATAAAGTATTTTGATGTATATTTATTTTCAATATATTTAATTATTAATATAATTGTGTGTATATATATTTTTTCCTGTACTAAAATGCTGCTGATTATACTCCTTCATTTTGTATATTATTATTTTTTATTTTCAATATTATTATTATTTTCATTATATTTATTAATTTGATATAACTGTATATATAAATATATTTTTTTCCTGTAATAATATATTGATGGTTATACTACATCGTTTTGTATATTTTTTATTATATATTTATATATTCCTCGTTCGTATTTCTTATGCTATTATTATTTTTATTTTATTTTTTGATCATATATATTCCATCATTTGATTGTATATTTATTTTCTATTTTGATTATATATTATATATATATATTATATATATATATATATATATATAGATATATATATATATTACAGGTCGTCCGATAAGTGAGTGGCGATTCGGGAACAATTTATAAATAAAAGATAAAGGATAATAAAAATTTTATTAGAAGGAATGTTATTATTAGTAAACTTACAATTAATTCGATAATTAATTGTCATAGGGATCAACCTGATCGCCATTTACACGAACAGCAAGCTGTATGCGTCTCCATGTCCTGTCCGACATTTTTTGTAAAAGTTCTTTATCCTCATTGATGTCACTTAACACAACTTCTGCGATTTTTGTCAGATCAGATTCACTTTGAATTTTACGGCCATTAATCTGCATCTTGAGGATTCCCCAGAGGGTATTATCCGGGGTAGTCAAGTCCGGACTCCGCGGAGGCCAAGGTACAGGACCATACTTTCCGATCCATCTGCCAGGAAAATTTCTGTCTCGGAACTCACGCGCAGCGAAAGCGGTGTGTCCTGGAGCACCATCTTGATGAAAAATAGGGTTGCGAATATTCGTATTTCTTAAAGCGGGTAGAAATCTATTCTCCAACATATCGATATAACTTCCTGAAGTAATTCGATCAGTGCACACAAATGGACCAATTAAACAATGCGCTGATATTGCACACCATATCATGATTCGAGGGGGATACTGTTTTACTTGATCATAATAATGAAGATTTTCTTTCGACCAAAAAAACGAAAATTTGCTTTTGCCATCGCCATAAAGGGCACATTCATCACTGAAGAACGTACGATCTCTCTCGGCTTTACTTGGTAAAGCTTCAAGAATTTGTTGACAAGCATTAACTCTGACAATTTTATCTTGTGGCGATAAAAACTGAACGGAGGTTGGGCGGAAAGCTTTAAAATGCAAGTCTTTTTTCATCAAATCATGCAGTGTTGATTTCGGAGCATTTAATGCAGATGCACGCCTACGAATACTTTTGGTTGGCGATTGTCGAATTGACACTTGAACATCATCTTCCAATCTTGCTCTTGCTTTGGGGCCACCACGGCGTTTTTTATCAATTATCATCCCAGTTATGAATAAGTTGTGTTCCATTTTCTAATAATTTCGCCCTTTGGCGGCACATCATTAAATCTTTGTTCAAACCTTTCGCGTACTACCTTCATGCAATGCTTGGTTTTTCCAGATTCATGCCACCATGTTGCTGCTAATATCTGTGCTTCATATGTGTAGGGACTTTGATCACAAATTTTATCAACACGTGCGTCTACCTCAGCCATTGCAACGCCAATAATTAGAAATAATAAAAATAAAACAATGAAAAACCAGAACAAACAGGAATAAACATGAATTACTGCAAAATTAAAAATTTGGATTTCATGTGAAGCTAGCTTAATTGAAAAAAGCATAGACATTTATTAGATATCAAAGATATTAGTACACTATGCTAACTGACATAAAATCGCCACTCACTTATCGGACGACCTGTATATATATATATTTACCTCGATCGTATTTCTTGAACTATTATTAATTTTTATTTTGATCATATATATTCCATTGTTTGATTGTATATTTATTTTCTATTTATTTCGTGAAAATGTATTCATTAATTCGTCTAAATAAACAGAATGATGTGTTTTATTTAATTGTTTTGGTTGTAAACGACATTATTATTTAATTATATGAAATGGCTGCCTTCTAAAACGGCTGACGGATTTCTAAGCCAACTGTGAAAAATATCTGGCTAGCGCAATGTGGCAGTTGAAAAGGAAAATATATATATATATATATATACACATCTGCCTTCTAGTATTCTACGTCAAATGGCTGGTTAAGCAAGAATATATGCTTTGATTAAATAAATAGCTTAATCTGGCAACTCAACCCTAATAATGTACACCTGAACAAGCCATTTACGCCTTCTAAGTCAACTGGTTGGTTAAGCCAACTGGCGGATTAAGCCTGAATATATGCTTTAATTAAATAAATAGCGCAATCTTGCAACTCATCCAGTTGCCAACTGGCTGATTAGGTCATTATAAGACAGCGGACGCTTGGCTGAAGTCTTAATATGCGCTTGGCTCCTGCCAAGCGAACACCTCTCTTCTTCTCCTTTCTCTCTCTCTCTTAGGTTAGATATACCCCTTTGGGGAGTGAGGCCGTCCCAGCTTCTCCCTCAAAGAGGTCTCCCCCAGCGGCGGGAGTTTATTGCAACTTGGGGGATAACTCCGCCCCCAAGTTGCATAACCCATTGTTGCATAACATCGTGCAACAATCCCATTTGTTGCATATACTCTTGCAACATTCCCCCTTGTTGCAAAACTTTATGCGACATTTTCTTTGCAACATTGATCAACACTTGCAATTGCATAGCACTCTCTCCTTTTGTGCCCATTCTACTGCTGTATCCTCCAGCGCGGGACACGTCAACGCGAAGAAGCGACGTCTAACCGAAATATCAACGCGCTGGTGCCCAAACTTCCTCAAATCTCCGTGCAGCGGGCTGTCTACGGTTGGCCAGATTGGCAGTCGACGGCCTATTGCGTGGCACGGTCAGAGTGCCGATCGGCTCCTGGGGCCGGACCTATACCATCGTGCTATTTTTTTCATTTACGGGGAACAAGTGCCTGCTCCCCAAACTACTCTTACTCTCCGGCGACATTAAGATTAATCCAGGCCCCACTGCAACATACACATTATGGTGGAGTGAAAATGGACCCGAAATTTCTTTTTTTCAAATATCGAATTGGAATACCTGCAAAGGTTGTCAACGGGCTACTGTCAATGTTCCCTCAAAATTTGATGTCCCTTGAAGTAATTGTTCAGGGTCCCCAGCGAAGACAAAAAATCGCTTCCTAATTTGAACATTTCTGGCAGCATGCCGCTACTTTGTGTGTGTGTGTATGTATATATATATATATATATATAAACAAAGAACACAGAACTCACCACGTGGAGGTAGCTGCGCTTCGAGTTCCAGCCTAGCTCATCCCAACCAACCAACCTTATTATGGACTTTTGTCTAAGTCTTATTCCTTTTCCTGCTTACCGAACTATGTTGTGATTTAGTATTGAAAAATGGCATTGTTTCTTGATTCCAATCTCACTCGAATGAATCCATCCCTTCGTTCTTTTCCACAAACTGTAGCTGCTGCTTCTGTTACTAGCTTAACACATCTTTCTACGGCCTGTGTGTGACATGGCATCCCAAGTATGCCTCCAAAATCTGATTGTTTGGAAGCGAACTCTCTCAATTCCTTCTCCGTTAATTGCTGCAAAAGCGGAGGACTTAATCGCCCTTCTTCTTGCCAGTTAATAAGATCAATGTATTCTTTTGCTCCAAAGTTCAGCCTTGGTATTGTAAAGTTTCGGATTTCCTTTTGTGTTTTGTTTCTTGCAAGCATAATTCTTCGAATTGCCAGCTCTCTTATATGCTCCTGATCATCGGTGATCATGGAGAACAATAGGTTCTCTGGGTGAGCAAAATAAGTGTTGCGTTGTATTAAAGAATCCACAACGTTTCTCAGCTCTAGTGGAAGGTATTTTGATCTTGAAATCGTTTCCCAGATATGTCTTCCTCCTTCTGTGCATGAAGATTTTGACTTAATGGTAAACCACATTGGAGCATAAACTTTCATTACAAATGTTGCTAATGCACGAAGGTTCTCTGATGGTTTATCTTTAGCAATGTATAAGAGTACAATTCGATTTGCTGTAGTTATCCACCTTGCATGAGATAAAGTTCCTCGATTTTTTGCAGACAAATCGTGAGAGCATTTACCTGACACACAGCTTTTCAGATTTCAAGCAAATACTTCTGGTCCGTACTTAAGTCTTCATTTGCTATGTATGGTATATCAGCTTCAATTTTATCAAACCCTGGAACTGGAATTTGTTCACAATTTTTCAGTGCTTTGCCAACTGTTCCAGAGAAGGTATCAGGTCCTGTTGTGCTCCCATCAGTGTGATATAACAAGTGGCGAAGTGGAAGTTCGTTAGCGTGCAACTGACATATTAGCCACTGCAAAGGTTTACCTAATGTCAATTCTAAGAGGCTAATAATTCCATTATAGCTTCCTGTGTTTGCAGGAGTTCCATCACATCCAATAGCCACCAGCTCATCAATGTTTTGAACATTTTCTGATAAAAACTGAATTAACGAATCTTTAATACCATGAGCAGTACCAGAGACAGGTACAATATGACCAACATAGCAAGACCCTGGTTCTCTTACTAAGGTTATGTGTTCTTCAATGACCGACTTGTAATAATATTTTTTGCCTTGCTTGATATGACATTTAGTTTTATTTTTTCTTCCATCAAAATATAGAGCTTTTAAGTGTTCCTCATTATCTTTTTGTTGCATTTTACGCCGTATTTTCGTCCTTTCTCTTCTAATTTTGCTCCTATCAATTACGAGGGAGGTATCCTCATTTTCTATTAGACCAACATCTTGCAGGGCAGCAGATGCCAAAGATGCACCTGCCCGGTCAGATATGCCGTATCTATCACAAACTTGTGCAACATTTCCTAAATTAACTCTCATTTGTTGATGCGAGTTAGACGGTCTAGCATCTTCAAAAGCTCTTGTTTGGGTTGGGTTTGATTCTTTCCCTGAGTAAGCTGAAATGTCACCCTCCGAATCAGAAAAATCAAGACCTAGGCCTACAGCATCATCATCAGTTGAAATGCTTTTGTTAATTCGAGAAAGTTCCACTTCTTTTCGTTTCATATTCTTTTTAAGTTTTTCAGTTGTTATTTTATCTATGTTCCCAATTGCTATTTTTCTATCTCCTCTTTGATCAGTGAGAAAATTTTGCTCAATGCGAAGAACCTATTAGTCTTATCACAGTGACACGAATCAAACTCACATTTGCAGCCAGCAATATCAAATAAATTTTTAGCTTTTTCTCTGAACAACTGTAATTTGTTTTGATAATTTGGGTTTCCTTTTCTTTCTTTGTATGGCTTTATCAACACCATATATTTATTATGATAGGAGTGAATAAGCTGCAAAACTCTTTTGTGAGAAACTGTTGGAATTGAGGCCTTTACCCAAATATTTTCAATATCTACAGCGACTCTTTCTGATACGTCAGAGACTCCAGGATCTTTGTTATTATTACTGAATTTTATGTCAGCTCTTACCCATAAATAATGTCTAAACTTTTCTTCATAGGTTGGAAGCCTATTGCTATTTAGTTCTTTAGCAGTGCCAAAATGTGGGCATATACTGTACTACACTGCCTTGTCTTTGCTTTTTATCCATTTTAATATTTCTGAAAAAAATAGAATTAATGTAATTAAATCAGAGAATTACAATAAATAAATATTTATGCATGCAAAAACGGTTAAGTAGTTAGACTAATAGGCTAAGCTAAACTGTAACACATCTCGTCACTGCACGCACTTTAGAAAGACTGAGTGACTGAGGCTCAAAATGTGACAGTTTTTCAAGGTCAGTGGGGAGCCTCTTACTGAAACAGCAGCTAGTTCAAATTTGGTGGACATTTCAATTAGCGTCATTTACAACTTTTCCTAGGTATTCCAAATTGATATTCTAAAATTTATATTTTCGCTCCACCCTATTACACATGTCACCATGCACAAAGACAAAGACACAATAGGAGCATGAGACACATACAGAAGCATATTATTTACATATTACAGTACAACGTAGATGGCCTCAAAAACAAAATCATGCAGCTTAGGGAATTCGTACACAAACAAAACATTCACATAGCACTTATACAAAAAAACAAAACTAAAACGCACACACAAAACACCCACCATCCCTGACTTCACGGCGATCCGTCAAGATCGTACGGTCAGTGGGGTGGACTCATCACTTACATACGTAAAAGCATCAGCTACACTGATGCCACCCAAAACATTACAAACACAATCCAAGCAGATAACACGATAGAAATGCAGGCAGTTGACATTAAAACACGCGCAAAACACACCACCACACTCATCAACATTTACATTCCACCAGATAGTTCACCTCAGGTGCCAGCCAATTACAAATCACAGTTACACAATCTGGCCTCTCTCACTAGAGTCATCTTAGGAGGAGAATTCAACGCTAAAGACACTAGTTGGTACCTGCACAACCAAAGCAACACAAGAGGCGCCAACATAGCCACACAACTAAACAGCCTCTTCATTCTTAACAATACAGAACATACACACATACCACATCAAGCAGGATACTCAAACTCCTCCCCAGACATAACGTTCTGTTCCCCCTCACTAGCAATACATACACAATGGAGAACAGAAAAACAACTGTCATCAGACCACCTGCCCATCATCATTACAACACGTTCTGCACTCTGCCCCAGCAGCCTCAAGCACACTTACAGAAATTACAAGAAAGTTGATTGGGAACAGTTCAAAATACAGGCTGAGGAACAATTCACCATATTAAACAGCACACCCATCATAAATATCAATACAACACTCAAGACATTTAATCAGATCATCAATAATGCAAACAAATACATTCCCAAGAGCTACATTAGGAAATACAACCCAAATTACACTAAAGAAATAGCACACCTCATAAGGCAACGTAACAACCTCAAACATAACACAAAAACACCAAACACAGAAGCCACAAAACAGCAATTACAACAGCTCAACACAGAAATAAACAACAAACCTAAAGAAAACAAACAGAAACATTTAGGGAATTCATAACAACACTAAACCACTCCACAGATACATCCAGGCTATAAAAGACTATAAACAGCATTACCCATTCTAACAGCGGCATTCACACCTCACACGCGGCTATTTGTCGCAGCCAAAATAATATCCCAACATATACACAACAAGCTAACATTCTAGTTAATCACTGCGCAAAGATAAGTCACTTAAACAGAGACAACAACCAGAAACACGCAGACAGACAAACAGCCAGACACAAGAAAACCTACGGACTCGACACGACCATTACACCCTTCAATACAGACTAGACCACCAAGATCATCAAAAACATTAAGAATTCGAAGGCAATGGACCAGACAACATATCTAATATACACCTTAAACACTTGGGCCCACAGAGAATACTAGCTCTCACAAAGATCAGCACATATTCATACCAACACTGTATTATTCATGACCGTGGCCGGTCGATTCGCCGACGGACGTTTCGCCGAACGGACGATTCGCCGACGGCTGTTTCGCCGAACGGACGATTCGCCGAACGGACGATTCGCCGAACGGACGATTCGCCGAATGGACTGTCATTAATAAAAAAAACAAATATAATTTAAATACGAAAATTAGTTGTTAACTTTTATAATTTAAGTCTTGCGTTTGTGCCTTTATAGTTTAAGCTATTCTGAAACGTTTGTTCGTTTGTTGCCTTTTTCAAGTCTTAGTAACTTATGTCTTAGGTTTTCGCACTTAAAATTGCAGTCATCCTGGAACTTTTACATTGTTCACTGTTCAGTAACCCACAATGCCTCTTCAATTTATTGATTCAGAGAAAGGCCATAAAAAGTTAGTACACCCTTGACGATTGGTTATGTTAAGTCATGATATTTTCGTTAGTTTACTGTTAAAACATACGAAAATATCACGACTTAACCTAACCAATCGTCATTTTTTTAAATAATATTAGTAATAGTTTCTCTAGACAAATTGTATCTGTAGACAAATTATTGTAGTTAAATTGTATCTGTAGACTAATTGTTGGGGATAAATTGTTGTAGACAAATTGTTGTAGATGAATTGTATCTTTAGACAAATTGTTGTAGACAAATTCGCCGGACACCCTCAAAGTGAATTCCATGGTCTAAAACGAAAGCTTTAAATTATACAATATACACCGCCGAGATATAAACATTTTATATACTGTAGTATTATCGATATAAATTTATTTAAAAAAGGTATCTATGTTTTTACGTCAAGCGTCTATAACTGTCAATTTAACATAATTTAATATTTTAACAAAATAATTCAATAACATTTAATAATAACCTTTAATAACATGTCATAGAAATATTAATGACAGTCCATTCGGCGAATCATCCGTTCGGCGAATCGTCCGTTCGGCGAATCGTCCGTTCGGCGAATCGTCCGTTCGGCGAATCGTCCGTTCGGCGAATCGTCCGTTCGGCGAATCGTCCGTTCGGCGAAACAGCCGTCGGCGAATCGTCCGTTCGGCGAAACGTCATTCGGCAAAATGTCTGTCGGCAAAACGTCCGTCGGCGAATCGACCGGGTACCTTCATGACATATGGAAACAAAGTAAAATTATTACACTATTCAAACCAAACAAAAATCGGATCAATCCCAGAATAGGCACCTGAAATCATTTTTAGGTGCTTAATCTGGGATTGAGGCAAAACACAGGTGCTTAATCTGGGATTGAGGAAAAAAAATATAAACAGTTTTTAGAGATATAATTTCATTGTTTTTATCAATATTTGAAAAAATCAACTCTAACCTAACCTAACCTAATCTTTTGCTATATCTTCTGCTTTTTTGGTTAGTTTTGCTATTCTTACCAGTTTGATTTTTACCTGATTTTCACATTTAATATTTTATTAATAATATTATTCGATATCTAAAATTTTTCTTTATTCATTAAACCACTTTAAACCTTTTATAACTTTGCCTTTATTACATTTGTAATAAACTTTGTATAAACAATAAATTTTGTAATCATCAGGTTTTTTTTATTTAATTCCTTGCAAGGTGCCTATTCTGGGATTGAGGTTGAACGCAGGTGCTTCATCTGGGATTGAGGTACATCAGGTGCCTATTCTGGGATTGACCCCAAAAATCTAACAGAACCAGCTTCCTATAGACCCATTACTTTACTATGCACACCTTCCAAAGTAACAGAAAGACTCATCTTACAAATCACCAACCCACACATACCACTATCGCCTGCTCAACATGGATTCAGACCTCACCACTCAACCACAACATTACTCACTAACCTCACGCAGCACATCATGGATGGCATCAACTCCAGACGACCAGCTCAACGTACACTATTAGCAACAATAGACATTAGTAAAGCATTTGATGCTATCCCACGCTTCCCTCTCATAAACAAACTACTCAACACAAACATGCACAATAACACCAAAGGTGGCTGAGCAACTATCTTTCAGGAAGATACTCACATGTCACATTCAATGGCAAGTCATCCAAAAACAAGCTTTTTCCGAACGGGGTCCCTCAAGACTCTGTTCTCTCACCAACACTGTTCAACTTATACATGCATGACATTCCAACACCCATAGATAGATAACAAGCTTACCTTATCATCATATGCAGATGACATCACTCTAACATCCACCCACAAAAACATCGACACCGCTGCAAATAACCTACAAACATACATAAACAGTATACAAGACTGGCTCACACACACAATAGACTCAAAGTAGCGCCTCAAAATCAATCATCACCTTGCTAACAAGTAACAGAAAAGAACACCAGATAACTCCACAGATTACACTAAACAACACCAACATTCCACACACTCACAGGACCAAAATATTTGGGGGTCACATAGAACACATCATTATCTTTTGCAAACCACATTCAGGACATTAAAAACAAATGTACGTCAAGACTTAACACGCTTAGGGTACTAACAGGCACAAACTTTGGATACCAGCAGGAAACAACATCACTCATATACAAACAATATATTCGCTCAGTTATGGACTATGCTAGCCCATGCTGGGGACCCATTATCTCAAACACACGCATAAACACCTTACAGACAATACAAAACAACGCACTTCGTATCATTAGAGGATGTACTCAAACAACACCAACGGAACACCTGCACACACAGAAACAAAAATACTGAAAGTTAGGGAACATATAGACATGAGGGGAACACAATTCATCGCTGCAGCGACAACTAACCCACAACACCCTTGCCACTACATGTACAATCATGCACCAACACCTCGCACCATTAAGGTAACACCAGAGAGACATTATAACCAAATACTCCATTCCATACCACGCCATAATTATCCTTTTCAACCCTGAATTAAGATATAGGTTTAAAAAAAATTTTTTTTTGCATGAAATTATTTATTTGAATCATAAAAAATGCATTAATGTTGTTAAAATAGAGAAATATATAAAAATAATGAAATTATAGCATGATGCCAAATGGCATCATTCGGGAGTACCCTTAAATAAATTCACCTTTGAACATAAAATAAAAAAGTCTGAACTCTTTAAAAAAAAATAATTTTCCTCTGAAAAGCTATATAAATGATTGAAATTGGCTAAATTGGCAGCAAATATGCATAAAATAGTTGAATTACTGGTATACGGTATTTATATTCATTCATTTTGTATGGTATTGTATAAAACAGTTTCTTTGGTTGGTCAAGCACAATGCAACATTACACTTTACACAAATCACTCGTGCATATGCCGTCACACAGTTTTTACACCTTCGTTTTTGCTCAATACAGCTTGGCATGTGAGCCATGTGGTTAAATCTGGAGGATTCAGCTGGTTGAAAAGTTGTTTTTCTTTTTTTTTCCTTTTGTGCTTCTTCCAAATTTGGTCTTCCTCTTTTTGTTGTGGCTACCAAATTAGAATTGATAAGCCCTAGTGCAATATCCTCTTTGAAGTCACAAAGAGACATGTGTTTTACTTTGTTTTTGGTACATACCCTACGGTACAGCAACCAACCATTCACCACAGAGAGGTCCATTAGGTAAAAGAAAATTCTTGTATACCATTTTTTCGACTTGAAATCTATTCTATATAGCTCCATTAGCATGTCGCAGAGATCAACCCCCCCCATGTATTTGTTGTATTCTGTTATTGCATGCGGCCTACAAATATTGATATGCTCATTTTTACTCCTATCCCATCTTCTAGCATCAGTTACTGGCTGTAACCCTGCATATGTTGATAGGCAGTGCACTGACTTATTGTCATACCATTTGATAACAACAATATTTGAATTAGTTTCAACCCTATAATCATAACTGCCTCTTCCTTCCTTTTTCAATTGCTTATCTTCATTCAAAATGCAACCTTTCAGTCTGTTTGGTCTGATGGTCGATAAACAAAGGATTCCTTCATCCTTCAATTTCCTTGCTAAAGCAATGGACGAGAACCAATTATCAAAATAAAGTTTGTAATTGAGGTGTCTCGGAATACCTTCAGCAAGTCGCATAACAAAATTGGATGAAACTCCCATACCCTCTCCCAAATCAGCTGCTTGTGTATTTGTTTTACCAGTATAAAGCTCAAAATCATATACATAACCACTGGCTCCAGCCCTAGCAAAAACTTTATATCCCCATTTATGAGGCTTCTTTGGATTATACTGTTTTAGTGAAATGCGAGCTTTCGTGGGAATTATCTGCTCATCGATGCATTGATGTTCTTCTTGTGACTGCTTCTTGCAGTTATTTCTTATAGCATCAATTAGAGGCCTGATTTTATAGATTTTATCATAGTCTGCATGACCTATAGGCTTTTGTAGGGTATTATCATTGAAATGAAGATAGCGTTTTATTTCATCAAACCGATCTCGACTAATTGCGTTAGCAATTTGATCTATTCTCAATGTCTTTTTCCAATATCGATTATAACTTGGAACTCTAATGATTCCTGTTAGCATTAGAACACCTAAAAAAGATTTCAATTAATTTTCATTGAGCTTCAAAACTTTACCATCTTTTTGAAGTGCATACATATTGCATTGCTCTGAAATATGCTTGATAATGTTATCATCGAAAAACAGACAGAAAAAATAAATAGGAGGCTTCTCACTCAATGAAGCGTCTACTGAAAGGCTATCTTTCCATTCTATATCATTTGGTGGCTGAAAGTCGATTTTACGCCACTTGTTCATATCAGGCCTATTTCGGGAATTAGTTGTGGTGTGAGACACTAACCTTGAGAGAGGGACATTATCAACATCACTTTCATCAGAATACTCCACTTCCAAGTTTGGATTTTGATGCACAATATTTATAAAATCATCTTCAGTTTCGACTTGAATATTTGAATCTTCTTCCTCGTCATCATCTTCAACCTCTGAGAGATCGCCATCAGGAAGAAAAATTAGTCTAAGAGCTTCAGATAAGCTCAAGGATTTACGCCGTCTGGTATTTCCCCCAAAATGTGATTCTGAAGTTGATGGAAACTGATCAGGAGGGCTGGAAGCCATTTTCTGATCTGGAAAGAATAAATTTTATTTTAGAGGAATCTATGTTGTAGAAAGAAAAAGTGGTTTGCAATTGAATGGTTTGTAATTTATACTTATTCTAAGAAGCGAATTAACTAAAATTTATATATACGGTGTATATACTGTATATAAATACAAAATCTTGAATAAAATATTTCTGGAATATTCTTGAGCTGATTTTCAAATATTGACGTAACTCGCGAATGATGCCAAATGGCGTCGTCATTATAACTATTTTGTTTTATAAACTACGTTGAAGATGAAATAAGACAAAAAGCATATAAAAGAAAGAGATATTCTTTACATTTTGCATACTGTAAAAAAAAGTGTAAAAAAGAATGTATAAATACCTTATATCGTAGAAAATGCAAGTTTCTTCCAATCAAGCAAATGCAGTGAATTTCAAACGCAAACTTCCCGTTGAACTACAGCAGCACACTGAAAATAAATCTTGGAGTGAAAGCGTTATTCACACAAAAGGCAGGCATGAGACAGGAGTAGAACGATTTTCGGCTCTAAATATATCGTACATAGAGCTCAATATTCGTTGAAAAATTCATGAGTTCATATGGCATCACGCGGGGGGAAAGGGTACCAGTCACTTCACGTAATGCCTATAGCATTTCCCGTAAAATCTGTTACCGTCAATCGCGTGAAATGAATTGTTTACACAGTAACTGTAACACACACACACACACACACACACACACACACACACACACACATATATATATATTAGGGTGTTTCATACCTATAGGGTAAAATAAAAATGAGCTTGGAGTTTTAATCCACACGTTTCTCCGTATTCTAAAGAACAAGAAAACACGTTTGTGCACGTTTGAACCAGATCGCGCTGCATTTAGAGGTCCCCAACTTTGACGACTTTTTGTCAGTTCATTTCTCGCCTGCCTGCAGTGAAGACGGTTTTCTTCGTCACTTGAGCGGTTCGTGTTGTATAGCCTATTGGACAACTATGGAGGTAATTATATATGCTACTAATTATCTCATTTTACTGTGGTATTGAAATTTATTATTATTTAATTTCTGTCATTTTACTGTGGTAGTGATATTTATTATTAATATTACATGAAATTAATTAGTCTGTTGCATATTGGACAACTAAGCTGGTAATTATTTATGATACTAATTAATGTAATTTTACTGCGGTATTGAAATTTATTTAATTAATGAATTGTCAAAGAGAACGTAGTGTACACGTATCAGTTTTATAAATAAAGAAAAGCAGTAACTGGGACTCGAACCAGTGTCATAGCCGTTTGGCGGCATCGCTCAAGTCGGCGTACACAGCACGCTATCCACTCCCTAGATGGTGTAGTGGATAGCGTGCTGTGTACGCCGACTTGAGCGATGCCGCCAAACGGCTATGACACTGGTTCGAGTCCCAGTTACTGCTTTTCTTTATTTAATTAATGAAATTAATTACGATGTGAAATTATTTCTGTGGAATTATTTAGTTTGTTTTCTTTTCCAGGTGTCTACCAGAGCGAAAACAGAAGTGTTTCTTATTGGCCAGACGGATGCGAACATCACATCAAGTGGCCTTCCAACTCAGTTGCAAGTATTCAAAAAGTACTTTTACCACCAAAAGGAGCAAAAATTTGGACGTACTAAATGCCTGAACCTGTGCCTGGATGCCTGTCTCATATTTTGGGAGAGAGCGAGAATCCCCATGATGCGTCGAGATTCGGCCTTGAGGAAGATGGAATCCCTTCTCAAGGAATACGACCGGCTTGTGAAGCACAAGTCACATAAAGCAGAGTCCTTCCGAGTGAAGGAGGCGATGTTCAAGGAGGCAATAGCGAAGGAGATCATGGACATTGCTCATTCACAGGCTAAGGAAATGATGAAGAATCAGGAGGACATCCACTTTCTCGACATGCAGCGTGAAGATCCAAATTCCTGCAGCATGGGCCCTGTTGACATGAAGCTTCACTATAAGGAGATTAGGAAAAGGAAGAGGCTGGACAAGATTAAGGAACAACAGGAGAAGGCCAGGAAGGAACAAGGAGCTGCAGAAGATACGGGGGCTTTAGTGATTTCAACTTCGTCAGAGACTGACTCAGATGTCGTTGACCCAACCGTGGAAGTTTTTCCATCCTCCTCCAAGGGAAATACCAAGAAGCGACGCAGGAATCTGATCTCACAGGATGTGACGACTACCTACGATCGGCTGAATATTTCGTACCGCGATTCAGCTATGTCGTACGCTGCAGCGGCTAAATCACTAGGTTTTGACTTGGATGAACTGTCCATTTCTGCCAGTACCATGTACCGCACACGCAAGGCTCTCAGGAAGGTGGCTGCTGAAAGTTATCAATCCGACGAAGTTTGTCCTGGTCAGCCTCTTGTCTTGCATTGGGACGGTAAGCTCCTACCTGACAATGAGCAATGGAAGGAGAGCGTTGACCAGATCGCCGTCCTCGTCTCTGGCGACGGCAAGGAGAAGTTGCTCGGCGTTCCTAAGGTGACGTCCGGAACCGGCGAGAAGATAGCGCGAGTTTGCTTGGATTTGGTCAAGGAACACAGGATGGAAGAGCGCGTGCGGGGACTGTCTTTCGACACGACAGCGTCGAACACCGGGATTCATATCGGGGCCTGCGTCCCGATTGAGAAAGGTCTTGGCAGAGAACTCATGTACTTCCCCTGTCGGCATCACATCTATGAAGTCATCCTCAGCTCCGTCTTCAAGCGTGCATACGGCCCTTCAAGTGGCCCCGATATACCCGTTTTCAAGAGGTTTCAGGCACAATGGAAGTTCATCGACCGGTTGGACGTGCGGCCGTACGATTTTGCTCAAGTCAATGACTCTATGAGGGAACTGAGGGAGAAGTCAGTCCTGCTGGTGAGAGGGATGGTGAGCACGTCGCATCAGCGCGATGACTACAAGGAACTGCTACAGTTGGTTCTCATCTTCCTGGGAGAAGCAAAAGTGGTGGATTTCCCTCTCAGAGCCCCTGGCGCTTACCATCACGCTCGATGGATGGCGATAGCCATCTACTCCTTGAAAGTAATTCTACTGAAGAAGCAGTTCAAGATGTCGAGTCACGAGTTGGAAGCTCTGACAGCCGTAGGTCTCTTCGTGTCCCTCGTCTACATCCGAGGTTGGACTCGTGCTGCAACCTCAAGCAAGGCTGCCGCAGTTGATCTGGAATTTCTTCGTGACGCGGAAGCCTTTGCCATGTCGGGATATTCGTGTGTTAACGCTGCGCAAGAAGCCATGTCTCGACACCTATGGTACATCTCTGAGACTCTTATTGCCATGGCGTTCTTCGACGCAGATGTGGCAGATGAAGAAAAGGCTCAGATGGTCGTCAGTTTGGGTAAGCTCGCATCGAAAAAGGAACTCAAGCGACCCCAAGGAAGAACGTCAGGAATCTTGCCTCGAAACACCTGGCGGAGTTCGTGACAGGAAAGACGATGGCTTTCTTCCATGCATTCGACTTGGACACAGAATTCTTGAAAAAGCCAGTTGCCGAGTGGACTGAAGTAGAGGGCTTCAAGCAAGCAGCGGCAACTATTAACAAAATCTCTGTCGTCAACGATCGGGCCGAAAGAGCCATCGCGCTCACCAAAGAGTTCAACTGTTCTCTGACGAAGAACGAAGAGCAGAAGCAGTATTTGCTCAAAACTGTGATGCAGCATAGGGCGAAATACCCGAATAAAACCAAGAAGGATTTCATGGACAAATGATTCGCAAGAAGTGGTTATGTTTTTTGTATCTTTGTGAAAATGTGTAGTGAAATGGTACTCGTTTGTTGAATAAAAATTCATTGACAGATTTTTGTTTAATTTTTTTCCGTTTATGATCTGCCAGAGCATCAAACTGGGGACCCGTAAACTTTAAACTATTGAATTAATACTTCGGTTTATCAGTCTCCTCAGCAAATGGAACAAGGGGATCCATGTGGATTAAAATTTTTCCAAACTTTTAATTTATGAAACACCCTAAATTATTATATAATTATATATATATATATATATATATATATATATATATATATCCTGAAAAAAAAATATGTAGATATATTTCAGTATAAGGTACCTAAGCGCCAAAATTAAAATTCGCCAGAAATCGCCTCCAAAGTTCAGCAATATTCTGGCAATAATATCTCTGTTATTAATTGAGCTAGAACGTTCATTTTTGGCTAAATTAGAGTTATAAATATGCTAATGAAGATGTTGATGAGTTTTTGGAATAGATTTTCATATTTTATATATATATTTTTTAATTTTTTGATTTTCTTATTATGCCGAACTTTGGGTGAACTTTTGGCTGGCGATAGAGGTGAAAAAAGTAGTTCGCTTCATAAGATTTTCAACCATACTTCTTGTGTCGTAAGGTCATTATAACCCAAACCACGCGATAGAGGAAGGGTGGAAATAGTGATATCCATCAAAAACACGTTTTCGCCTGTGGTGGCGCTTAGGTATCTTAAGACGCGCGACCCCTTATATATATATATATATAATATATATATATCAGTGGCGGCTCGTGGTAATTTTACTTATGCATGCAGTCACATGCATTACAGTGTAGTACATATTAGATAAGCTGTATTTTGTCTTTTATGGTATTCTTATGAGTTATGTAGTAACCGAGGATAGAACCAATATTATATTAATAATATTAATAATAATTTTAACTTTATTTTTTTAACTTAAATAATAATTTTAAATTCATTGAGTATTTTATTTACGCATGCATTGCATGCATTGCATTCATTAAGAAGCCGCCCCTGATATATATATATATATATATATATATATATATATATATATATATTAGGGTGCATCATCAAAGTATATAAAAAAATTAAATGTCTAGTTTTGACCTGTCCCAACTAAAGTTTTTTTCCAGTATGAAAAAGAAACCAGGGGCTAATTTTTTTTTTAATTGGAGTTGGTTTAGAGGTCCCCCCAAACTTTGAAAAATGTCCATAATAGCGGCGATGGCCCAATTTCGGACATTTACCCAAAACTGTATACGATTTTCAAAATTTCATATAAAAATGCTGACAATTTTATTCTAAATGAACAAAGTCATGTTATTATTGAATTCAACTACTTTTATTTAGATACAAAAACGCTGCCTATCATTAGAAAAAGCATCTTAAGTTCATTTCTATAGATTACGTTGATACATTTATCGTATTACAAATTATTAAAATTATTAAAATACTCCATAAACACTCACCAAAGAAACATTGAGAAAAACAGTCAGTTTTTGCGCTTCAGCCTCAGATTTTGGGTTTTCTTACGATCCTTCTCTACTACTTGGAGAACATTTTGATAATGTTCATCAGATCATGCAGTGTCAATAAAATCAGTTGAGAGCTTAACACCTCTCTCCGCGGCATCATTCACAACATTCACTGCAGCCACATTATCCTTGCTAGCAATATATGCGGCACTAGAGTCCCATTGAGTGACAGGGAGCTGAAGAAAACTGGCATCAAGCTCCAAACGGTAGAATGTGAACCAGGAGTCCACCCCAACCAAGTCACACAGGCGAGTTGTTGCCGTAATTACTGGAAACTTCGGCTTACCCCATCCAGCACCAGAACGATTTATTGGGGCACGTAGTTCATCAGATGACATAGTAGCAAGAAGGGCATCTGCAATGACTTGGCGTTCCAGTGGTGGTACTCGTAAACTAAATAGTGCCAGAGGTACCATTTCGGCTGTTAGATACCACAAGTGGCGCTTGAGTGCTTTTAGTCCTGATTGTGCAATACCTTTATTGATGACTTCATATTTAAACAAGCGTTTGTACAGTTGCAAATCATTCCAAGGTGCATTAACAGCTTTCTTGCAGCTGAGCCATCACACAACATACACATGAGTGACAAATGTGGCAAATTCACGGATCTTTGGAATTTGCCGGCGAGTTGTAATTGTACCTGGTGGTAGTTTGCTAATTTGTGTTTCACTAAGCGTTATTTTCAAACTGTATATCACTTTTGCAAGCCATCTTGCTCGGTGAAGAGCACCTGGACGTCGAAAGTTCACTTCACCATCTGCAGCACCCAAATAAACCAGAGTTAGTTCAGTAAACTCGTGGTAGTCATCTCGTTGATAATCGACGACTTCACTAGCATGACTAACTAATCATTTCCATTTTCATTGAAGCCAGCAATTCCTGTGCTTCTGGACTATGATCACTTGGACGAAACGGAAGAGATTGGCTGGAGTTATGTGGCACTAAATCCCAGTTACTGCGAAGTCTGGAAAACAAAGCAATTTCAGGTGAGCTTGATGATTCCACCTTCAACTCTTCAAAGATATGACATAGTAGGATTTCGCCAATATGGTGTCGACAGCCGGACCAGAGAAGAGCTCGTTTAAGTGTTTCCTGTATAGAAATGCACGCTGCTTTGAGTACTGTACATAATTTTGGAGGTACCCAGTCACCTAGTATCTCGCTTGCAATGTCTCTGGTTACCCTGCGCCTTGCCCGATCTGTTGTTGCGTAGGACGCAGCAACCTGGTTGATATCACCTCCAGCCTCAGCAATTAGTCCTTGTGTGAAAGCAGACTGTTGTGTTGGTGTCATTTTGAGTTTTGTTGCCAGAGATACCATGCCTGGCCTACTGACCAAATCAAGAGGTATAAATACTGATGTTCCACTTCGCATCTTGCGTCTTTGAGTAATCTTACTAGCAGCAGTACTAGCAACTGATTCATCACTGGAAGAGTTATCATTTACTGATTCCTCACGTGTGATATCTTTTGTGATAGCTGCAGCAGATGACACAGTGCTAGTAGAAGACTCCATGTCCTCATGAGCTCGCTTATGACGTTTTGCTTCCAAAGCTTTATGCTCAGTCTGTCTACATGTTTTTTGAGCAAGCTTCTTGTCAAATAGACCAAAGCTGGCAGCTCTATCACCTTGCATAGAACGAAGAAAAGCCAGGTCTTCTGGATTCTTTATAAGACTCTCAGCGTTTGATGGCCAAAGCTTGAATGTTGATGCCAAAAGTTTTTTCATGTCGTCAAGTCGGCGTTGAGTGGATGGAGTGTTACGACGAGTCTTATCAATAGATCGCAGTTTATTGTTGTCATCAAGGAGCTTCACAATTTTTTCACATGTTTACGTTCTGTGATCATAGCGATGTTGGCCTTGTGGTAGAATGTAGCTACTTGTTCAAGAATAAGCTTTGCTGTTGTGAAACGAGATGTAGCACCAACTAATCCAGGCCTCTCGGTGTGGGCAGCTGCACTGCAGTTGTACATCATACAACGTAAAACTTGCAAACAACTTGGCAATCTGTTTCCTGTTATTACCGCATCACTTTCGCAAATACCTGGACGAAGTCCGACCACTTCTGCAGTTTTTCGAGTTTTTGGGATACGCTTAGGTTCATCACCATCGCTCAGGGAAAGCAAATCTGTTTGACCAGATGATGTAGGCTCCATGTGTGTATCAGTATCCATGTGCAATCAGTAATTAATTACCAGTACCTTGAAAAGAAACAAAGCTGTTTTGACATGCTGCAAAAGAATTGATTACAAACATACATTTCATAGACTAAATTCATATTTTTGGCAGTGTATGACAGCTTAATAATTTGGTATGTATGTATGTGGGTGTGTATGTATGTATATATGTGTATATGTGTAAAAAGTGAATAATGAACAATTCCTACACCATCATTATATGGATTCATTGTCTTCATGCAGTACTTATGTTCGTATAGTTTTTATGTTCGAATGTCCATTTTTACATAAGAACCAAAATCGCTTAACGCGAGTTTGGATAATAATTTTACTTGTAGCTTCCTATTTTTGTTTGTGTCACAACCCTACGATCTACCATATCTATGGTTTAGTCGTATCCATTTTCCATTTGTTATAGAAGTTATTATAATTAATTATGATTGTCTTGCATCTCACCCTCGACCCTAGATTATGCATACACATTGCATGTAACAGGATTGGAACCCGTAGTTGTACTTCTTAGTCATTACTACCCACTCTTTGTCTCTAATTCGTTCTTGTAAATCTTCCTAATAATGATTTGTACTATACGTAAAAAATTCAATAACTATGACGTCACATTTCCCCTTCATCATATATCTAGTATTCAATGTATGAAAATTCTTTAACATCATACTAAGGACGAAACACTCTATAGAAGTCATTATTTATATGTTATGTAGTATAAATATAACTATTATTCGACCATATCTCCCGCCCCCATACGTCCATATCTTATCTTGATCATTATCCTATATAAATTTTATTAAATATTCATTTTTTCTCATTCGTTCGAAAACGCAAAAATACGTTCTCGTATTGTTTTTTTTATTATTTTTTTTTCAAGTGCGTTCACCCCTCAAGATATTCATAAATGCTTACTAAGATCGAATTCCGTTCACGACGACAGATTCGAACGCCTCAAAGATAAAATATCTCCGTTAAATCTGATTTCAAATTTATAACATGTTAAACATATTATAACATATTATGTATATAAATCTATATCATATGTGCCATGTACGTTGTATTATATTTCTAAACATCTTAATTGTCTATTAATATGAAACACTGTAAAAACAAAACAAAGTTATAGTAACTGTTTAATTGTAATTAACTGTAATACTTTAATTTAATATAACGTAATGTACTTTAATGAAACTGTAATTAATAATAACTTGTAATGTACTTCATTGAAACTGTAATTAAATGTAATGATTTAATATATACGGTAATGTAAGAATGTACTTTAAAATGGAAGTGTAATTAAACAATAAGTGAATATGAAGTAATCCATAATTGTAATCGTAATTGTAATGAACCAAAATTAATACGTACTCAGTCGTGTACTTAATTTGTACTTATGTGTACTATTACGAAATGATATCGCCTTCAGAAATGAAGATTCGGCAAAAATATACGATTAGTTTTTATTTTTATTTTTTTTATTATTTTTAGTTGAAATTTTTCAAACCATCTGATCATGTGTTTAAAAGGGGGGGAACTTAACCTTCAACTGTCGTCCCCCAACTTTTAGGTTTATATTATACATGTACTTGTAAAATTACAGCACTTCTTCATTAGACTTCTTCATCAAGTCACTTCATTTATAGCACTTCATTAGGACTCCCTTGTTAGCAGCCTTGCTGCGGGGAGGGGGCAGAGGCCCCTTGCCTCCTTAGTTTTTTTTAGATTCCGGCCTGAGCCATGGTCGAAAGAGGTCGAACCTCTACCCTTGTAAATTCAGAGCACTAACTGTACATTTCTAAGAAGTAAATTACAGCAAGAGAAACTTTTTATTTTTCCCTTCGAGCCTTGTTCTCTTCAGGAACTTAGTCAGTTAAGTCGACAAGTTATAAAAGAAAAGTCGATAATTTTAGTATCAGAGAAAGTATCAGAGTATTATAGAAAGAGAAGAAATAAAAACTGGCGACCCTTTGCCCAAATTAAGAGACAACCCAAGCACCATAGAAGATATTGGCATAACAGTCTGGCGAGTCTGTAGCCAAGAGTTTAACAGAGTGGCGACCGAAAAGAATTAGAATGTTATAGAAGAAATATCCGTTGCTTGCCTCATAACTAGAACCCCCGTCGATCCGAACCACCCCAGGGCCATAGACGGAGGGGTTAACAGTCTGGCGACCCTGCCAGGATAAGAAAAAGATTTTTAGAAGAAGATTTGTAGAAGAAGATTTTAACAAGAAGATTTTAAGAAGAGGCCACTCTTTGGCCAAGATAGAAATTACCCTGCCCCAGGATAAGAAAAAGATTTTAAGAAACAGATTTTAAGAAGATTTTAACAAGAAGATTTTAACAAGAAGATTTTAACAAGAAGATTTTAACAAGAAGATTTTAACAAGAAGATTTTAAGAAGAGGCCACTCTTTGGCCAAGATAGAAATTACCCTGCATCAGGATAAAACCAGTTGACCGGCGTGTCACGACTTCTAGTTCGTAACATCCACCCTTGAACCGGTGTGTCACGACTCCAAGTTCTCCACGCCTAGTTTTCATCCAAGAAGAAGTAGCCAGCAAGACACGTTTTGAAGACACGTCTTCAGGACACGTCAAGGATTTCCCCATAGAAAATTTTGTTAAGTACAGTTTGTTTTTTAAGTAATTTATAAACATTTGAAAAGTCATTATTATTAACAGTTAATATTTAGTATGGAGCCAGAATTTAACACAAAACACAGTGAACACTTCAGACACCAGTGATACATTTGTTTTTATTGAAACAGTAATTTCAAGAGAGTTAATTTCAAGAGAGTTAATTTCAAAGAGAGTTAATTTCAAAGAGAGTTAATTTCAAGAGAGTTAATTTCAGAGAGTTAATTTCAGTTATTTTCACTGTTATATTCAGTATAGAATAATTTTATTTTATGTATCAAACATAATAGTATCGTACCTTCGTGTACATTCGAGTGAAATGTTGTTTACATTTTATATTTTTGTTTGCAAATTTTTTCAAATTATTGAATTGAATTGACTTGCAAATTAAGAGAGAGAGAGTTTACAGAGAGTTTACAGAGAGTTTATAGAGAGTTTATAGATTTAGAGAGATACTTGAAGTCATTTTTTGAAGTCATTTTTTTGAAGTCATTTTTTGAAGTCAGTTTTTGAAGTCAGAAGGTTGCACCAAGAGGGTCAACCAAAACAGAGGTTAATCGTCTCCACTTGAATAGAGATCAAGTGCAGTCATTTTCCATTTTCAGTTAATTTCAAGTTAGTTTAAGTTATAGAGATACTTGATTGCATTTCAAGTAAGTCGGTTGCACCAAGAGGGTCAACCAAAACAGAGGTTAATCGTCTCCACTTGAATAGAGATCAAGTGCAGTCATTTTCCATTTTCAGTTAATTTCAAGTTAGTTTCAGAATACTTGATAAGAGGTCAAGTCAGAAGGTTGCGCCAAGACGGCCGCCCCAGAGATTTATAGAAATATTTGATCGAGTTCAAGTCAGAGAGTTTTATTTGAAGTCAGAGAGTTTTATTTGAAGTTAGAGAGTTCAAGTCGAAGTTATTTTTCAAGTCAAAGTTATTTTTCAAGTCCCAAGTCATTTCAATGCAGTCAATTGAATTCAACTTTTTCTTTGTAAGTTAAGAGAATTTAATTTAAGAAAATGTAATTTAAGAATTTAATTCAACCTGAATTGACCGGGTTGCGTCTTTAGTTAACCTTTCTTTGTTTTGTTGCAAGAAGGAAATGGACCGATTTGTCTTTTCTTTTTCATGCCATTGTTGCGTATATAAATATATAGGTAAAATGACAAATTTTATTGTTTGTAACAAAACCGTTTTTACAAAGGTTGTAACGATTTTGGTAATTATTGTAATGTATATGAGGAACATGCCGTCCCTCCGTTTGTTGAACTCTTTAAATTTTTTGTTCTAAGTAGTGTGACAAGCAATCTTTTTTTTAAAGAGCAAAGTGCTCACGAAAGACTTATTATCAATTTCAGACTTATATCCCCCGCTTAGTCACTCAATTCCCCCGAATGTAGTACTCCAAACTTTGTTTTTTTTATTTTTTTTTTATTTTAACACCCCAACCCCAGTTGAACCCAGTGTCGACCAAAACCGTTTTTACAAAAGTTTTTAATGAGTTTTATAATTATTTTGATTATATGATGACAGAAATAGCGTAACAATTAATCGATCATGTACCTAATTTATCCTGCTATGTACGATCGGGAAATTTACCCGTATGACCGCACATACCCTAAATTTCAGTCATTTAATTTTTAATAAAACTTCTACACAATAAAACATGTATTTGTCTATATGCAAACAAGTTTTCAGACTAAAATATCAAATAATTCAAATTCTATCAACATTTAACGAAAGAGTATAATTTTTCTACTTAACATGCAAAAATTATTAAACCTTTTTAATATTTTTTTTTTATTATATAAAAATAATTTTTAATGTAAAATTTAATTGAGATTATTAAAAGAAAAGATTGTTCGAAATGCTTTCCTTCCATTTCAATAACTTTTTTATTCTTGGTCGAAATTCATCTATGGTTCGATTTACTTTTGTTTTTAAGAATATTATAAAATTATGTTAGCTCATTAAAATGCATAATTGATATCTTTTTAATTTGTATTTTTATTTTTCTTTTGTTCAATTAATCGTGAGTAACTGTCCTTAAATTGTTATTGTACCATTTGTAAGGTATCAAACGAAAATTATAGTCAAATTGACATACTACTACAGTATATGGCTATGAATTTTCGTAGTCAAAATTAATTGTGTTTCAAAATTCAATTTTAAAACCGTGAGATGTACTTTCATTAATTGTAAGTTCCTCTAAGTTCGTTTTTTTAATTACCTTATACGTGTAACTGATTAATTATGTAAAATCTATAATCCTAATTGAATTTTATTACTTTTGACACATATTCCCTCCAGTCACTTTTGCATTAAAACTTGTATGCAAATATCATCATTATAATACATCATAATTATTGCTTACTTTATATAAATTCTCGCTCATGCATTTATACAGTTAATTTAACAATCCTCTCAGCTAATCTGTGTCTCGAAATTATCAGATACACACTTTGTACCCAATAAACATAAATACACATTTGACCACAGGTCTATACATCATCCACTACGTAATTCGATTTGTACCTACAACAGTCAATAAAAATGCATGTATGCACACTATATATACTATATACATACAAATCTTATGCTAAAATCATTGAATATTCAGTTACTTGAACAATCTTATCAGCTAATCTGTCCCTCGAAATTGTAAAATACACACTTTGCACCTAATACACCCAAATACACACTAGACCACAGGTCTATACATCATCCATTACGTAATTCGATTTTTTACCTACAATAGTCAATAAAATTAGTTTATCAATTGTGCTATCATGGAAGCCTCGAAAAATCCATGAACTTTAAAATTTATGTTTTTCCCTTTTACCTATTCATTATGAATGTAATTTATCCCACAGAAAAAAATAAAATTTGGTAAAAAATTTTAACCATATCATTGTTTGTCTAACTTAATTGTTTGTCTAAAATTAAAGTTTTAATCTTTGAATTTTTATATTTTATAATAGCCCTCTAAGCGAGTGTCATGTTAAAAATTTGGATACTCTGCATTGTACTCAAATACCTGAACTCGTTCTGTATAAAACTTGTATTGTAAAAAAGAATGTCGTCATCTAACTTGAATTACTTACGATGTTATTTTCTCAATTGTATTATATTTTATTAATTGTATTATATTATTGTATTAATACCATTTTAGGGGGGGAAATACTGTAAAAAGTGAACAATGAACAATTCCTACACCATCATTATATGGATTCATTGTCTTCATGCAGTACTTATGTTCGTATAGTTTTTATGTTCGAATGTCCATTTTTACATAAGAACCAAAATCGCTTAACGCGAGTTTGGATAATAATTTTACTTGTAGCTTCCTATTTTTGTTTGTGTCACAACCCTACGATCTACCATATCTATGGTTTAGTCGTATCCATTTTCCATTTGTTATAGAAGTTATTATAATTAATTATGATTGTCTTGCATCTCACCCTCGACCCTAGATTATGCATACACATTGCATGTAACAGGATTGGAACCCGTAGTTGTACTTCTTAGTCATTACTACCCACTCTTTGTCTCTAATTCGTTCTTGTAAATCTTCCTAATAATGATTTGTACTATACGTAAAAAATTCAATAACTATGACGTCACATTTCCCCTTCATCATATATCTAGTATTCAATGTATGAAAATTCTTTAACATCATACTAAGGACGAAACACTCTATAGAAGTCATTATTTATATGTTATGTAGTATAAATATAACTATTATTCGACCATATCTCCCGCCCCCATACGTCCATATCTTATCTTGATCATTATCCTATATAAATTTTATTAAATATTCATTTTTTCTCATTCGTTCGAAAACGCAAAAATACGTTCTCGTATTTTTTTTATTATTTTTTTTTCAAGTGCGTTCACCCCTCAAGATATTCATAAATGCTTACTAAGATCGAATTCCGCTCACGACGACAGATTCGAACGCCTCAAAGATAAAATATCTCCGTTCGCTCTGATTTCAAATTTATAACATGTTAAACATATTATAACATATTATGTATATAAATCTATATCATATGTGCCATGTACGTTGTATTATATTTCTAAACATCTTAATTGTCTATTAATATGAAACACTGTAAAAACAAAACAAAGTTATAGTAACTGTTTAATTGTAATTAACTGTAATACTTTAATTTAATATAACGTAATGTACTTTAATGAAACTGTAATTAATAATAACTTGTAATGTACTTCATTGAAACTGTAATTAAATGTAATGATTTAATATATACGGTAATGTAAGAATGTACTTTAAAATGGAAGTGTAATTAAACAATAAGTGAATATGAAGTAATCCATAATTGTAATCGTAATTGTAATGAACCAAAATTAATACGTACTCAGTCGTGTACTTAATTTGTACTTATGTGTACTATTACGAAATGATATCGCCTTCAGAAATGAAGATTCGGCAAAAATATACGATTAACTTTTATTTTTATTTTTTTAATTATTTTTAGTTGAAATTTTTCAAACCATCTGATCATGTGTTTAAAAGGGGGGGAACTTAACCTTCAACTGTCGTCCCCCAACATTTAGGTTTATATTATACATGTACTTGTAAAATTACAGCACTTCTTCATTAGACTTCTTCATCAAGTCACTTCATTTATAGCACTTCATTAGGACTCCCTTGTTAGCAGCCTTGCTGCGGGGAGGGGGCAGAGGCCCCTTGCCTCCTTAGTTTTTTTAGATTCCGGCCTGAGCCATGGTCGAAAGAGGTCGAACCTCTACCCTTGTAAATTCAGAGCACTAACTGTACATTTTTAAGAAGTAAATTACAGCAAGAGAAACTTTTTATTTTTCCCTTCGAGCCTTGTTCTCTTCAGGAACTTAGTCAGTTAAGTCGACAAGTTATAAAAGAAAAGTCGATAATTTTAGTATCAGAGAAAGTATCAGAGAAAGTATCAGAGTATTATAGAAAGAGAAGAATTAAAAACTGGCGACCCTTTGCCCAAATTAAGAGACAACCCAAGCACCATAGAAGATATTGGCATAACAGTCTGGCGAGTCTGTAGCCAAGAGTTTAACAGAGTGGCGACCGAAAAGAATTAGAATGTTATAGAAGAAATATCCGTTGCTTGCCTCCTAACTAGAACCCCCGTCGATCCGAACCACCCCAGGGCCATAGACGGAGGGGTTAACATATGTATGTATTTAGGGGGGGTGCATCAAAATTAGGTTGGCATTTGGCCGACCTGCCCTATTACAGCCAGTATTAGGAAAATATGACATGATGGGTGACCTCTAAATATTCTTCAATCAAGGAAAAATTTGAATACAGAACATGTTTCATGAATTGGAACAAAATAGTTTATGGGACAGATCAATTGCAAAAAAATATTTTTTTGATGACCCTAATATATATATACATATATACACAGGGTGTTTGAAAACTTTCTGTACAAATTGTAATGGGGGATAGGCAACACCAAGAGAAACCCTTTTCGTCTATAAGTGTATGTCCGCTGACGTCACCATTCGGCGCGAGAGGGCGCCGCTGCAATTGGCTAAAAGGTGAAGCTGGCTAGACTCGCGCTTGCCGCAGGCATTCTTAATTCGGACGTAGTACGCGTAACATGTTTATTTAAAGAAGGCATGTTTATTTAAAGAAGGTGCTGAAAGTTGAGACCGGTAGCATCAATGCATGCCCGACAGCGTTGAAGCATTGACCGACGTACTCGTCGAAAGATTCCCGGCATTTCGGGAACAGTTCTAGCGGCGACAGCGATTCTTGCTACGAGGTCTTCTTCTGAGTAAATGGGTCTCGTACACGAGGTTCTTCATGTGTCCCCACAGGAAGAAATCGAGGCATGTTAAATCGGGCGATCTCGGTGGCCAGGCTACGGGCCCACCCCGGCCTATCCATCGGTCCCCAAAAGTGGCGTTCAGATAATCCCGCACATCGTTGCTGGAGTGTGCTGGGGCCCCGTCGTGTTGAAACCACATTCTTCTACGAATAGCCACGGGAAAATCTTCCAGCAGTTCCGGCAACGTTTCTTCAAGAAATATCCGATAAACCCGCCCGTCGAGTCGGGCAGGCAGCAGGTACGGCCCAATTAACTTGCCATGGACGATACCCGCCCAAACATTGACGGCGAACAGTTCTTGATGAGCATGCACCCGTGTAGCATGTGGATTTGCGTGCGCCCACACGTGAGAATTGTGCATGTTAAACACACCCTCACGTGTGAAACAGGCCTCATCTGAGAACAACACATAAGCCGGAAAATTAGCCTGCACCGCTGTCTGCTGCAGAAACCAGCGTGCGAATTCCACACGAAGAGGGTAATCCCGAGGTTGTAATGCCTGGACTCTCTGACGATGAAACGGATGTAACTGCTGCTCGTGCAACACTCTCCAGACCAAGTCGTGGTTCACACCGAGGATACGTGCAACACCTCGCGTGCTTGCGCTTGGATTGTCCTCAAATCGCCGTAGGATTTCTTCTTCCATGTCAGGAGTGCGCACGTTTCTCTCCCGACCAGTGTCATGCATGTTTGCATGGAATGTTCCAGTTTCTCGCAGTCGCCGATGCAAATGCGCAAACGTTTGGTGGTTTGGCACACGTCTATTTGGGAAGCGCTGTCGGTGCAACCTCACAGCAGCTCTTCCGTTTCCATTGGCAGCCCCATACACCATATGCATGTCAGCCATCTCAGCAGTCGTGAAGCGCTCCATGTTACGCGTACTACGTCCGATTTAAGAATGCCCGCGGCAAGTGCGAGTCTAGCCCACTTCACCTTTTAGCCAATTGGAGCGGCGCCCTCTCGCGCCGAATGGTGACGTCAGCGGACATACACTTATAGACGAAAAGGGTTTGTCTTGGTGTTGCCTATCCCCATTACAACTTGTACAGAAAGTTTTCAAACACCCTGTGTGTATATATATATATATATATATATATATATATATATATATATATATTAGGTTCAAATTATTGACATTTTTGTACGCACATTATCTCACTAGAAGTGATTTCATAGATTTTGCATTGAAATGTAACCAAATTTGTTCTATTTAATTTGTAAAAGCTTTCACGTATGTTCATCAGCACTAAAATAAACAAATAAATACCTTCCTAAGTTTAAACTGACAACGAAAGAATATAATTTAGATAAAATTACTGTAGCACATTTGGAGAATAACATCAAAGGATCGTCACTCTCTTTACCACAGCGTCGATTTTACACTGTTGAAAAAGTAAACATTCCCTAATTATGTAAAGGAAAGGACAATGGGTGGAAGGAGCTAGGAAACCGACTCAGCAAACAGGATGTTAATAGGGACTCCCCAGCCTCTCTCCCTTTATTGTTGAAGAACACAAAGGGTTATGGATAAAACTCTGTTATAATATAGTAAATGCCACATGTGATCAAAGAGTGAAGGAAGGTCAAAATGGGGTCCCGACAAAAGCCCCCTAGGACAAAAGCCCCCTGGACAAAAACCCCTCAGTTAAAGTGCAAGTAGGACAAAAGCCTCCATTGTTTATATTATTGTTCGTGTGCTATGAAGTAATCCTAAACAAATATTATAATCTTTGTCTATGTTGATTCACTCTAGTTGATCACTGTTTTGTCTACCTGAATGGTTAGGTTAGGTTAGGTTAGGTTAGGAACGTGCCACAAAGGAGCATCAACAGCGTTTGAAGAACCTATGTCTGGTTTATGTGAATGAAAGGAAGACCTTGGAGGAATTTCTGAATGGTGTAGGTCACAGCATTAGGTGGAAGTAAAATGAACTTTAAATGAACCCTAACACTTAATGAACTTTTTAATATTGTGCTTTATTTGTTTGATTTTCCCTAGATATGGTATGATGTTCCTTTTATAATGTTCATTTTTATGGTTGTGTAAATAATTTTGTGCTCCTGTAAAATAGTGAGCTATAAATTTATAATGCAAGTGTTAATGTGTACTACTGTATAATACTTATAAAGCTGACTTTGCCTAGATTAGGCATGATGATCCTTTTATAATGTAATTTTTTATGGTTGTGTAAATATTAGCGTTAATGTGTGCTACTGTATAATATTTATAATGCCTTCCTTATTGCAGTCTTATGATAAAATAAATGTAAAATTTTACATGTCAGAGAAGCAGGGCCGTTTCCTGGCATAAGCAGACTAAGCGGCCGCTTAGGGCCCCGCTGCTACTAGGGGGCCCCTAGACAGGCTCCCAGGTCATAGCTCAGTGGGCAGCAATAGGAATATAGCTGAAGTTATTATTAATATTATTGTTATTATTATTATTATTATTATTATTATTATTATTATTATTATTATTATTATTATTGTCGTATTAATTAAAGTTTTTGTATGAGACAAATGTGATAAAACGGAGACAAACGAAACGTTTTGGTCATTATGTGTAAATAACTACTGTGAGATCTTATTTCTATATTATTTAACTTTATTCTTACTGTACGCTTATACTTTCCTAAATGCTTAAATAAAAATGGATATGTAATTGACGTTAGTAGCCTTCTTTCTCTTTAAAGGTGTTGCATTTGTAATTAGCATAACAAAGCGAAATAGGTACCTGATGTAAATTGAAAAAAAATAATATACCGGGTGGCCCAAAAAAAATGGCACTAATTTTGAGAAGTGATATCTCAATAACCATTGCAGCTAGGGACTTAAAAAAACAACCAAATTAAAGATAATTCTTTTCTCTTTAAATACTTATTCTATGGCTTGATGGTTATAAGCCCATATAATGCCCAAAATTGGCTTCCAAATAAAATATACAAAAAAAAGTTGCGCATTTATATTTATTCCTTGATCCTAATTTTAAATGAAATTTTTCTATTCCAGACCCCTCAAGATGGGATTGAGAGAATCTGATAAGAACATTATACAAGCACTACGTGAAGAAAAAGGATATTCATTAAACATAATCCTTTACGAATTTCCAAATAGAAATTGGAAAAAAAGAACTGTGGCACATTTTTTACAAAAACTTAAAGAAACCGGCAGCAGTCAACGGCGTCCGGGAAGTGGTCGACCAGAAACTATTAGAACGCCAGAAAACATTGAAAAAGTAAATGAAATGGTTTTAAGTCAAGAGGAACAACCGGGAACAAGTAAAAGTGAACGTGAAGTTGCAAAAGAAACCGGGATTTCACGTTCATCAGTACAGCGAATAATTCGCTGTACTGATGAACGTGAAATCCCGGTTTCTTTCGCAACTTCACGTTCACTTTTACTTGTTCCCGGTTGTTCCTCTTGACTTAAAACCATTTCATTTACTTTTTCAATGTTTTCTGGCGTTCTAATAGTTTCTGGTCGACCACTTCCCAGACGCCGTTGACTGCTGCCGGTTTCTTTAAGTTTTTGTAAAAAATGTGCCACAGTTCTTTTTTTCCAATTTCTATTTGGAAATTCGTAAAGGATTCTGTTTAATGAATATCCTTTTTCTTCACGTAGTGCTTGTATAATGTTCTTATCAGATTCTCTCAATCCCATCTTGAGGGGTCTGGAATAGAAAAATTTCATTTAAAATTAGGATCAAGGAATAAATATAAATGCGCAACTTTTTTTTGTATATTTTGTTTGGAAGCCAATTTCGGGCATTATATGGGCTTATAACCATCAAGCCATAGAATAAGTATTTAAAGAGAAAAGAATTATCTTTCATTTGGTTGTTTTTTTAAGTCCCTAGCTGCAATGGTTATTGAGATATCACTTCTCAAATTTGGTGCCATTTTTTTTGGGCCACCCGATATATGTGGCTGCTTTTCCCTTCAAGTTTGCTGAAAATCCTTAAGTGATAGAGAAATGGACACCTTATTCGAAATCAGCGTAGTTGAATTATATAAAATCAGTTATTAGTAAGAAAACAACTCTTACAAAGTTCGCATTCGCAGGCCAGTGTAAATTATAGCCAATAATTGGTAACAATAATAATAATAATAATAATAATAACTATTTCTCGTTACAGAAAAAGCACTAGAAAAATTACATACGTATAAAATTGCTTATTATTATTAATAATAATCTTTAAACTATTAATTAAAGGTAAATAATAGGTGTGTGGATTAAACGGTTATATGTGAGTCTGTCTGATTAATAGTGTAGAATAAATAAATTTTAATTAGGTTACCCCTATAATTGAAAAAAAAAAGTAGTTTATTTCAATTTTATTTAATATTTTTATTTAACTCATATAATACAAATATTAATTCAGAATTTGAATAGAAAATAGACTGTTATTAGCCTGATTTTTGTAACATCTATATTTAACCTGAAGAAAGAGATGAATATGTTCGTGTAGCTAAACGATAAAAATGGCTTTGAGAATACAATACAAGTTGCTCTATGTTTTGAGACCCATACATTCTCTCGTATAAGTCTATTTCTGAATATTAAACTTTTTTAATGCATGAGTTATTTATTTTAATTTTTCACTTCTATTGTTTACGGGTATGAAGTTCAAAATTGAATGTCAATATCTCTAGTCATAAGGTGACTCTGCTATTTGATTTTTACCTGTAAAGTATATATATATATATACTACTATATATATACTACTACCCAGACCCAATGTCGCTTAACTTCGCTGATCTCCGGAAAGCGGTGTTACGACATCGGCCACGACGTAGCCCATATATATATATCTATATATATATATGGGCTACGTCGTGGCCGATGTCGTAACACCGTTTTCCTGAGATCAGCGAAGTTAAGCGACATTGGGTCTGGGTAGTAGTTGGATGGGAGACCGTCCTCCGCGCCCAGATTATGTAGCGACCCGTGCTTCGGATCCCACGTATAGCTGTAGGTCCCCTTCGTCATATGACCTTAGATGTTGCGAAGGAGGTTAAACAGTCCCAATTAAAAAAAAAATATATATATAGAATATCAGTCTGATAAGTGGGAATGTTGCTCCCCTACAGCTAAAACTAACGGGGCCTCGCGAAAACAACAGAACGTGCCGGAACGCTGCGTAAAACGTGCCTTTTTTCGCTCTCGAATGTTTGTTTGGTTATTTGTTTGCTTGTTTCGAAAGACTGTGAAGGAAGCCAGGAGGAATTTTTTGTGTTTTGTCTGTTTGTTTGTTTTCGTGATTTTTTGGTTTTGTCTCATGAAACACCATGAAGGAAGGCGAGGACGAATCCTTTTTAATTTTTTTTTTAATTTTAAAAAAATTTCATTTTCTTTTAATTTTTAATTTTTTAATTTTTTGTTTATTTTTTAAATTTTTTCCTCATGAAAGACCATGAAAACACCTCATAAAGAGGGGACCGTTAGGAAGGAAGGCAGGAGACCATCATGAAGGATGGTGATGGGGAAATTTTCAAATTGATCCAATTTCCTGTCCCCAAATGCCATCATACTACTGACACCAGTGAGAAACAAAGTTTTTATCATGTTTTCTCCTGAGTCGCGCATTACAAAATGGATGGATGAATGGGCAATATCCCACTTCTGAAGCATCTGCTCAAATTTTTCTGACAAGTATTCTCCAGTGTGGCGATCTTCAAGTGGCATTACGCTGAGCACCAAATTGGTTCTCTTGAAGTCTTGATTCACTGCATGGCATGTCAAAGATAGTAAAGTCACTCCAGCAGACGTGTCTGACCATGCATCCGTTGTCAATGATCCTTTAGAATCTCTTAGAGGCTCAAGAATTTTGAACACTTTCTTTGAAACAAAGTCATAGATATCGTTGCATACAAGATCAGTGTAGAACTGACGCTGTTTCACTTTGTACTGTGGAGCTGTTTCAGCCATGAGTCTCATGAAACCTAAGTCCTCAACGTGGCTGAATGGCAAGTTATCCATTATTATCATTTCGGCTATGCGATAGTCCAGTGATTTTGATTTGGAATTATTCGCATCCCAAATTTTAAATTTTTTTAAGCAACTTTCAATCGTCTGATTCTTTTCTTTCACTGCACACTTCATTTCCTGTAGGGGTGTAAGAGACACTTTTGATTCCTTTTTCTTCTTTGACTGTTCATTAGCTTCATTTTCAAGAGATATCACTTCATTATATTCCTTTTTGTGCATTGAACGCAGATGGTTTTTTTAAGTTAGTGGTACTCCTTCCCTTTCGTGAATAGTTCTTATTACATATGACACATTTCCCTACATCGTTTGACACTCGAGAATTACTTCCACACTGCACTCGTAGATCGCTCCATGATGGTTGCACCACAGTCTAACACTTTACTAATGGGTTGAAGCACGTAACGTTACCAAAGTAGCGACGGAAAGCTAGCGCAACACAACCACCCTCACTCGTGTCTGAACAGATACTGAAGTTGGTGCTTTAGTTTAGTTTGTAACTTGGTAGTGAAGGTTGCCTAATTTCTAATAAAAAAAATTGAGTGTTTTTTATCTTTTTTTATCAACAGTAATTATACATCATCATTGCTTTATTAAATATAATTAAAATAATGCTTTTCTAGCCACCAAGCGTTGATAAATGTAAGTTATTACATAATGCATCTATCCATCCAGTCCAAGTAGCAATTCTGGACGTGTCGCAGTTAGGGCGTAGCAATCTTTTACTTTTTTGCACCCTTGAGTGAAGGCATGAGGCATGAGAGGAACAGCATTTGGCGAAGTTTATAGCATTTACAGCCACTACACTAGCATTTATAGCATTTGGTTGCCCTTGTAAAAAGATATCCTCAAATAACCGCAATAACCGCACTGATAAATGCGGTCGCGGAGGAGAGAATATGTGCGATTGCGGACAACCGCTACATTCACTAATATATATATATATATATATATATATATATTAGTAGTATACCTACAAAAATGCAGAGCACAAATGCATTTGCATGCAATGGCAATATGATCAATAGTTGCAACACTGCCATGCAACACTGCCAAAGCTCTGCAGGAAGGGGGTAGGGAGTTTGCAGGAAAGACAGTCGGGGTAGACCCTCCAAAGGGGGAATGGGGTTAACCTAGCCTAAAATGTATGTATATGAATATTTGTGTGTTTGCATGTTTGCATGTAAGTATATGATTGTTTCTGTGTTTGCATGTACGTATATGATTGTGTGTTTACATGTGAATGTATGTTTAATTTACATGTGTATGTATGTTTGTATGTATGTATGTACTTAAAGGGCAATGAAACATAAGTCCTTATTAAAGGCATAACTGTAGAGGAAGAACCATCCGCTGGACGCCTTGGAGCCTAATGCCAGTGTAAAGTTGAAAAATGAGGTCGTTGAAAAATGAGGTACACCTCATTATTCACCGTTGAATAAAGAGGTGCACCTCATTATTCAACGTTGAGTAATGAGGTGCACCTCATTTTTTAACGTTGAATAATGAGGTGCACCTCAATTTTCAATGTTGAAAAAGAAGTATATTGTTGAAAAATGAGACATTTCGTTGAAAATTGAGTTGAAGTAGGCTATAAGTTATCGTTATTATATTATTATCCTACATATAATTATATAGCAATCAATGGCTTACATAAGGGGGGAATAGGGGCATAGGTCCCCCCATTGTAAAATTATTACTACTCTAATTAAATATATTTGAAAAAGAAATTTTAAAACATCGATAACTTTGCAACATTTACCACAAAAAATCTTGGTGTCATATGGAATTTCAGTTATTTCATGGTTACCAGGATCTGTTATTAACTCAAAAGAAATTTTGGCTGGCTTAGGAACGTTTATATATGTCTTTATACGTACGATTAATTTGTGCAAATTTAATTCTTTGCCCATAAATTGGAAATAAAATACAACTGGAGCCTTCCAAGATGCAATTCATTTTGATTCCAAATCAATCATCATCAATTTTGAGCTCACACACACACACACACACACACACACACACACACCACACACACAATAAATATATATATATATATATATATATTGCGTGTGTGTGTGTGTGTGTGTGTGTGTGTGCCCCCTTTAAGAAATGCTGTATACGCCCCTGATAGTAATGGCATGATATAAACTTCATACCTATAGGCCTACCGTACATCAAAAACATCTTTCAAATTCAGTACAAGCTACAATTACATTCATGATCTTTGGTAGACTTTAAGACCACAATTTCTTATTGTCAAGATACATAAAAATGCAAAACTTAAAAAAAATAAGACATCTCCAAATGTAGCTCTGTTTACAATGCTCGCTAGAGTCGCTAATAATTGTAGCCATTCAGAAATTATACGAACAACATTCACTGAGTTAGTACAATCTTGAAATACTTTGCTAGATCATCTTCACATCATAATTTTCCATATTATCATAAATACTTGAAATATTGCGGGTATATTAAAATGAGAAATAAGAACTGCATGCAATTCGAAATAAAAAGTTATTGGGCTAAAGTATGGTGTTCAGGAAATTTTGTTCTTGTAACTATGTCTGACTTTGTGTCCCAGCAAGTGTAAACACAGCGTGTCGGTGTTGTCGTGTGGTCGCGTGTAATAGATGAACGTGCTTAATGCTTGATAATTCCCTTTTATTAGGTAAGTGAAGTGAGCTATGGCTCTGTTTATTAAATTTTAATAGAATCTTGCTTTTCCTTATGGATTTCAAAAAAGAGAGATAGAGGCTATTATATATATATATATATATGTGTATATATATATGTGTATATATATATATGTATATATATACACACATATATATACAGGGTGTCCCGTAAGTCTGGACCCATAGGGATTTATAATATATTTTTTTATTATGTTATTATTATTATTATTTATTATTATTATTTTTTTATTATTTTTATGATTTTTATTTGTGGGGCCACTTGAAAGCCAAAGTGTACGAGGTCAAACTTCAGAACATTTTCCACCTTAAAGCACGCATTGTGGAGGCGTGTCAAGAAATTTCTGCGACTGTGATTCAGAAAGTGCTGTCGCAGTGGAGATTGTGTCTTCAACTATGTGTGCGACACAACGGCGGACACTTTGAACAGATTATGTAATAAATTTTTGGACTATTTTGTAATTTTATTATTTTTCCCTATGGGTCCAGACTTACGGGACACCCTGTATATATAATATATATATATATATATATATATATATTATATATATATATATATATATATCGTTCAACTTCCACCCGGGCAAAGCCGGGTCACTCCGCTAGTTTTATTTATTTTGATTGGATTCAGAATCCCAGTTGAGCCTTGAACGGCCAAGCTCTGCGCGGCTACTTAAACGTATAGCCTACTTCAACTCAATTTTCAACGAAGTGTCTCATTTTCAACAATGTACTTCATATTTCAACGTTGAAAATTGAAGTGCACCTTATTATTTAACATGGAAAAATGAGGTGCATCTCATTATTCAACGTTGAATAAGGAGGTGTACCCCATTTTTCAACGCCCTCATTTTACAACGTTACACCGGCAGCCGCTGACCTCCTATCGTGCTGACTTAGGTCCTCAGCCATATTATGTATGGAGACGTGATTCATTTTTCTCAGAAGTGTTTCGTCTTTCCTTGTGAAAAACGTGTTTTATCGAGTATCCGGTGTGACCAATTGAATAATTTGTTTCAATCAAAGTAACTTTCAAAAAATAGTGTTCGGTGCCTTTTTAACTAAATTATCTCACGTTATGAATTATTCATAACCTAATATATTTTATTTATTGACAGTATTTATTATTATATTTACTTGATGAAACGAAGTGCATATAGCTTGTTTTGCGGTGTTGAAGAAGTACGAAATTTAATTTCAATCTGGTGAAAAACGTGGTCAAATAAGGTTGATTTTGCATTTCAGGTAGGTTGTGGTCACCCTCCGTGGGAAAAAAAATCGGTCGAACAGCGGACAAAAGTAATTTTTTACTATTTATTTACTTTACTCAATTTACTTTTTACTATTAATTTACAAACGCTAGTAATTTAATTAGAAAATAGCATGGCGCCCCCGTCAAGTACTTGCAATCGGTGCGAAGGGAAGTTTGCTGCCTACACCTTTAATTTTGCTGATCAATGATCAATTAGTGTAGTTTGCAGATGGTGCTCGAACATGGATTTGCTGAAGAACGAGCTCCAGCGTGACGGTGAGACCAGAGTAAGGCTTGAAGAAAGGGTGATGCTCCTGACGGCAAAATTAGAATCCCTTGGGCCTTCTAAGAGGAGTTATCTTCAGTCGAGGCCTCTCCTTCCTCAATTTCTATTAATGGTATAAATAATTCTAACAGCCCTATCTCTTCCCCTCGTTCTCGACCTTTCGTTCAAGTGCGTAATGGAGCCCCATTCAGACAATCCAAGACTTGTTTACCAGTATTAACAAATAACAAATTTTCTGTTTTAAGTTTCGAAGACGTTGGTGAACTTGAAATACGACTCGTTGGTGATTCCATTGTTCGAGGGCAGCTCGAGGAATTCTGTGGAAGAAACCCCATCGAAGGCGCCGTTGCAGCTATCCTGGTACAATGGTGGAGGATATAACGAATTGCTTTGACCATTTTACAGAGGGAACCTTTGAAGACATAACGTATGTTATTCATGTCGATACTAATAACGTTTTAAATTCTAGATGGGAAGAGCTGCTGGCTAGTTATAGGGACTTATTAGAGCGACTAAAGGAAAAAACTAATAAGATTGTTTTAATGAGTTCTACAGCAAGGCGAACTATATTAACAATAACTTAGTCTCTTTGCCAAGAGGAAGGAGTGCATTTTGCGAATTTTTGGAACAGTTTCTGCGGCAGGAGGGATTTGTTCCTCGGAGATGGACTTCATCTAAATGACGTTGGAGCTGTGCGTTCGGGAAGACTATTTCCTAATACGGTCTCTTCTTTTCAGGCTGCCGTAACCCGAACGGTCCCGAAATAATTTCATTAAATTACAGTCCAAAAATTTGAACTTATCTTACGCGCGCGAAGGTAACGCGGTTTTAACAAACAATTTGAAGTTTCTATCCTTAAATGTTCGTAGCCTACGAGACGAAATAAACGAATTTTTTTTCTTTAATTACTTCCAAAGACGATGATTTAATTGCGATAAATGAATCATGGCTTAACACTGAAACACGTGACTTTGTAGGGGAGTATCAAATTAGAGGTTATAGACTTTTCGTTAAAAACAGAATAGGTACGCGAGGATGAGGTGTTATGTTGTATATCAAAGATAATATGGCGAACGCTATAGAATTAAGGCACATAATTCCAAAACCAATAGACTCGACAATAACAGAACTTGTTGTTGCCATTATATATAGGCCTCCTAATCAAACAGCTGATACGGACGAAACGTTACATCGTGAACTAAAGAGAATAATAGGTAGTGAGCAGTCCTTAATTAGGGGCGACTTTAATTGCGCTAACGTGAATTACAATACAATGCAGGGAGACACGGAAGGTAATCGTTTAGTTAGTTTTCTTATTGTTGTTGTTATTCTTTCTTATTCAAAAGGTTGGGGAACCTATGAGGTTGGACAGTATTTTAGAGTTAGTAATAACTACGGATGATAGGCTTATCACTGATCTTCAAGTAATAGGACCGTTAAACAATAGTAATCACAATATGGTAAAGTTTGTCCTCTCAGAAAGTCACTCGAAACCAGCTAACTCGACTAAAATTCCTGACTTATAGCGCGCAGGCTTTTGTAAATTTAGAAATGAAGTGTCATTCGTCATTTGGGAAAACGTAATGGGGACCTCCAACGCAGAAATAATGTGGGAATCGTTTCAAACAGTGCTTAAGACTATAAATGAGGAATGTGTACTGTACAAGATTAAGCGTGCGAAAGTAAATAACAAGTCCTTGTGGGTAGTTCTAGAGTAGGGGATATTATAAAGAGTAGAGATAGGGCTTATAGGCTACATAAGTGGGATAAAGACAATTAGACAATTTGTGGTTACGAAACAACTATATATCTCGAAGGCGTGAAGTGAAAAGCGTAATAAAAAAATCCAATTGAAATTTCCATAGCTCGTGACGGCAAAGAAAACCCCAAGCGATTTTTTTCAATACGTTAACAACAGGAACCCGGTAAAGAGCGTTGGGACCTTTGAGAAATTCTGACGATGAGCTAGTTTCCGGGGACAAGCAAATGGCTACTCTGTTAAACGAATTTTTTTGTGTCAGTTTTTACAATAGAAGATGTAACGAATATCCCTACGGTAATGGTACTTTAAATAAATTGTGGTGAGTGAAAGGGAGGTACTGCACTTTATTTGTAAAATAAAAATGCTTAAATCACCGTGGCCGGATTCTATATATCCCATACAACTAAAAGAATTAAAAGAAAGCATTGTTGTGCTGCTAACAAAGTTTTTTAATGATTCTATTTCTGAGGGGTGCATACCAGATAACTTCAAGTTAGCAAATGTAACTCCTATTTTTAAGGAAGGCGATAAAGGTGGTGCGGCGGGAAATTATAGGCCAATCAGTTTAACGTTTGTTAATGAAATAATTTTCATTATCAAATTATTACTGTACCTAATGTAAGAATCGGCGAAGGCTGAGGCAGATGATAACCGTAAACAAAGCCTCATTTATTTAATAAGCTTAACTCACTTTAGGTCCTACAGAAAATAAACCAATTTCACCCTAATCCTATTTAGTAGGCCCTACTCTTTAAACTCCCTACTCCTTAAACTCAAAACAAAGCCTCAGTCATTTAATAGGGTTAACTTTCTTTAGGTCTTATACGAAATAGGCCCGCTTCACCCTAAGCCTACTTAGTAGGCTCACATTTTAGGCCTACTTAGTAGGTCCACATCATAGGCATATTTGGTAGGCCCAATTTACTTGACTTTAATTAATACGTCTAACATTCTCGTACACTAAAGGCCTACTTCAAACACTACAATTTACAATTTAGACATACTAGAAGCATACCTCTCAAAGTAGGCCCTACTCTTTAAACTCAAGGCCTATCCTAACTAAAAATACTTTGCAAATGTTTAATTTAACCTATGGTGTAGGTTATAAAATTATTTCAGCAATTTAACTTACTCATAAGACTCATAAACATCACAAAATTAAACTCAGAACTTTAACATCACACAGACCTAAAGCAATTGCACGAACTCAAACCTACACCCACCTAACAAACATTGTAAGTCCTATTTTACATTGGGAGCAACCCATTCTAAGTCCTACTTCACATATAGGCGTAACCCATTCTAAGTTCTATTTCATATATAGGTCTAACACAACAATTTTAAGTCCTATTTCATATATAGGCCTAACAAATATTTTAAGTCCTATTTCGTATGTAGGCGCAACCCACTTTAAGTCCTATTTTACATATAGGCGCAACCCATTTTAAGTCCTATTTCACATATAAGCGCAACCCATTCTAAGTCCTATTTCACATATAGGCGCGCCCCAGTCTAAGTCCTATTTCACATATATGCGTGACACATAAGTTCTATTTTACATATAGTCCTAACACATTCTAAGTCCTACTTCACATATAGGCCAACACATTCTAAATCCTATTTCACGTAGGCGCAACACATTCTAAGTCCTATTTCATATATAAGTCTAACACAAACCTTCTAAGTCCTATTTCACATATAGGTATAAAACAGACAAGGCTTGATATACGGGTCTCAAATGCAACATTTGAGGATCTTTGCTTAAACAAATTGGTTAGCCTAACACAGAACTAAAAAATAAAACCCTACAACAAAATGTACATTTACACATATACATATATAAATATACAAATATAAATATACACATACAACTCCACGCATCTAATTCTTCTTTTAAGGAAAGATCACTCGACAGATTTCATCAACAGAAACACCCAAAAAAAATACACCACATAAAGTAAACAAACTCTTAGACACAAGCATTCCTTGCAAAAAGATTGGATTCCTTCAAAACCCCAAACCCTCCAGACCTACGTGTAGGACGTATAACATTTACTTGATCATAACTATGGGTATTGACTTCACTGGAGTGGTGAGTCCAAGGGTTGAAGACCAACTGGATTCAGAGGCATGCAAAATATATATATATATATATATATATATATATATATGTGTGTGTGTGTAAAGAACGACGCTTGTATAGAAGAACGTTCCGCACAAAATGAGGAAAAAGAACGAACAAATGAAAAATGAGGTAACCACCCGGGAATCGAACCCTGGATCTTCCGATTGCCGGTCAGATATGCTAACCACTACACCATGGGCCTCGATCAATCAGAAGTCGTAATTCTCCTACATACGAGCAGAAACCAATGCCCTGAGGGGGCACCTCCCGCATGTCGCACATATATCTATTTTAACTGCAAACAACACAGTATAATTAAAGGGTTCGATTCCCGGGTGGTTACCTCATTTTTCATTTGTTCGTTCTTTCTCCTCATCTTGTGCGGAACGTTCTTCTATACAAGCGTCGTTCTTTACATTAATTATACTGTGTGTTGTTTGCAGTTAAAAAATATATATATATACTGTACTCTTTACATGTGCCACAAACACATACAACCTGTCTGTGTTCTGGTTCTGTGCACATAATTTTGTGCCAAAAATTATATGGTTAGACAGTGGTACATACTTCAGATCTGAATAGAGATTATTCTTCAGATTTCTAACAAACAAAGGCCTTATGGCCTACCATAGCCCAAACTACGACAAGGGTCTTATGGCCTATCATGGCTATAGGTCAAACTATTACAGTGGTCTTATGGCCTACCTTGGCCATAGGCCAAACTATTACAAGGGTCTTATGGCCTACCTTGGCCATAGGCCAAATTATTACAAGGGTCTTATGGCCTACCCTGGCCATAGGCCAAACAACAACACAAAAACAGTAAAGGATTCAAAACCCCAAGCACTCTAGATCTACCTGTGGAGGAGTAACATTTACTCTACCAAAACTACGGGTATTGATTAGTCTGAAGTGGTGGAGGTTTGAAAACAGTACAAACTCATTTAACCAAACGTAGAAATCTATTTAAAAAATAAACAGTTAACAAAACATGACAATACTCCAAAACAACATTAGTAAATATTAGCATTTAAAAACTGGTGACTTATAAAACTTACACAAATAATGAGTAAAGTTAAAATGTTTAATAATTTTACTTTAATTCCATTAATTTCTTATACCTAGGGGAGTCAAACTGATTGACATAACTTTAACTAAACTTAAGAAGGCGTCTTGAACTTTTATATTTAAATAGGTCTTGAGTAACCTTCCTCTTTCTGTGTTCCTACCTCATTCTTTTTAACTTAATTCACATGGTTTGAGAAACAATGTTTATCAAAAAATTTAATGTATAACATACAAATTTTTCTCCGACCTCCCCCCCCGTAATTATATGGAAAAACTATATATGCCTTTTATACAATTTACATTATAGTCTACAACAAAACCTAATTCAAACCCAGGCTTATACACGACTACAATATGGTATCGTATATGGTACCTTTATTTCATTAATTAAATATAAATTATTAATTTATTGTATTAAATAACTACAAGATTGCCTAGAGATTGGCGACAAATCCTATTGGGAATGGAAAAATTGCCATACATAGAAGCCAATATGTAGGCATTGGGCCTGCATAACAACAAGAAAAACGTATTTTTTCGTATCAAAATTTTCCATCGCTGATTCATAAAAATTACTTCGAGAGAAGAAATGAAAATATGAAAATTAGACATCTGGAGACTTTGCAAAGTAAGGGAAGTTAAGGCAAAGATTTTAGCTCATCTCAGAGCAATATAGTGAGGAGCATTGCTGCGGGCAAGGAAGACTTGTTTAATCTTCCTATAAGTTCTGAGTGAAAAACTAATAACATAAAACTAATAACACAAGAGGATAGGCCTATTCCTTCAGGTATTTCGCATAGTGAATTAATTAATTAATTCGCCTGTATTAATTAAACTGAATAAACTCTTCGCATAACGCTATTGCAATCCTGTTGCCTACATCGAAAGAGAGGCGCGATAGATAGCCGCGCGCACTACAACCAGAAGCGAGATCCAACGAAATAATAAGGTATGGTAGTTTACTTTTTTACCATTAGGCAGCGCTAAATACCGAAGACAAATAAATTCAACATTAACCAAAAAAACACTACTTAACAAGGTCTTTTGAAGACCTCCACAAACACTTTTTTTTACAAAAAGACGTAAGGTTTTTGCCGTCAACTCAGCACCAAAGTCTGGCGTTAATTTTCATAGGACCACCAAGCTGATAGCAATCAACCCATAACCCTGTATAGTTTTTCATAGTAGGTAAGCTACTGAAATCGATAATTAGGGACAAATAGTCGAACACTTAGAATTTCACAACATGATTAGAAATACGCAGCACGGTTTTAGACGAAACAAATCTTGCTTAACTAATCTTTTAGAATTTTTCCAAAGCATGATTGAAGTTTCTGATAGTCATCGGGTGGTAGATGTAGTGTATTTAGATTTTCAAAAAACACTTGACACCGTACCGCACAAAAGATTTGTTGAAAAAACTAAAACTCATGGAATCATGGGTGTAGTAATAAATTGGACAGAAGAGTGGTTCCGAGGTAGGAAACAGAGGGTGGTCATTGATGGAACAGAATCTTCTTGGGCTAATGTAGCGAGCGGCGTTCCTCAGGGTTTTGTATTGGGCCCTTTGCTTTTTCTTATATATATATATATATATATATATATATATATGATACACACAGACCGTGCATGGAACAAGGAACTCTTCTAGGATAATTAAATCCACTATAGTCCGAATAAGTAATGGTAAATGACAAATACTATAGTTTTTCTTTTTCATGATGCTAGGCCGACGTGGGCAACGGGTCATACTCAAAGAGGTCCCAAAAATATAGCTTCCCTCACCAGCTATTTGCAAAGCAAATAGGATCCAGCTTTGGGACAGGATCTAGGGTTTAAAGCAGCCTAGCCCAGCTACATTTAGAACCTCAATATAAGCAAAAGACTCGCTGCCTTCACGTCACATTGAATACATCAAAGACCCGTTTCTCACGTCGGGCTAGCATCATGAAAAAGAAAAACTATAGTATTTGTCATTTACCATTACTTATTCGGACTATAGTGGATTTAATTATCCTAGAAGAGTTCCTTGTTCCATGCACGGTCTGTGTGCATCATAAAAAACTTCAGGGAACCATTCTGAGTTCATTCCCATATATATGTTAACCCCTCCGTCTATGGCCCTGGGGTGGTTCGAAGTCGACGGGGGTTCTGGTTAGGAGGCAGCAACGGATCTGTTACTTGCAGTAGTTTCTTCTATACTACTCTCCGAGTTCTTCTTTAGTGACTCGGAGGATTCTGAGAGGCTTATTAAATTCTTTGAGGTTTCTCCCCGATTCTTCTTGTAACTTATCGGGAGATTCTAATTACTAAGTTTTCTGAAGAGAGCACGGCTCGAAGGAGAAGATAAAGACTTTTTCTTACTGTGTTTTACTCCTAAACTGTTACAGGTAATGCTCAGCCTCGTAGTTGGAATCAGAATAAACATGGAAGAAATTTGTGGGGTTTATATACCCCAATTCTACTAACATCATCATTATTAAATGTTGAAGAGGCTGCATTATTTCTGCACAATATTTGAAAATAAAGTAAATCTTTTAGCTGTGTTAAGGTTTAAATGAATAAACAAGATATTTGAAGATGAAGCCATATTTTTATCTTAAATTGCATATTTTCAGATCTGATGTTATCATGATCTGCCAAGTTAACTAAAAGTGGAAATTGAAATATGCATCTTTACACTAAAATATGCATATGAGTAAAAATTAAAGGTTTAAGATTTACAATTAAATGCTTAAGCAAGACATGACTTCATCTTTTATAACGAAGAAAGAATGTATACAAAACATGACATGGCAAAAGTTACTCAGGATTCATTATTAAGCTAAATCTAAAAAAATGATTATGAGATTTTAAAAAACAACAGGTCATCAATTATTTGGCAAAGTAGAAAGCACATCAAAATTTATTCCAACGGAAAAATAATAATAAAAAAATAACAACAGTATCGCCGATTCTACATTCCTTATGGCGACATAATGTCGGGTCGGACATTGAGTACATTGTAATTTTGGTCTACTGTAACTATGATTATAATTACCAATTAATTCATTTATTATCGTTAACTACATTTCCATTAAAGTACATTCTTGCATTATATATTAAATCATTACATTTAATTACAGTTTCATTGAAGTACATTACGTCGTTTACCATTCTTACAGTGTTTTTATATATTTATATATGGTTATAATATATGGTTATGATATATGGTTATTATGTATGGTTATTAGTACAACACAAGTACATGAGACATGACACACATGATATAACATAACGCATGATAATGTTATAAATTCGAATCAGAGCGAAAGGAGATTTTTTTTATCTTTGAAGCGTTCGATTTTGCCAGTTAGCGAAATTTGATCACCTACCTCAGTATTTCTGCGTTTTCGAACGAATGCATGAAGTTTTGCGTTTCATAGATTGACACGAGTAAAAATGAGTATTTAATAAAATTTATATAGGATAATGATCAAGGGAAATTAATGACGAGAAAATGGTGACGTCATAGTTATTGAATTTGTACGTAAGTACAAATCATAATTAGGAAGATTTACAAGAACGAATTAGAGACAAAGAGTGGGTATTAATGACTAAGAAGTACAACTACGGGTTCCAATCCTGTTATATGCAATGTGTATGCATAATCTAGGGTCGAGGGTGAGATGCAAGACAACCATAATTAATTATAATAAATTCTATAACAAATGAAAAATGGAAAATGGATACGACTAAACCATAGAAATGGTAGATCGTAGGGTTGTGACACGAACGAAAATAGAAAGCTACAAATGAAATTTTTATCCAAACTCGCGTTAAGCGATTTTGGTTCTTATATAAAAATGAATATTGATTATTCATTGTTCATTTTTACATTGCTCTCCCCTTTAAAATGATATGTATACAATAATACAATAGGATACAATTAATACAATACAAATGAGAAAATAACATCCTAACTAATTCAAGTTAGATGACGAATTTTTCTTTACATTACAAATTTTTATACAGAACAAATGAGTTATTATATAATATAAAAAATTCAAAGATTAATACTTTAATTTAGACAAACATTTAAGTTAGACAAACAATGATATGGTTAAAAAAATTTACCAAATTTTATTTTTTCTGTGGGATAAATTATGTACATAATGAATAGAGTAGATAAAAGGGAAAAACGTAAATAGTACAATCTATAAACTATTTTTTATTGACTATTGTAGGTACAAATCGAATTACGTAGTGGATGATGTATAGACCTGTGGTCAAATGTGTATTTATGTTTATTGGGTACAGATTGTAGTGGTTGGTGATACGTTCAAAAGGAGAAAGGGGATTTATAGTTGAATAGTTGAAGTTATACGTCAGTGTGCAGATGTATCTATAAATATTGTTAAGAAGCATCTGTAGATGAGTGAGTCGGTACAATAGTATGTAGAATATGAGAGTAATTTGTTCATCCCTTGAAGAACTAGATCATTAGGGGTCATTGGTGGATTAGGATTATATATTTATATATATATATATATATATATATATATATATATATTATATATACTTTAAGGAACAGATAAAATAACTTAATAAATGCATGAGCTAGAATTTATATATAGTAAGCAATAATTATGATGTATTATAATGATGATGTTTGCATACGAGTTTTAATGCAAAAGTGACTGGAGGGACGGAACGTAAATGAATTCGAATATGTGTCAAAAGTAATAAAATTCAATTAGGATTATAGATTTTACATAATTAATCAGTTACACGTATATTAAGGTAATAAAAAAAAACGAACTTAGAGGACCTTACAATTAATGAAAGTAAATCTAGCGGTATTAAAAATTAAATTTTGAAGATGGAATTAAATTCGACTAGTAGCATTCCTAGCTATATATGAACTATATAACCATTAACATTAACCAGAAGTATCGGTACGATAATTGAATTAAAAAAAATTAAGAATGCAAATTAAAAATAAAAATCAATTATGCATTTCAACGAGCTAAACATAATTTTATAATATTTAAAAAAAATAAAAGTAAATCGAGCCATAGATGAATTTCGACCAAGAATAAAGAAGTTATTGAAATCGAAGGAAAGCATTTCGAACAATCTTTTCTTTTAATATTTCAGGTAAATTTTACATTAAAAATTATTTTTATATTATAAAAAAAATATAAAAAAGGTTTAATAATTTTTGCATGTTAAGTAGAAAAATCATACTCTTTCGTTAAATGTTGATAGAATTTGAAATGTTTGATATTTTAGTCTGAAATTGACAATTACGTTTTTCGTGAGCACTTTGCTCTTTAAATAAAGATTGCTTGTCACACTACTTAAAAATTAAAAGAGTTCAACAAACGGAGGGACGGCATGTTCCTCATATACATTACAATAATTACCAAAATCGTTACAACCTTTGTATAAACGGTTTTGTTACAAATAATAAATTACATAACTATATATTTATATACGCAACAATGCATGAAAAGAAAAGACAAATCGGTAAATTTCCTTCTTACAAACAAGAAAAAAGGTTAAACTAAAGACGCAAACCGGTCAATTCAGGTTGAATTTAATTCTCTTTTACAACAAAAAAAAGGTTGAATTAAATTCTCTTAAACAACAAAAAAAAAGGTTGAATTAAATTCTTAAATTACATTTTCTTAAATTAAATTCTTAAATTACATTTTCTTAAATTAAATTCTCTTAAATTACAAAGAAAAAGTTGAATTCAATTGACTGCATTGAAATGACTGGGGACTTGAAAACTCGACTTGGGATTCGAAAACTCGACTTGGGATTCGAAAACTCGACTTGGGATTCGAAATAAAAATGACTTGGAACTCGAAATAAAAATGACGTGGGACTCGAAATAAAAATGACTTGGGACTCGAAATAAAAATGACTTGGAATAAAACTGTCTGACTTGAACTCTATCAAATATTCTGAAACTAACTTGAACTCTATCAAGTATTCTGAAACTAACTTGAACTCTATCAAGTATTCTGAAACTAACTTGAACTCTATCAAGTATTCTGAAACTAACTTGAACTCTATCAAGTATTCTGAAACTAACTTGAACTCTATCAAGTATTCTGAAACTAACTTGAACTCTATCAAGTAACTCTATAACTCTATAAACTCTCTGTAAACTCTCTCTCTTAATTTGCAAGTCAATTCAATTCAATAATTTGAAAAAAATCGTAAACAAAATAAAAAATGTAAACATTTCACTCGAATGTACGTGAAAGTACGGTACCATTATGTTTGGTACATAAAATCAAATTATTCTATACTGAATATAATAGTGAAAATAACTGTGACAATTAACTTCTGTGACAATTAACTTCTTTGACAATTAACTTCTGTGACAATTAACTTCTGTGACAATATTGTTTTCAATAAAAAAAATGTATCACTGGTGTCTGAAGTGTTCACTGTGTTTTGTGTTAATTCTGGCTCAATATTAAATATTAACTGTTAATAATACTGACTTTTCAAATGTTTTAGAGATTATTTAAAAAAGAGTTTTGTACTTAACAAGATTCCTACGGCGAAATCCTTAGAGACGTGTCCTGAAGACGTGTCTTGCTGGCCACTTGTTCTTGGATGAAAACTAGGCGTGGAGAACTTGGAGTCGTGACGCACCGGTTCAAGGGTGGATGTGACGAACTAGAAGTCGTGACACGCCGGTCAACTGGGTGTTGGTTCTGGTTCCAGGATATGGAAGACTGGAAGAATCCTGGAGTCGTGAAGATCCTGGTTAAAGGGTCGCCAGTTGTTAAACTCTTGGCTACAGACTCGCCAGACTGTTATGCCAATATCTTCTATGTGTTTGGGTCGTCTTGATTTTTATCCTGATGCAGGGTCGCCAGACTGTTATCTTCCTTCTTCTATGTGTTTATTCTGGCTATAGGGTCGCCACTCTGTTAACCCCTCCGTCTATGGCCCTGGGGTGGTTCGAAGTCGACGGGGGTTCTGGTTAGGAGGTAGCAACGGATGTGTTACTTGCAGTAGTTTCTTCTATACTACTCTCCGAGTTCTTCTTTAGTGGCTCGGAGGATTCTGAGAGGCTTATTAAATTCTTTGAGGTTTCTCCCGGATTCTTCTTGTAACTTATCGGGAGATTCTAATTACTAAGTTTTCTGAAGAGAGCACGGCTCGAAGGAGAAGATAAAGACTTTTTCTTACTGTGTTTTACTCCTAAACTGTTATATGTAATGCTCAGCCTCGTAGTTGGAATCAGAATAAACATGGAAGAAATTTGTGGGGTTTATATACCCCAATTCTACTAACATCATCATTATTAAATGTTGAAGAGGCTGCATTATTTTTGCACAATATTTGAAAATAAAGTAAATCTTTTAGCTGTGTTAAGGTTTAAATGAATAAACAAGATATTTGAAGATGAAGCCATATTTTTATCTTAAATTGCATATTTTCAGATCTGATGTTATCATGATCTGCCAAGTTAACTAAAAGTGGAAATTGAAATATGCATCTTTACACTAAAATATGCATATGAGTAAAAATTAAAGGTTTAAGATTTACAATTAAATGCTTAGGCAAGACATGACTTCATCTTTTATAACGAAGAAAGAATGTATACAAAACATGACATGGCAAAAGTTACTCAGGATTCATTATTAAGCTAAATCTAAAAAAATGATTATGAGATTTTAAAAAACAACAGGTCATCAATTATTTGGCAAAGTAGAAAGCACATCAAAATTTATTCCAACGGAAAAATAATAATAAAAAAAATAACAACAGTATCGCCGATTCTACATTCCTTATGGCGACATAATGTCGGGTCGGACATTGAGTACATTGTAATTTTGGTCTACTGTAACTACGATTATAATTACCAATTAATTCATTTATTATCGTTAACTACATTTCCATTAAAGTACATTCTTGCATTATATATTAAATCATTACATTTAATTAGAGTTTCATTGAAGTACATTACGTCGTTTACCATTCTTACAGTGTTTTTATATATTTATATATGGTTATAATATATGGTTATGATATGTGGTTATTATGTATGGTTATTAGTACAACACAAGTACATGAGACATGACACACATGATATAACATAACGCATGATAATGTTATAAATTCGAATCAGAGCGAAAGGAGATTTTTTTTATCTTTGAAGCGTTCGATTTTGCCAATTAGCGAAATTTGATCACCTACCTCAGTATTTCTGCGTTTTCGAACGAATGCATGAAGTTTTGCGTTTCATAGATTGACACGATTAAAAATGAATATTTAATAAAATTTATATAGGATAATGATCAAGGGAAATTAATGACGGGAAAATGTGACGTCATAGTTATTGAATTTGTACGTATAGTACAAATCATTATTAGGAAGATTTACAGGAACGAATTAGAGACAAAGAGTGGGTATTAATGACTAAGAAGTACAACTACGAGTTCCAATCCTGTTATATGCAATGTGTATGCATAATCTAGGGTCGAGGGTGAGATGCAAGACAACCATAACACTGGTCAATAAAGATTTTTCATCAGAGTAAAATTTGTGTTGGCTGGATAGCATTTTTCACGCTGATTCCAAAACTGCATTCAGAATGTTTCTAGCACGTATAGTTTTCAAGATGAAGGCATATATATAACTACACAGATTTAACCATTTTAAATAGGCAAAATACTAATATTTCAACATTTGATTGTGTTTATTTTATTGTATTTTTTTAGTTTATTCATCTTATTTATTTCAATTATCTTAATTATACATCTTATGTATTTCAGGTGTGAGCTTTTACGTCTAGCAGCATTGTGATTCAGGCAACAACGCCGTGCTTTGTGTGTCAAAAGATCAGTCCAGTCCAAGAACTTGTTGTGTCAAGTTGGTGTACATTTTTTTTGAATTTATAGTTTGCTCAGGTCAGTCAACATGCCTCGACAATGTAAGAATGACCCCGACAAGTTCTGTTTCGTATGCGGCCAGTTGACAACTAAAACACAGCGACGAAGTATTACAACCGACATTAAGAAAATATACAAGCTATACTTTGGTTGCCATCTAGGTGACCAAGATAAACCATGGGCGCCACATCAAATCTGTTCTGGCTGTTCAAATGGATTACGTGATTGGCTTAACAAAAAGAAAGCTTCAATGTCATTTGCCATACCCATGATATGGAGGGAGCCGAGAGATCATCATGAAGACTGTTATTTTTGTGGTGTGAACTTAATGGGGTTTTCTGCCAAGAACAAACACCAGATTGTATATCCAAACTTGGATTCAGCACGTAGACCAGTAAAACATGATGAAACATTGCCCATTCCAATTCCCCCAAGTGATAGGCTAGATTCTATCATAGATGACATGGAAAGTGATGAAGGTGCAACTGGCGTTTCCGGACCATCTACAGAACCAGAGTACACTTTTGAAGGTAGACATTTAGAGCCTATAAAAGTTAACCCAAGGACAGTTGAATGATCTTGTTAGAGACTTATCGCTGTCTAAAGAGAAATCAGAGCTTCTCGCCTCAAGACTAAAGGAGAACAATTTACTTGAGAACAATGTTCGTATTAGTTACTACCGAAAGCGGAATTTTGAATTAACAGCATTCTTTTCAGTAGACGGTCCTCTCTGTTATTGCTATGACATCAATGGACTATTTACAGCCATATCTCAGACGTATGTGGCATCTGAGTGGCGCCTCTTTATTGATTCGTCGCAGAGAAGCCTGAAAGCAGTTCTTTTGCATAATGGTAATATAATGCCATCCATCCCCATTGCCATTCCGTCCATCTAAAAGAGACATATGACAATATGGATATACTACTTAAGGCAATCAAATACGACAGTCATCAATGGAATGTTTGTGGAGATCTAAAAGTTATAGGAATGCTTATGGGTATGCAGTCAGGATTCACAAATGGATATGTGAAAACTTTCTTGGAAGCAACAAGTCACCTGCGTATAAGGATGGAGTCAAGAACCTCCTTGATGCCTTCAAAGAAATGGAGTGTCGAATGTCGTTAAATATTCACTTCCTGCATTCCCACTTAGATTTCTTTCCTGAAAACCTTGGTGCAGTGAGTGACGAGCAAGGAGAGCGCTTCCATCAAGATATTCAGATGATGGAGAAGCGCTACCAAGGATATTGGAATGAAAGCATGATGGCGGACCATTGTTGGATGCTGTATCGTGACAATCCAGGCCAAATTTACAAAAGGAAATTACACTCACAGCGCTTTTAATAAAGTAATGTATATATTCTTTATTTATAAGTACATTGAATAAAGTATATGATGTATTTGTTGTTTAGCATTCCTAAGTGTGATCTATACATCCATAAATTTTCTTATAGCAATATCAAAAACTTAAAAATATCAAAACCAGTGTATCTATATAACTCTACGTGCTAGAAAATAAATAAAACCAGATTCGGAATCAGCGCGAAAAATGCATTAAGAAAAGTGTGATCATGTTTGTGATGAGGAAAAAAAGTTTCATTTTGTTGGCCAGTGTAATTAATTATAATAAATTCTATAACAAATGAAAAATGGAAAATGGATACGACTAAACCATAGAAATGGTAGATCGTAGGGTTGTGACACGAACGAAAATAGAAAGCTACAAATGAAATTTTTATCCAAACTCGCGTTAAGCGATTTTGGTTCTTATGTAAAAATGAATATTGATTATTCATTGTTCATTTTTACACACACACACATATATATATATATATATATATATATATATATATATATATATGTAATTTATATATGTATATTATATATTAAGGTGTCACTTATTTTTCAACTTTTAAGTTTCCGTGCTCTGACCCCATTAAAATATGACATGATATAGAAACACTGTGTACAAAGTATTATTGAGATATTTTAATATTTAGAGGTCGCTCAACGGCTTCGAAGTACTGGATACGAGATTCTCAGAAAGTGTGAATATAAACAATTTCCAAATGTATCAGGTTGTAACATAAATTCTGCTTGATTAGAAAATGGACGATACATAATAGAATAACCTCAAGATAATGTGAAATAGTTTTAGAAATGTTGCAAAATATACGCGGCGACAGGTTCGCACATGTTTTATCACGATACAGAATGATACAGAATGAATTGCTTAGGCTAGTGTAGTATTAGGCTAATGAGTATTTTCTCCGCATGATTTGTCACAAGCGAATCTTCAACATCGAATCGATATTTGCACATCACTGCATTCTCGGCAACTGCTGGCACCGTTTTTGAATCGGATCGTCACTGGGGATGAAAAATGGGTCATCTATAACAATATTAAGCGTCGACATCAGTGGCTTAGCCGTGAAACAAAGCCTGAACTTCAGCCAAGGAATGGACCCCATTCAAAGAAAATTTTGCTCTGCGTTTGGTGCGATATGCAAGGAATTATTCAGTTTGAGCTTCTGCCAGATAACCAAACAATCACAGCTGAAGTCTACTGCCATCTTCAACGATTGAAGATGGCATCACAAGAAAAACGTCCTGCATTCATTAATCGCAGAGGTGTTCTATTCCACCAGGATAACGCGCGCCCTGACACTTCTCGAATCACCACTGCCCAATTGGAGGCATTTGGTTGGAAAAAAATATCTAGGACGTTTTGGCGCCGACATTTTGGCGCTGGACGTTTTGGAGCCGCCGTTTGGGCGCGGAGCCGGTTTGGCGCCGCCGTTAATTAGTATTAAGTAGTAATACTTGGTTATTAACCTGAAGTGCTGTCTGTCTTTTCAGATAAGTTGTGTTGTTGCCCTTAATAGCATAAATGTCTGAAAATATATCAAGTGAGAGAGGGAAACAGAAGTTTTCACATAATGGATATTTGTATGTGTTTGATAAATGTAGCAAGCGCGACCCTTCGTTACTTTTTTGGCGGTGCGAGCAAAAGAGTCAGTGTATTATAAGGTGTATATATAATATGGGTACTTTTCCGTTACCTGCCCCATTGACGATTGGTTAGGTTCAGTCATGATATTTTCGTTAAAACTAACAAAAATATCACAACTTAACCTAACCAATCGTCACTGCCCGGTTAGGTCAACTGTACGCCCTTCACGATTGGTTAGGTTAAGTCGTGATATTTTCGTTAGTTTTAACAAAAATTAACTAATTAACGGCGGCGCCAAACCGGCTCCGCGCCCAAACGGCGGCGCCAAAACGTCGGCGCCAAAACGTCCCATTCCGGGAAAAAAAATGCCTCATCCACCTTATTCTCCGGACATGCACCTTCAGACTACCATTTATTCAGAAGTCTGCAACACCACCTAGATGGACAAAAGTTGCAATCCAGGGAAGCTATCGAAAACGAAGTGATTGCTTTTTTTAACTCGAAACCAAGGGATTTCTTCGAATGTGGCATAAAAAACCTTTTTTACAGGTGGAAGGAGGTTATAGAAAAATAAGGGAATTATATTGATGATTAACTTGTCATTATGTCACTTAATTTTTGTTGTGAATAAACTAAAAATTCGAGCAAATTTGTCCTTATAAGTCATTTAATTTTGGTTCTGAATGAACTAAAAAATCGAGCAGAATATATGTTACAACCTTATATTTAAACAATTTATTATGTTCCTACATTAGCAGGAAGTGCACAAGACTGTCATAATATTAAGATGAAGTACATTAACATCAGACAGTAGCGTAATTATTATGATTAATCATTATTTCCACTCAAGGTATGCTTTTGTCCCCATGTCCAATGCTTGCGGTGGTCTTCATCAACCTGGAGAAGAAACTGGAATTGTTCTCCATCTTTGGTTAGGTAACCAGAAAATTCCTGGATGAAAGCAGCTCCACGTTCAGCGAAGTCATTTGTTACAATTAGAGTTTTTACAGCCTCTTTCACAGTCTGGTAATGGGTATCCTCTCCCCATTGCTCAGCAGTTTTCTCCAAGAATTCATCTGGGAGGTTGAGGTTCGTGAACAATGATTTTGTGTTTTTTGTTACAAAGTTTTCCCAAGCTTTTTTCTTTCACAGTATCCAGGTCAACAACCACACGCTTTGGAGTGTTCTCTTGTCCATCAACACTAGTCATAGATATGACCATGCGATATTTGATATCAGGGAGGACTAAAAGACTAAAATAACACACACTAATGCAAACACATCCTACCATTAAGGCGACTGAAATGATACTTGGGTGAGGCATAGAAAGGAAGCGCATTTCAATTTAGGACAAGTAACGACGCGTCATCAAAATTTTAATGGCCTTGAGCGACCTCTAAATATTAATATTTTCTCATGAAACTTCATAATCAGCGTTTTTACAGGCAATGTCACATTTCTAGAGGGTCAGACCGAAACTTCTTGATGGTTTAATTCTTACCATACAAATAAGTGACACCCTAATATACTGTGTGTATATATTAACGATTTAGATGCACATTTTCAAAGTTTGAGATAACACGAAGTTGGGTGGTAGGGCGATAAATGACCAAGATAGAGGTAAAATCCAGGAAGATCTGAATAAAATCGTAGATTCGTCGGTCACATGGCAAATGAGATTTAACATCGATAAGTGCAAAATTTTATATATAGGTTCGCGTAACGGTAATTTTGTGTGTAGTATTTCAGGGAAGGAGTTAGCAGTCGAAGAGCAGGAAAAAGATTTAGGAGTTATAGTCACTGATGATTTAAAAGTAGCGAAACAAAACACAGCAGCGGTCAATGAAACAAACAAAGTGTTAGGTTTTATAGCTAGGAATTTTGAGTACAAGTCGCGCGATATTATTGTTGCTCTTTATAAATCATTAGTTAGACCCCATTTGGAGTACGCGATCCAATTTTGGAATCCGCATATGCTAAGGATATAGACAAAATCAAAAGAGTTCAAAGACGAGCAACTAAGATGATTCCGTCGCTTAAGTGAAAGTCGTACGAGGATAGGCTTAAGGCAGTGGTTTCCAAACTGTGTGACGCGCGTACTGTTGTCTCGGGAGGCGCTTTTTTTGGCTACCTCCAAAAATCTGATTAATAATACAATTATGAATAATTGTACATGCCATTTTAGCTAGTTGAATCATTGATAATTAATGGGGGGGGGGGCACAACCATAATTTTGAGGAGTTAGGGGGTCGTCGTAACATAAAGTTTGGAAAACATTGGCTTAACGAGTTAAAATTGACTACATTCGAAACTAGGAGGCTAAGGGGTGATCTAATCTAAGTTTTTAAAATTATGAATGGGTTCGATAAGGTAAATAGAGATAGCTTTTTGAAATAGCACGTTATAGTAGAACTAGAAATAACCGGTGTAAGCTGACAAATAGAAGGTTCGAGACAGCAGTCGCCAAAAACTTTTTTACGGATAGAATAGTAAATAGCTGGAATAGTTTGCTGATAGAAATAATTAGTAGCACGTCCGTAAACATGTTTAAAAATCGATTAAATGCATATATTCTACAGATTCACAGAAGCTAAGGCTAACAAAGACCCTAAGATCCACTTTGAGGTTAGCCCGAGAGAAACAAGAGAGTAGGGGATTGAGAGTAGGGTGTTGATAGATTAGGTATAGTTTAAGGTAGTAAAATTATGCTTCTTGTGGTTCTGAACCCACGTAAAATTGTAGGTCCCCTCCGCCACCACGGAGGACCATGCACAGTACACAATTACAAACACGATTAGGTAAACTAGCCATAAGTGAATCCTAGGGTCTTTCCTGGTCTGAAACATTATAACATTAGGCACTACACACACACACACACACACACACACATATATATATATATATATATATATATATATACACTGAGCGGGAGAAAAATTGGCCCACTTGGAATATAGCGAAAAGCAAAAAAGTGGGCAAGCTTCTGTTTATAAACGTTTTAAAATTCGAAAATATAGTCTATGAGGCAACCAAATAACGAGCCAAAACAACGTCAGCTGCGAACACACTAACTGTAACGAATTTTTGACTTCTTTTAAGAATTCAACAGTCTGACATTCAGTTGCTAGTGCCACTTCTTTCTTCCACTAGTGGGAGTAGGCATTTGTGTTTAATAACAGATAGACTTCTAACTCTTTTTGGGTTTCAGAATTGGACATTTACATTGGATTTGAGTGCCATGAACGTCGCAAGAGTCGTCGCCCTAATTGAAGATGGTCGGAGCCAGCGTTACGTCGCCGATGCGCTAGGAATTCCAAGAACAACGGTTCGACGTGTCTACCAATGTTATGTGGAGACAGGAGAGTACACCAGAAGACCAGGATCTGGAAGATCGCGCTGCACATGTGCTCGTGACGATCGTTTCATCGTCTTGAGTGTTTTGCGAGATCGTCGCTTGATCGCCACAAATGTCCGCAATGAGCTGGAAAGGTCTCGAGACGTCAGTGTATCGGAGCGAACCGTTAGAAGGAGACTTATGGAAAGTGGCTTACATGCTATACGTCCAGCAATGGGCCCGTAATTGCTTCCACACCACCGCAATGCTCGTCTTGCTTTCGCTCGTGAGCATGTCAATTGGACTCCTCCAAAAGCAACCCTCTCCGTAAGAATGCACGGGACGAGTCTTTCTCCTGTTCTTCTCCACACTCCTTCCTGTCCATCGGATGTTCGAAGATTAAATCTTGATTCGTCCGTGAACAATACTGGTCCCCAGTGGACCATAATCCAATTGACATGCTCACGAGCATCTGTTCCTAAACGAAAATGGCTGCTCCCACTACTGGAAGAAAAAGGTGGCACTAGCAGTCTAAGAGCAATTGAATGTCAGACTGTCGAATTCTTAAAAGAAGTCGAAAGTTTGTTACAGCTAGTGTGTTCGCAGCTGACGTTGTTTTATCTTGTTATTTGGTTGCCTCATAGACTATATTTTCGAATTTTAAAACTGTTATAAACAGAAGCTTGCCCACTTTTTTGCTTTTCGAGAATAATCTTGATTGAGTCTCGCGCTCTCGCGCGTGCGTACACACTTACAAAGTTTTTATTATGTATACTCTATATTCTTTTCGAACCATTTGAAGGCAAGTTTCACCACGATTTGTTTTACATATATACAGTGTAAAGGAAAAATAAAACACGACTGCTGAGATGGCTGACATGCATATGGTGTATGGGGCTGCCAATGGAAACGGAAAAGTTCTTTTCTGGCAGCACTGCGTGATTTCATTTCATCAGCCATCATTACCAATCAGCAGTCACTAAGCATTAGAATCTGCAAGTACAGTAGAATCCCATTAGTCAGCATATAACACCGAAATATGATAGGTTAAGTAGTATGGGTGCAAAAGGAGAGAGTGCAATGCAATTGCAAATATTGATCAATATTGCAAAGGAAATGTTGCATAAGGTTATGTAACAAGGGGGAATGTAGTAAGAGGTTATGCAACAAAGGGGAGGGGGATTGTTGCAAGAGGTTATGCAACTTGGAGGTGGAGTTATCCCCAAGTTGAAATGAACTCACGCTGGAGGAGACCTCTTTGGGGGAGAATGTGGGACGGCTTCACACCCGAAAGGGGTATACCTAACCTAAGAAGAGAGAAAGGAGGAAATGTTCGCTTGGCAGGAGCCAAGCGTATATTAAGACTTCAGCCGAGCGGCCGCACGCTTATAAGTTCCTAATCAGCCAGATTGCTTAATCCGCCAGTTGGCTTAACTGGCTGATTTGCCAGATTGCGCTATTTATTTAATTAAAGCATATATTCAGGCTTAATTCACCAGTTGGCTTAACCAGCCAGTTGAATTAGAAGGCGTAAATGGGTTGAGTTGCCAGATTGCGCTATTTATTTAAATAAAGCATATATGCTGGCTTATCCAGCCAGTTGACTTACAAGGCGTAAATGGCAGGCACATTATTAGGGTTGAGTTGCCAGATTGTGCTGTTTATTTAATTAAAGCATATATTCTGGCTTAACCAGAGGTATATATATATATATATATATATATATATATATATATATATATACACACACAGCGAGTCACTCTGCATAACGGCAATTGAAATAATCTTCCAAGTCGTAAGGACAGCTACTCATTATATAGAAATACAGCTCTTCAGGGTGAACAGTGTAGGTGAGCTCTGCCCTGGACCACTCAAGTGCTTTGTACCAAAGTTCGGGATATTTCGAAGAATCTAAACCTTTTAAATATGCATCCAGCTCTAGACCATTCTCGCCTTGTTCATTCCGACATTCGATAAATCCGTCGAGCAGAGCGGTGTATGCATATTCAAGAACCGTGTCAAAATAAATCATATCCGGAACAGGAGCGTCTAATATAGGCTTCAGCTTGCGGAATCCGACGATCTCAAACATTCTGTCGAGGATGAATCGGTTTCGCGTAGGGACAAGAACGTTATTATAACATGCATTCTTCCACATCAGTCGTATATCAATGCATGGCTGCTCGCTATTTATACATAAAGTGCAAAGAACGGCATATGAGGGGGCGTCACTAATCTGTTCTCCTCTCGTACCTACACCTGCAGGTATTTTATAACGGGTCCTCTCCCCATTTCTCAACTATCACGAAGACTATTCATCTCAACACTTAAATAAATAACATTACGTTTACCAGAGTTTGCTTGCCTACAAGTCGTTTCAAGTACATAGTTAATGGTACCGGTTTCGCGCCTGAATACGCGCAATGACTTCGTCACGGGCACATCGTACACGGCGTTGAGAATGCTTCTCAAAGGAAGTTCCATCGTATTCATACGTCCAGTCGGTTCAAGCTCTGAGGTGACTATGAGCCATAGGTGGGCGGATCGGCTCGACGGGCAGAGTGAGTCACGCCGATGAAACATGTACGGGTTTGTTCGAACTCGTGTGTTTCAGAGTGGTGAGGTACACGAGTGGGCGGCTCGATCGGGGGAGCGAGTTACACCATAAACTGCTGAAGCGTGTACGGGTTTGTTCCAACATCAAAGAGAATACTTGTGCCCCCATTATATTGGACAAACAGAATTTTCAGCTACATGAAGCAATACCGGTTTTAATGTTTTATCGAAATGCTCAACAGATGTTCATTTCCACAAACTAAACACATCTTTTTCACAATCCGGTGCACTATTTTAGAGAAACATATGCCCATATTTTTCCTTTTTGGTTAACGAACGACACTCGTCTCTAAAGTCTGTTAAAAACTCGCACAGGCCATTAGCCACAACCTCACGACAAACCTCGTCATGATATTTATTAATATAGTAATAAAAAAACTTAAGATTCTCCATGATGACAAGATTTACATTCTCAACCGTAGGGTACGAGTAGTCGGTATGATGTAACATGACATAATATCGCTTGTCATACCACTCTTCAACAAGACTCACTATCCATAACCGTTGCTTATCTTCTGAACGTGTTGTTTCTTCTACTTCGCGGTATATGTGAACTTTTATAAAGGTTAGGTCTACAAAATACTTCAATACATCGCTTGTACTACGAAATCCTACAATGTCCTCGCCAGAATAGCCGTAGAGTGAAACTATGGGGAAGAAAAAGCGAATTATTATACAAAGAGGAGGATCATTCCTCCCCATCTTATTTTCAGTTTTTGGTCCTTTACTGAATACATTAATATAATGAAGAAGGTGGTAGTGATCCCGCATGAGGTGTATGCTTCATTGCAAAGTTCAAAGATTCCAGACACGGCTCTAGAACCCCGTAAAGGCAGGCATAAAAGAATGGAGAGCGAGTTGCTAGCCCTATTAAACTGTGAAAATTCACATGATGAGAAAAGGATCTTGTACCAAGAGGCTTTGCAGAAATTTCTTTATGAGTACGAAGATTATAAGAATCTGACAGACCTTCCCGTGGTTATTAGGCACAGCGCAAGCAACGCTGAGCATGGCGACAAAGGAACCGGGTCCGACTTTAGAGATGACCAACCAAAGAATAACGGAACACAGCATATCGAGCATGTATTAAAAAGCAGCCTCCCACAAACATTGAGGAATAAAGGTTTAAGTCTTTATAATCTATTGAGTGAGGACCCCATCATTCAGTGGGGCGATACAGGCGAGGTCATTGTTGAAGGAACAAGGGTACAAGGATCAAACATCGTTGACATTGTCCATGATTTGGTGAGAAAGTGGGACAGGCCATCACCAACAGGATGGAAGCATATTAAAGCAAGACTACAACAAATAAACGTCCCTAAAACATTGATAGGTAACCTGAATAGGTTAAAAGACCTGGATCAAGCCTTGCATGTGTCACAACTGACTACGCCATCGCCCCCAGCAGTAGCGTCTCTGAAGAGGAGAAAGAAGTGAACAAACGGCCAACCTTATCCACGTGTCTCTAAAATACGAAAATGGCTAACATATTAAGTAAACGCTATTATGACATTTCTAACCCCGCCTCCTATGGCGGCGTTAATAGACTGTACAGAGGTGTTTACGGAGTAGGGAAAAAAGATGCTGAGACGTTTTTGCGGGAGCAGGATCCTTATACACTTCATAAACCGGTGAGAAAAAGGTTTAAAACGGCCAAGACAACAGCGGATTCGATTGACTCTATTTGGCAAGTGGATTTAAAAGACATGCAAAGATATTCACTCTATAATGATGGCTACCGCTACATCCTATTCATAATAGATGTATTCTCTAGATATCTGTGGTTAATTCCACTGAAAAATAAATCGCCTGAAACAGTTGCTAAAGCGACCAAAACGCTGATGTTAAAAAAAGATAGGGTTCCTGGCTATTTTTGTACGGATATGGGGAAAGAATTTATAGGCCGCGCTTTTCAGAAAATGCTAACAGAGTTTAATATCAGTTACTACTCTAGCAGTTCTATACATAAGGCCTCTTTAGCTGAAAGAGTTCAACGTACCATAAAGGAACGCATGCATCGCTATTTTACACATAAAAACACATACAGATATATAAATATTCTGGGGTCATTGGCGTCGTCATACAACCATTCACACCACCGTACGATTGGCACAATACATAAAGAAGTTTTAGAAAGAGGTACGCGCCCAGAAGTGAGAAAAGATAGAGCACCGCCACCACACTCTACACATTTCAAAATCAATGATTATGTAAGGCTATCACGTTCGGGAAATAAATTCGCGAAGAGATTTGAACAAGGATGGACAAGTGAGATATTTAAAGTTAGTACCTGGTGAAATGGCTGGGTTACCCAGAAAGCTTCAACACCTATATAAAAGCTGCTGCAATAATGAAGCTTAAATAGTATGCAACATGGCTCCTCGCCACTTCTATGTCACACTTCCGTCCTCTTCTTCTCTTTCTGTACTTCCTAACAACACTCTGGCCAATTTTGTGACAAAACTCCACTGACCCATTGAATTGGAGCGTGATTCTTAAGAGGTGGGTTTATGTGAACTCCATTTAGCTACCAAATTTTTAACTCTTGAAAATGAGCAAATCATATTTTTGATCCTTAACATAACCTTAGACAATACTATACGATCAGTCCTGTTCGGTGAGGTACAGTACTATAGTACAAATGTAACGTTACTAATCGGGCATTATGGTACAGCCATGGACATTGTGAAGGGGTTAAACAAGAGTCTTGAAAAGTCGTAAACATAGACACACCTGCATGCACTTTGAAGTTAAAATCATCGCTTAGTAGAAATATCAAAGATAAAGAGCTGTTCACAATTGTGGCAGAGGGCCGATATAGCGCAGCTCTCCAAAGAGATACCTTTCATGAGGCACAGCATGAATTGTCCAGCTTAATGTATCAGTTGAAGATGGAGAAATTGGGTGAAAGCTGTCCATCCTCAGACATGTGCTATATTTACAGCATCGTCGTAGAGCATCAATTTGTTGGGGACATCCACGCGCGCCTGCTGCTCATTGCACACATCCCCAAACATAGAGGGAAAAGTTTGAGCATTACATATGACAAGCCCCTTTATGTGAATGTTTCGACTAATCTATTAACTAATATCTCGGTATATATAAGAACGATTGAGGGAAAAAATTTCCCATTCGGTGATGGGAGCTTAACAGTGAAGCTACACTTCCGTCGCATTCAGTTATAATGACACAAAGGCCTTTCACAGTCTATCGAGGGGTGAGATATCAGCGTGGGAGTGGGTTTGGATCCATTTTTTCAACCATACTACGCACCGCTGTCCCACTGTTGAAGAGGGGTGCTAGATACTTCGGAAGGAAGGCGTTACAATCAGGTTTTAACACGGTAGAAAACATAAAGGGTGGAACTAAACATAAAGAAGCTCTAAAAAAAACATTTAAAACGTACACGGGACGAAATCATCAAAGATGCAAAGAGAAAAAAGTGGTGGCGGAAAGAAGAGAGCTGCCAGGAGGAACGGGTTACCATCACGTGGCGCTAAACGTAAAAGGAAATAAAAGAATAAGTGCTCAAAGCGTATGAAGCCTATGGCTGATCATTTTTTTAACTGATATAAGCTGAGGACACTACTCTCACGAATCATGGTCTGATTACTATTTGTCGAGAGGTGGTACTATTTCTGACTCGTCATAGCGCGTTTCATCCATCCCTGTAGTTCACAATACTGTAAATCAGAACTGTCCCTCTTTGATATGCCCCACTCAGGTCTCTATTGAGTACTGCTACTTTATTAAAATTAACACATTAAACACGATTAGTTCACCGAGTGCCCCTATACAATTCGTGATACCCAGCTCAGGTCCTTACTTTTTGACCCGAGCTGCATGTACATGTACCCTAAACTGCGTATAGCCCATTCAGATGGAACGGACTGCAATGATAGTTACTCTGCATACCTTGAAACCAACTTTCTACACTCCATATTCAGCCAGTATGAGGTGTATTTAAATCAGGTTATTATCACGGGGTTTATCACCTACGAGCCTATCTTGAGAATGTCCTCAACTTTTCAAAAGAAGCGAAGGACACCTTTTTAACCGCCGAGGGCTATTATCAGACTAAAGATGAAAGTAGTATAAAGAATAAATTTAAAAATTCTAAAAAAAAGATATACGAGTGTTATGGCCGTCTTCATACAGACTTCACGTTCCAGGAGAAACTGCTTATGAACGGCGTCTATCTGAAACTAAAGCTCAGCCGCACGAATCCTGAGATCTGCATAAATCTGGGGTCTGATCAAGAAGAGGGGGCAAAACCCGTTGTGATTCACATCATGGAAACATATTTACGTGTACGCCGAATGAAATTAAGTTCACCAAAACAAATAGAAATTGAGAAAAATTTAATACACGCCACAGTAAAATACCCAATTAACAGAGTACAGATCAAACTATACAAGGTGCCGCCGGGTTGGCCTCGAAGCAGCTAGAAAACGTGGCTCTGGGAGTTCTTCCTAAAGGGATATTAATTAGAATGCAGGATCACGCTTCGACGAATGGAAAATATAAAAAGTGCGCCTTTAAATTCAAGAATTTCGGCCTTAAAAATATAACTCTATACTTAAATGGCGTAGCATTGGGTGGGCCTACGATTGCTGATTACTCATCAGACGCTGTGTTCCCGCTCTGCGCGAGAGTTTATAGTACCCTGGCTCATAATGCAGGGGCCTGTAACGAGCTTGGGTTTGGCGTAACGCAAAAAGAATTTGTAGAATTTAACATTTATTCATTTGATATTAACCCTGACTTGTCTGCTAGTATAAGCACACACTTAAGTCCACAACAAAGTGGGAATATCTCAGTCAGGTTGGAATTTGCCAACCCTATAAACGCGCCTATTAGTGTACTCGTGTACCTCGAATCTCAAGCTTTGATAGAACGTGGTCACAGACTTTTAAAATGGACGCCAATACACTCCAGAGAGCAATGAAAAGTGACCGAATCACACGCTCAAAATTTATCGGCGTGTTTGCGAAGAATGAAATATTGAAATTGCCAAGTAGAAGAGACTGGTACGGGATTATCGTGAACACCGAATTGTGGAGGGTGAGGGGATTTACTGGTTTGGAATCTATTTTAAAAATAGGGAAATAATGTACTATTTTGATTCACTCGGCCCTCAGCCCTAGAATTACCCTGTTATAGTAAAATTTATGAAGCAGATACATGTCCCTCAAATTGTATGGAATCCTTATCGTTTCCAAGGATATTTTAGTAACACTTGCGGCATGTATAGTCTTTCATTTCTCCTGCACATGTCACTGAAATGAATGATGAAAAATGCAGACAAATAAAAAAAAAGGTTCCCATATGTTAACACCCGCTCTATTGTGTAAAAGTGTCTCTTTATTGTGTAAAGGCGTATTTGTAAAATGTCGCCATTTAGGTTTATTTAATGGGCGTTGGTTCCGCTTTGTTCATGTTTTCTACCATTTAATAAATTAAATGAAAATACAATGTGTTTTGTTCTTAACCCCCAAAATACTTAAAAATACTTAAATTACTTCCTCAATGACCTGGCATTCGTTGAACAGGATGTAAACCAAAACCTCGACCTCTGTATTCAGGTTGCTGGGTTGGCTATGCGGTAAAGCCTCCATATCATTTATTCCCCTTTCATCAAAACGAAAAGTATATATAACACGTTCAAGTTCCGTTTTGCTCCTTAAAGGAGAAGTTAACATGATTAGTTCATACTGAATCAAATAAAGTTAAGTAAAATTAAAGTTTAATCAAAGAGATACAATAAGAGAAAATGCCGATTAGGACGCCTGGCAAATTATAATCACAAAGTAGATATCCTGACAGTTTTCAAACATAAGAGTGCTAAGACATCGTCTACCGGCACGGGGTCTCGAACCCAGGCGCGCGCAATTCTTAAAAGTTTTTAATATTTCTAAAATCCTACTGCAGAGCTGCAGAAATATATTATTAAAATCACATCATATATATATATGCCGAATTAACAGCGAAGGAATCAGAAAATGGGCAATAATTAAAAACAAGTGCACTAATTTACAGCTCAAAAGGATGATTAGCTGGGTGTGCTACGCTTCGTCTGCCGACACCGGGTCTCGAGCCCGAGCCTGCAGACAATTCTTAAACGTTTCTAATATTTCTAAAATCCTACTGCAGAGCTGTCAATAAATTTTTAAGTTATCGAGAAATGTATCATTAAAACCACACCATATGCAAAATGGGCAATAATTAAAAACCTATTGTTTCACAAAAATACACACAGAGGAACATATATATATATATATGTATATATGTGTTTTGCTGTTGTGGCGGTTACACGTGTTTCGATCGAAGTCCGAATAAAAGCGATATTACAGTAAAAATCCTGCAGTTAATCAGTTTTAAACGGTGCCGATATTGTGAGTTAATTGATAGTGCATAGTGGTATTTATTTTCAAAAAAGTAAAAATCGCGGCGTATACCAAAAAAGTGAATAAAATCAAAGTGAATTAATATATACAGCATTTGTTTTTGTTATTTTTCCGAGTCTCTTTGTGAGGAAAGTTTTGTTTTTTGAAGTGCCCGCAAATATCCCCCCATTATCCCCCGCAGCCACGGTCGAGAGGACCAATCAGTGAGAAGTATACAGCGTGCCACATCCCCTACCCTGGAGTAACGGAAAATTCTTTCCCTCACACAGCTTGAGTCATCCCCCACCCAATACCTCCCATAATACCCCCTTTTTGAGTCACTTCACCAACATGGAAATTAATGCATACATGCAACTCTGTGGAATCTGTAAACTGCAACAGCTGAGACAGAGGCGATCAGGTGCGATTTTTGTCAGCTACTTTTTGATTTTAAATGCCTAGAATGGGGAGATGAAAAAATCTCCCTTATAACGAACGCAAAGCAGTTTAATGGAATAAAATTTTTCTGCGAGAACTGCTTGACCGAATTAAACTCTTTTACGGTATTTAAAGCAGAAAGAGACTACGAGAAGAGAATGAAAGAGGAAAGTGGAAACAAAGAACAGTGGAAAACGGAAGAAACGGAGAAAGGCGAAATAGAAAGAATTCAAATACCGTCACAAAATGAGGCCGAAAACACACAGGCGACAAAGAGTGTAAAGACAACACACAGCATAAGGGCAACGAAGGACACAAACACAACTAGCACAAATAGCACAAATAGGACAAGACAAGAGGGCAGTCAAGTAAACGAAGTAAAACTGTCCCCCAATAAGGAGCAAAAAACAAAAGCCAAGAGTAAATATGGGGAAGGAATTATATGCAGGTATTATATAAAAGAAATTGCAGATTTAAAAGAGGACAATGTATATATGAACATCCCCCAATATGCAATTTCTTCTATAATAATGGTCGTTGTAAATTTGGAGACGGATGTAAATTCTACCACCCGGACATTTGCAGAACTTACGCAAAATACGGAACCTGCAAATTCGGGAATAAATGCTACTATCAACATCTCCCGACGGACTCAACGAACAAAGGAAAAAGTTTAAATGACAATAGGAATAAAAATAACAATAGGAACAACAATAGGAACACAATAAGCGAACAAGAAAATTTTTTCAACATCTCAGACACCTTACGAATGCTAAATGTCATCCACATGCAGTTGACACAGCTGGAAACCCCCGAGCCAAATCGCTACCGGGCAAGAAGCTACCAATACAAGTAGGAGGAAACGGATCTCTTTCGGAGGATCATAGAGCAACGAATCAAGCGATATCGAAGGAAAACGAACTTGAAATGCACAAGGGGCAACGAAAAACAGAGAACATAAAAATTGTCCTGGCTAATATTCAAGGAATAAGACCAAACCAATCACTCAATAAGGTTTCGTACCTGAAAGGATTTATGGACGAAACAAGGGCGGACATCGCATGCCTCACAGAAACTCATCTTAAAGATTGCCAAGGAAATTGTGAAAACTGCGAACATTGTATTGATAAGAAAGAGATAAATATAGAGGGCTTCAACTTACTAAGAGCGGATAGAACGACGAGACGGAAAGGTGGCTGTGCTATATATGTACAGGAAGGTCATATGACAGAGACGATAATAAGTAAATCAAACAGCTATGTGGAACTCCTAGCAGTGAAAATAGAAAAACTAAACTTGATAGTAATAGTCATCTATAGACCTCCAAGCACCCCAACCGAAAAATTCTCGGAGGCCATTGATGACATTAGAAAGCTAATAAAGGCCATAAACCCTCCATCCCCCAATATAATGATCTGCGGAGACTTTAACTTCCCATTTATAAAATACAAAAAGGTGAATAGGAATATATATATTCACCAGGACAAGGGGGGCACAAGAGAAGATCAGGAACAAGCAAAAATGTTGATGGCTCTCACAAACGAGTTTATGCTGACACAGGAGATAACAGAAAATACCAGAAAAAATAACTGCCTGGATCTGGTATTCACGAATAACACGAACTTGATTGCTGATATAAAAATAACCCCAACCATTATCTCAGACCACAACTTAATCGAGATATCAACAAATATGATGGCAGCATTAGAAGACAATACACATATTGTGGAAAGAAGTAAATTCGGGGCCTTTAACTTAAACTCGAAGACTATAAATTGGGAAGCAATCAGATCGCACATGGCCCAAATAGAATGGAGAACAATTTTCGAGAATAAAACAACTGAAGAAATGCTAACAACTTTGGAGGAAAAAACGCTGAGAATTTTAGAAAAATATGCTCCGAAATCACAGCCAAAAGGAAAGAGGAGCTGGCTAGAAAGGCAAAAGAGAAGACTATTCCGCAAAAGAAAGAGAGTGGAGGCGAAGTTAGGAAACTGCGGAGATAATGGCAGGAAAATAATAAAAGAAAAACTGGAGGGTATCGATAGGGAAATACAAGCCCTGATTAAGGACCATACAGAGAGGGAAGAGGAAAAGGCGGTAGAAGCAATAAAGGAAAATCCAAAATACTTCTATAGCTATGCAAAAAGGAAAACAAAAACGCGCCGCTATTGGGCCCTTAAGGACGGGAAATAATGAACTAACCGACGATCCAAAAGAAATATCTGATACATTGAGAGCTCAATATGAATCAGTTTTCAGTACCCCAAAAAGTGACAAAGCGATACCTGACATAAATGCATTCTTTGAAGAGGAATTGCAAGGAGAGTATATAACAGACTTTGAGTTTACACCAGAAGATGTAGCGAGAGCTATAGAACAAATGAAACTACATTCAGCTGCAGGTCCGGACAATTGGAACGCATTATTGATTAAAAACTGTAAAAATGAAATAGCTACACCTTTATACTGGATATGGAGAAGATCCCTAGACACTGGGGAAATACCGAGCATCTTGAAAAGAGCAAACATTGTCCCTATATATAAAGGAGGGGACAGATCTCAAGCAAAGAACTATAGACCAGTGTCATTGACGTCCCACCTCACCAAAGTATTTGAAAGAATAGTTAGAGAGAAAATTTATGATTTCCTGGAGACACGGGAAAGATTCAACGAAAATCAGCATGGATTCCGATCAGGTAGATCATGCCTATCACAACTAATAGAGCACTACAACAATATCCTAGATGCATTGGAAGGCAATGACAACTACGATGTTATATACACAGATTTTGCTAAAGCTTTCGATAAATGTGACCATGGTATAATAGACATAAAATTAAAGACATGGGAATAACAGGCAAAGTGGGAAAATGGATCTACAACTTCCTTAGTGATCGTCTGCAGGTCGTCAAAATTCAAGGTATATCATCATCAGAATCGGAAGTACGCAGCTCAGTACCACAAGGGACAGTACTGGCCCCACTCCTGTTCATTATCATGCTAACAGACATAGACAGCGGAGTAAACAGCAATAGTATAGTAACATCCTTTGCAGACGATACAAAGATCAGCAGAAAAATCAGCGATGTACATGACGTGGAGGCCTTGCAGAGGGACACGAACAAAATATACAAATGGTCAGAAGACAACAACATGTCATTCAACGCCGAGAAATTTCAGCTCTTGAGATATGGTAGAAAAGAAGAACTTAAACAGACTGCATATTATGCTCCAGATAGACAGGAAATTCAGAGAAGCATGAAAGCGATTGATCTCGGGATAATAATGACAGATGATGCGAAATTCGAAACACAAAATCAGATAGCGATAAATAAAGCAAAAAGAGTCGCCGGACAGGTTCTAAGAACGTTCAAGAGAAGGGACAGGACAGTAATGATTCCCCTGCTAAAAACACTGATTATACCAAAACTTGAATACTGCTCAGTTTTGACGTCCCCATATAAAAAGGAAGAAACTAATAAACTAGAAGAAACGCAAAGGCATTTCACAGCCAAGATTGATGGCTGCAAAGAACTCAACTACTGGGAAAGACTACGTAAACTAAATCTGTACTCACTGGAAAGAAGAAGAGAGAGGTACATCATAATCTACATATGGAAAATGATCGAAAAACTGGTACCAAACCTAAAACTAAACCCAATTACCATTCAAACAACACTGGAAAATAGGAAAGGCAGAATGTGTAGTGTTCCCAAATTAAAAGCACGACAAGGGACCTCCTCAACCCTGAAGGAAAATAGCTTGGTTGTCAGGGGGCCAAGACTTTTCAACCAGCTTCCTAAGGACCTCAGAAACGTAACGGGGGTCAAAGTTGAAGTCTTCAAGAAAAGACTGGATGCCTGGCTCAGAACAGTACCAGATGAGCCGGGCGTGCCTGGCTATGTACGGTGGAGAGCGCAAGAAAGTAACTCGCTCCTCCACCAGGCCAGACCTAGAGGCGGGGCCACCAGCTTGACCTCCGTGTGAAGAGAGACCAACACACGAAGCAACATAAGGTTCATAAGGTAAGGTAAGGTATATATGAATAGAGACCGGCCTGGAGTTGATCTTCTACAATCTGTAAAAAAATAAAAAAAAACAATAATTAAATTAAGGTTACAACTACTTCAGATGGGGTGATGACTTCTGGAACACCCTATATAATATAATATATAATACTATATCTATAATATATAATATGCGTCCTTTATACATGTAGCTGAGTATTTTGTCGTTGCAGCTTAGGTGTTGGTTTTTGCTTTACCGTTTCTGTACCCTCATGTATGGTATTTTGTCGTTTCAACTTAGGCTTTCCGTAGGTTATCTTATGGTATTTTAGGTAAGAGCAGTTGCTGGCCACAAATTTGCAAACGTTGCACATGTACACCCTTTTATTCTTTGGCGTAACAGTCAAATGTCTAGTTGTGTGTTGTGTTTTATCTTGTTTTGTGTCGCCCACTTACACATTTTATTTTTTTAGGTGATTTACATCAACCCACTCATCGATCGCCATGCCTCGAAAGTGTAAAAATCACCCCGACAATTTCTGTTACGTGTGCGGCTCGTTCGCGACTAAATCACAACGGCGAACAATCACGATGGATCTTCGAAAAACTTACCGGTTGTACTTCGGCTGTCCACTAGGCGACCAAGATACTCATGATATGGAGGGAGCTGAGAGACCATCATGGCGATTGTTACTTTTGTAATGTTAACATAACTGTATTCTCCGTGAAGAACAAGCATAACATCGTTTATCCGAACGTAGACTCCGCAATCAGACCGATCCCTCACGATAACACGATGCCGATTTCGGTACCTCTACAGCATGGACTCGATTCTTTAGAAGACGAAAGGGAATCCGACGAACGTGCGATTGGCGGAGATGCGGGACCTTCGGCCGATCTTGACTACAGACCTGACGAAGAGCAATCGGAGCCGGAGAGGCTTACCCAAAACGAGTTGAATGGCCTCATTAGAGACCTAGCCCTCTCCAAAGAGAAATCAGAACTTCTCTCCTCGAGACTCAAACAGAAACTTGAGAAGAACGTCCTAGTGTATTACTATCGAAAACGAAACCATGATTTGGCGACATGCTTTACAGTAGATGGTCCGCTCTGCTATTGCCATGATATCAATGGACTTTTCGAGAACTTGTCAGGGACACACACCATCTGAGTGGCGCCCTTCATTGATTCTTCACAGCGAAGCTTGAAAGCGGTTCTCCTACAAAACGGGAACTTAAAGCCATCCATCCCGATTGCCCACTCTGTTCATCTAAAGGAGACGTATTATTCATTTCTTTTTTTTATACAGCTTTAATTTTATAAATAGGTTATGTATTTATTTTTCAAGTCCAAATAAACATCTTGGTGCATCTGTTAGTGGGCGTACACTACTTGCATCTAATAATTCAGAAAAAACTTTGAAATTCGTGTGAAGACAATTTATCACAATTTGGAATATCTTTTCCATGGTGGTACACCAGTCTAAGACATCAACCTCCGCAAAATAAAGCAAAATTTAGTAAAGAATTCATTCTCTTTATTCTTGATTGAAAGAAAATCCTAAAAGAACTTTTTATCAAAACATTTGAAGGACAGGACCGGAAATAATTTCATTATATACGGCCATACGGGGCTCCAATAAACCTTAGCCCCCGCCCATGGGCCTAAATCATTAGAGGTACAGTAAAACTAAACATACCTTACAAAAGAGAATTTAATCCTGCATTTAATGAGAAACAATTAAAACTTGGTGTTCCCGCCATTGGCTTCCAAGACAGCCTGAATTCGCTTTGGGTAGCTTGCCAAAAGTGACTTGAATAGATGTTGATCGTTACGCAAATTTGCTAAAACAGTTTCAATGAAGAAAGCCTCAATGCCTTAGAACTAAAAGCATGGCAGGCTTTGAAATGGATTTGTGAAACTTCTTGGGTAACCACAAGTCTCCCGCATACAAAGCTGGAGTTCAGAAACTGCTCGGTGCATATCAAGAAATGGGCTTTCGCATGTCCTTGAAAATACATTTTTTACATTCGCATCTAGATTTATTTCCTGAAAACCTTGGAGCGGTGAGCGACGAACAGGGGGAACGCTTCCATCAAGACATCCAGTCATTGGAAAATCGCTACGAAGGTTTCTAAAAGGAAAGTATGCTGACAGACTGCCGGATGTTGTACCGCGGCGATCCGGAGAAGGTTTACAAAAGAAAATCATACTCACAACATTTTAAGGTTGGTGTACATTTCTTTTTATGAATAAAGTTGTACTTTGTAAATTGTGCTGAAATTAACACGTCATATTTCGATAACTAGTCATATTTCCGATAACGGATATTAATTGGCATGCAGGACCACGCCTCGACGAATGGAAAATATAAAAAGAGTGCCTTTAAATTCGAGAATTTCGGCCTTAAAAATATTACTCCACACGTAAAGGGGGTTGCTCGAATACGGACTACTCATCAGATGCTGTGTTCCCGCTCTGCGCGAGAGCATATAGTAGTCTGGCTCATAATACAGGCGTCTGTGACGAGCTTGGTTTTGGCGTAACGCAGAAAGAATTTGTCGAAGAATTTAACATTTATTCATTTGATATTACGCCTGACTTGTCGGCTGGCACAGATATGCATTTAAGCCCACAGCAGAGTGGGAATATCTCAGTTAGGTTTGAAGTTGCCAAACCTATAGGCGCGCCTATAAGTGTACTAGTTTACCTCGAGGCACAGTCACTAATAGAAGTTGATCGTTTCAGGAACGTGGTCACAGACTTTTAGAGTGGATGCACGTACACTCCAGAGAGTGATGAAAAGTGACCGTTTCGCGCGCTCAAAATTTATCGGAGTATTCGCGAAGAATGACATATTAAATCTGCCAAGTACGAGAAATTAGTACGGGATTATCGTCAACATTGAAATTGTGGGGGGTGAAGGGATTCATTGGTTTGCAATCTATTTTAAAAATAGGGAAAGAATGTACTATTTTGATTCACTCGTTTTTCCGCCATGGAATGATTCGGCAATTGTGAAGTTTATAGCCCAACTAGGTGTGCCTGAGATTATTTGTCCCCATATCGTTTCCAAGGATATTATATTGAAACATATTGCTTGTATTGCATTTTATTTCTCATGCACATGTCACGTGGGAAGGGATTTATGAATTTTTTTAAATTTTTCGATTTGTGCGACACAGAGCTGAACGATAAAAGTGTATGCAAACAGATAAAAAACGGTTCCCATACGTTAGTACCCCCTGTAATGTGTAAAGGCATATATCTATATTGTGTAAAGTTGTATATATATTTGTAACTGTGACCAATGAGACTTATGTATCGGATACTGACCCCTTTTTGTACATGTTTTCTGCTATTTAATAAATGAAAATACAATGTGTTTTGTTCTTAACCTAAAAAATACTTACATTATCTCCTCCACGATCTGGCACTCGCTAGACCGAATGTGTGCCAATACCTCGGTATCTGTATTCAGGTCACTAGTTAGGCTGGACGGAGAAGCATCCATTTCATTTGCCACCCTTTCATCAAAAGTAGCTATAATACGATCTAGATCGGATTCGGCCCTGTAATTAAAATAGAGATTAATGTCACGAAATTGGATGCAGATAACTCGTCTTGTGCCCACCATATATATATATATATATATATATATATATATATATATATAACACGGACATAATATATCCTAACTTAACGTAGCCTAACCTAGCCTAGCCTAACTTATTGTTTAAGACTACACCAGAAATGTAAAAACACACTATATGTATATATATATATATATATATATATATATATATATATACTAGTGATGGATCGAATAACCGCAACCGCAACGCACTACAACCGCACAAAAATTCACAACCGTAACCGCAACCGCCGTTCCATTAGTGCGGTTGCGGTTGTAAAAGCTTAGTTAATTTTAATTTTAGGTTAATTAGAAATATTTCTTTTTTTAAAAAGAAAATGATGGGTCTCCTTATGCGTGGAGCGGGAACGTTGTACGATGAGAGGCGTTGCCGCTTGAAAGGTGAAAATGCAGCAAAAATATTATTCTTGAAATTCACACTGCCTGTCATTAAGTTTGTTAAGTTTGACATCAGTTTTTCAAATGAATAATAATCCATAACTTTCCAATGGGTGGAGGCTGGGGAAAGTGGTAGGTGGGATGAACAGTGCGATGGGTCCTCGTCCCTCATCCTGGTAACACACTTAGTGCAAAATATGGTTTTAATTAATTTGACCTATTCTTTCATAATAGCTATATAAGTTTAGAATATACTTCATTTAAATAGTATTTATTTAGTAAATACCTTATGTTGAACACAAGTTTTGCAACACACAAATAGCGGTAGCGGTGTATTGCAAAACTTGTGTTCAACATAAGGTATTTACTAAATAAATACTATTTAGTATATATTATGTACCAAGTGTGGCTAAATCGCACTATAGTGGCTAAATCCAGTTAATAATTACGCATTTTTCCTAGTATATGATAACCGCAACCGCAACCGCGGTTGGAAAAAATTCGACAACCGCAAACACAACCGCAACCGCGGTTGTGAAAAACCGACCACTCGATCCATCACTAATATATACACACCAGAGAATGAAAACTAGTTTTGAAAACGCATTTATTGCGATCTTTTACGGTTCGTACCGATTGAAACTAAATTACTAATTATAATCGGGAAACAATACAAACTATTTTTCAAAACAATTATTATGTTGTATATTATTTAAGTTGGTGCAATTAATTACTAATTTTAGTGGTCTATGATTTGGTCTGAGAGAAGGAAATCATGTAAAATATGAACATTGACAATAAGATCCTTTAAATTATTGCTATTGAGATAGTGATCAATCCAACTAGTACCACGATTTATATCTCTGACCTACGTAAAATTATTACTATTTATACCTAGTAATTCTACATCGTTTATACTTATTTTATCGTGAATAATAATAATGTTAATAATAATAATAATAATAATAATAATATTAATAACAATAATAATAATAACAATAATAATAATAATAATGATAATAATATTAATAATGATAATAATATTAATAACAATAATGATAATAATAATAATAATAATAATGATTATAATATTAATAACAATAATGATAATAATAATAATAATGATAATAATATTAATAACAATAATGATAATAATAATAATGATAATAATGATAATAATAATTTTAAAAGGCCTCATATATTTTATTTGGATAAAAATCAACCCATTTAACAGAAAATTGTGAGCAGTGATAGAAACCGTGATAAATTTATTTCTTAATTCTTTCTTATAAATTTATTTCTTCTTGAGGGATCGACCGCAATAAAACTCCAGCATATATATAAGTTAGGTTAGGCACTTAGGGGGTACTTACATCTCAGCAGCGTCTTCGTTGATCGGATCCGCCATTTCGTCACAATTTTCCATAACACTCTGGGAAGATAGTAATTCATCCCGATCTTTAGCGCTGAAAATTAGTAGCGCTGCCTGAGCATAAATGTCACCATCCATAATCAGGTAGGGTGAATTGAACAAAGATAATTGGCTCATTGCGTATAAGGCGCTAGCGGTAAATGTACGTAGTGAGGCTGTGGGCCGAGAATCTCCCTTTACATGGGGGCATGTGCCCAACCCGCAAAACACAATAGCTAGCTTCCTATTGGCTAGCGGCGATTTTTCGGCTGGACCTTACGCATATCGTCCTGGGAGCCGTCCACAGGGCTGTGGTTGGTTGTCCTGAGTTCTGGGCGTGAGCTGGTCCGATTCGTGGAGAGAGAGAGAGAGAGAGAGAGAGAGAGAGAGAGAGAGAAGAGAGAGAGAGAGACTATACGTTTTAAAATAATGAGCGATATATTTTTTGTATTTTATCAAATAAATATTCACATAAACAAGCAAGATTGTTATTAATATATATATATATATATATATATATATATATATATATATATATATTATCTTCGAGGTGCCTATACATTTTAAAGTAATCAGCTATATAATTTTCATATTTTATCAAATAAATATTCAAGAGAGAGAGAGAGAGAGAGAGAATACTTTTTATGGCAGTAGCAGTTTGCCTGTACGTTCTCGTTTGTTGGGGAAGGATTTCGTGATATTGGAAGATATATTCGCGTATGATCGAGTAACACGTTACCTATTGTTTACGGTGCCTTGAAAGTGAATGATATTTGAGCAGATAGAATAGTTAAAAACAAAGATGTACATTAAGCATGGTCTCGTGCGAGCTGAAATGACCCACATCTGTGAGGTATATTTTAAAATACATATCTTATCTCAAATCTTGGAGATCAGAGATTTGCTAATAAAGAAAGAAAACATGTATGTATATAGCCTATATATATATAAAATATCGTTTATGGCATGTAATTAAATTGTTGTAGAAAGATAAGAAAAGCTATGGTCAGCAGAGAGAGAGAGAGAGAGAGAGAGAGAGAGAGAGAGAGAGAGAGAGAGCTGAGGTTATAGTACCCTGAATCATAAAAATGAATGATATTTGAGCTATAGAATAGATAAATTTAAAATCAAAGAAGTGTGATGAATTGGGTTGTTAAGCTCTATAGTATAATTTAAAACGCGTATCTTATCTCGAATCTCTGATTTCCAAGATTCGCTAATAAAAAAATAAAACATATATATGAAAAGGACTTCATGGCACGTAATAATTTTTAATTTATTTTTTTTTGTAGAAAAACCACGATTAACAGAGTTATACACGAAACAACGAAGCAATTCTTGTTTATAACGCTTTTAAACGGGAAAGTGTGTATATATATATATATATATATATATATATATATATGAGAGAGAGAGAGAGGTAAACAGAGATACGAAATGAACGAATGTTGCTATAACGGGGTCTGGCATTTTTCCGAGTTGATCGAAGTTTTAACACCCGTACGAATTGTTCTCTGGCTGGCACCCGTGCCGGTCTCGAACCCGATTTTACCGTACGAATTGTTTTACGCCCCGCCTTAGACCTACGATGTCTTTAGGATACCCTGGACAGCGAAGACCTGGCCTGGCCTCGAACCAGGCTCCTTTTAACGCACATAAACAGTTTGTACACAATGACAACGCACGTGTAGATGTACACCACCCCATGGCTATCACCATGGTTACCAGCCGATCCGGGTCTCGAATCCAATTTATTTTTTATCATTAGGCCATGACTATCACCATGGTTACCATTTTTTTTTCTGGCGAGGGTGTTGTTCTTTTTCCGTACGATTTGCTTTACATTCACCTTGGACCTACAGGGATCATTAGGGTACCCTGGATTTATTTTTTCAGTACGAATTGTTCATTTATTTATTTTCCGTACGAATTGTTCATTTATTTATTTTCCGTACGATTTGTTTTGCACCCATCTTGGACCTACGGGGATCATTAGGGTACCCTGGGTAGCGATGGCCGGGTCGGTTCGCGAACCTAATTTTTTTCTGATCATTAGGGCACCCTGGGTAACGAAGCCCGGGCCGGGGCTCAAACCCGCCACCGTTTAACGCGCGACGCACATGTACACAGTGTCAACTGATGCCCGGAGGCACTGGCTGATGTGCCAACTGGCTGATGCCCGGAGGCACTGGCTGATTAGGGGCCCTATAAGAGAGCGGCGGCACGGCTGAAGTCTTAGTATGCGCTCGGCTCCTGCCGGCCGACCACCTCTCTTCCTTTCTCTTAGGTTAGGTTCACTGCAGCTTGGGGGATAACTCCAAGTTGCAACATCCCCCCTTCCCCATTTTGGGGGGTGGGGGTTTGCACCAAGGGGGTGGCACTCTTGCAACATTGATCAACATTTACAATTGCATTTGCACTCTGCCATTTTTCGCGCATACTACTGCCATTTACCATCACTTATTCGGGCTATAGTGAATTTAATTTTCCCAGAAGAGTTCCTTGTTCCATGCACGGTCTATGTGTATTATATATATATATATGTACAGAAACGACGTAAGTATAGAGGAGCGTTCTGCACACGAGGAAGAGAAATAACGAACAAATGAAAAATGAGGTGAACCGCCCGGGAATCGAACCCAGGATTTTCCGATTCCCGGTCAGATGGGCTATCCATTACACCACGGGCCTCGATCAGTCATAAGTCGAAATTCTCCTACATGGGGCAGAAACCAATGCCCTGAGAGGGCACCCTCGCAAATCGTGAATATGTACATTTAACTGCAATGACCACGCAGTATATTAATGTATAGAAACGACGTAAGTATAGAGGAGCGTTCTGCACACGAGGAAGAGAAATAACGAATTTGCGACGGTGCCCTCTCAGGGCATTGGTTTCTGCCCTATGTAGGAGAATTTCGACTTATGACTGATCGAGGCCCGTGGTGTAATGGATAGCGCATCTGACCGGCAATCGGAAGATCCTGGGTTCGATTCCCGGGCGGTTCACCTCATTTTTCATTTGTTCGTTATTTTCTCTTCCTCGTGTGCAGAACGCTCCTCTATACTTACGTCGTTTCTATACATTAATATACTGCGTGGTCATTGCAGTTAAATGTACTCTAACGGCCTTTACATAAGCTAAATCCGTTAGGTTTCGGACAGCTTTGGAGAATGGTTTTTGTTTGGCCAACGTATAAAACGGAAAATTGGAAAACATCCTAAAATACAAACTTGCGGAATTACAGTGACCAAAAGGTGTTTTGTGTTTATTTAAAACTTTGTGTTATGTCAAAGAATGTGTACAATATATCATTTAATATAATATATAATGACATATTTTAATAAAATGGCACAAAGGAGTTACAGAATATCCTAATAAAATCATAATTAGTACATGTCATAAAGGAATATATCACTCAATTAAATGAGTGAAAAAGATTTTCAACTAAGTTTAAAAGTAAGTAAACCATTAACGTATTTCGTGTATTTCAACTCTCACCCAACAAGGTAGATTTGTAGTAAAACTTTTCGACTCTTACTTTCAAGATCCTAGTTCGAGTTCGACGCCGACGTCAGATTTCAGCGATTAAAGTGCCCCCCCCTAGGTCTCCCTTGGTGGGGCAGCGGTTCGGATTTCGCGTAAAGCTGTAGGTCCGTCACGAGACCTTTTCCACTACGAATGAAGTTGAAAATTATTATTATTTTAACTCTCTCCCTCTCGTGTATTATACACGCATTATACTTGTTTTTAGAACAAGAATGGGTGTTTGTCGAAAGAAAATGGTCTTTCTGAATTCACATTATGACTATTTTATTTGTAGTTCGACTGTTCCACACTTTCAATCTTACGCTCCATTTCTCTCGATAATTGTGGGACACATACTGAAATTATAGGACTGTTTTCCGTACACTTTTCTTCTCATAAAATTTACGACACAATTCCGATTTAAACCAACGGCCTTTTTTTTTTTTAAATTTCTGTATTTTTATTCATTTATAAGAAATAATTGTTAATTTCTTAAAGAATGAAACTATCATTTATGTCGTAATATATATATATATATATATATATATATATATATATATATATATTGTATGTGTTACTTTATGAGTTCGAACGACGGTTCAGGATCGACCTGAGGTCGATCCCTCTGCAGCATCCCGCCTTATTTTCGGGATATATATATATGGTGGTTAGCATCGCTGACTAGGAATCCATCGACCCCGGGGTCGAGATCCGGTGACGGCAGGTGGCGCGCAGCAAAATCCAGCCATTCATCCCTCCAAGCAATATAAATTGGTAGGTAGATAAATGGATACCCTGGGTAGCCTAGTGGTTAAGACGCTGGGCTACTGATGGGGGAGGTCGTGAGATCGAGTCCGGGCGAGTACTTTGTAATTTCTGAACCCCCGTGTTGGGGCGTGGCTCGGATTCCACGTTAAACCGTAGGTCTAAGGTGGAGTGAAAAGCTTGACGTTCGTCAGAATGAACAAGTCGGGCGGAAGCAAAACCAATGTTAACCAAGGTTATATATTACGGACGAAGCCAGGCAGTTGGACAATGCGTGTTTTGTTCCGACACACTGTGCACTGTCCTCCCTCATTTTGACAGAGTCAGAAATTTATAAAGAGTTCGGACTTTGACCAGACCCGGCTGGACAAAACGCGGAGTGTCCCCCCTCATTTGACAGAGTCCGAAAAAAAAATATATAACGTAATTATATATGTAACGTAACCTTACTTAACCTAATCTAACCTTACTTTACCTAACATAACCTAATTTAATCTAACCTAATGCAGTTGAACACTCCGCACTTTGTCCAGCTGGGGCGTGTGAAAGTCTGAAATAATTATATAATTCGAACTCTGACAAGTGAGGGAGAACAATGCGCGATGTGTCCAGACAAAGTGCGCACTTTCCAACTGCCGTGCTTTATCCGTAACATATATGCCCCCTAAAATGGGCTACTTCTTCACCAGGCCAACAAAACCACAATTCAATGATTAACTAAATGAAACAAAAATCATATTAAAACCCTTTATATTGTCGACAATATGAAAGTAGAAAAAAATTGCAAGTTCATGCCATTCACACCACTGCATACTTCCAAGAACAGTCATAGGGTCAGAAGAATTGCCACCAAAGAGTCCGGATTTAAATGTAGTTGACTATTTCGTTTGGGGACATTTAGTTGACAAAATTTACAGACAAAAATTCAAGATGTCAATCAATTTGGAAAGTGCATTTTAACGGCAAGGAATGAGCTTAGTAGCATGGGTCAGTCGAAGTCGACAGTTGCCATGATAACGAAGGGAAGGGGTAAAAACAGCAAAATTTTAAGCACAGCTGTGTAAACAAAGGGTTTGACTGTATAAACAATGAGATTGATAAGTGTAAATATTGGTTTGATTGTGTAAACATAATGCTCACGTAGTAAAAGAAAATTAAACATAAAATTAAAAATAAAATTAAAAGTAAATTTGTGTGTGTGTGTATATATATATATATATATATATATATATATATATGTGTGTGTGTGTGTGTGTGTGTGTGTGTGTGTTAATCTCTCAAAGGGGAGTGGGTGATAAGATAAGGGGGTGGAGGAACCTGATAAAGGATAAGTAAAATATAAAATTAAATTCTTTGTGTTTAAATATACTTTATTTATGTGACTTTAACAGCCATCGTTCATTTCTGCATTAATTATAACAGCGAAATAATAATAACATTGGGAATCGAACCCCCGACTTCAATGTTTATAGTTAAAATTTATATTTTGTGTAGGTGACAATTAACCTTGTCCCTTTTTCAGCGTCTCACAATAAACTTTAACAGATAAATTTTCTTCAAAGTATGCGTCGAATCATTGTACAGCGTTTCAACTCATTTGTAGGATTTAGTGATTTGTTTCCATGCATCCTTTTTATAGCTCATAGTCGAATACCTTTATAAGGGATGCCATAACTCGGCAAACAATCATCTTGTAACGCATTACATCGATAAGTTTTAAAATTGAATAAAGATCAAATAGAAACAAATCTGTTCACAATATTTATTAACGTGTTAAAACGGTTTTTTATTAGTAAACTCTCAAATAATGGCTGAATTAATTACATTCTCATAAATTTATATAATGCATTCAACATCAAATAAAAAATAATAATATATATAGTGGGCATAGTTTTAGCCGTTTAAGGTGATAATGATTAATTTAATGCTAGTGATTAATTGATGCAATGATTGAGTATTAATGACAGGCTGGGTTAACAATTTATGATGTCATATAGTATCACCGGTTGAAAGTGGCTAATGGAGTAGGCCTACTATAATTTTCTGAGTGATACGAATTGCTTCGAGGTCACCCAGCTTGGATTACACCCAAGCAAATATTGTTAAGGTTATAAAAGGCACCTTATTGTTTTTTATTTAATTAAGAAAATAAATAAGTTATTTGTTCAGTGAATAACAAATGATTGACAATGATTAGAGTGCTTAACAATTCTATAACGGCATTTGCATTATGGAAAAGTCTGACTGAGGATTAGTAAATAAAAGGAATTATACAGATCAAATGTTAAGAAATACGCTCGTTTATGAGAGGCTAATGGCATGCAAAATGGAACACAACATGAAATATGAAACCTAGTGATAATAGAAATTATGCACGTACGTTTTGGTACACTGTAAATGGATTAGGTAGGCTACAATTACGCGTAAGTGGACTGCTAAACAAGATGCTGGATCCTAAGGATAATTGGGAGAAATGCTATGACAATGATTACACGAATATCATTTATATAAAGGCTTACACGAATATCATTTATATAAAGGCTTACACGAATATCATTTATATAAAGGCTTATACGAATATCATTTATATAAAGGCTTACACGAATATCATTTATATAAAGGCTTACACGAATATCATTTATACAAAGGCAATTATAGGATGCTAAGTGATTACGCCTAAATGGGACATAGAAACAAGATGCTGTGGCCTAATGATAATTGGAAGGGATGTACTAAGTTGGTACACCGTAAATGAATTAAGCCTTCAGTAAGGGAATACTCAAATCTATCACATAAAATAAACGGATGTATTTATATGAATGAACACAATAGCAGATGCTACACGATTACGGTTTTGGTATGACACTTGAATTGGGATATAGGCCTACTGCGTTCTTTAACGAGAATCAGTTGGAACGCTTAATTACACACTTTGAGAGTATAGCCTACCGTTCGGCGGTAGGCTGGTGTAGGCTTCACGAGAGTTACTTAGAAAAGATGCACTTAGCTTACCGGGACGATGAAAACCTCTGTTGAATATGTGTTGAGGGTGAACCTATTACTGTAGGCTCGAGGTGTCGTTGACCGTCCTATTGAAGTTGGTTGACTAAGCGTTGGTCGTGTCGGTTAGGCCTCTTGAGATGGAGAAGATGCCTGAAGGTGATCTTGCAGACGTAGGCCTGAGATGCGGAATATCTCTGTAGATGAAGAGATACTTGAAGGCTGACCTTGTAGACTGTAGACCCAAGGTGATACTGACCGTCCCATTGAAGTTAGTTCAACGGGGGCCGGTCGCCTCAAGTGTTGATTCGCTTCGTGTAGAGTTGAGATGATGCGTGCGGGACAAGCCGGCTGAAGTCGAAACGGCGCTGGGCTTCGAAGAAGTGCTTCTGCAGGCTGACGGCGGAAGGCCTGAGATGCGGAATATCTCTGTAGATGAAGAGATACTTGAAGGCTGACCTTGTAGACTGTAGACCCAAGGTGATACTGACCGTCCCATTGAAGTTAGTTCAACGGGGGCCGGTCGCCTCAAGTGTTGATTCGCTTCGTGTAGAGTTGAGATGATGCGTGCGGGACAAGCCGGCTGAAGTCGAAACGGCGCTGGGCTTCGAAGAAGTGCTTCTGCAGGCTGACGGCGGAAGGTCTTACTTGATGATAGATCGAAGGCCTTGAAGGAACAGCAGGCCGCTCCTCCGGCGGGAAGCCGGAGGGCGGTTGACGTGACGAGTTCTGCTCGTGAAGGTGGAGAGCAAGTGAGTGAGAGTGAGTGAGGAAGTGTATCAGTGGAAACTCGCTTATATAACCTCTGTGACGCGGAAACCTTCGCGGGCATTTCTTTAAACTCCGCCCACGCGTCCTTGATAGTGACTTGCTTTCGCGCCTTTTGGGAAGAAACAGACGTTTTCATTGTTTCTGATTCCTTGACCACGTGTGTCTTCCAAGAATGTTTGATGATGGCGTGGAAGGAAGAATTTGTCTGTCTACTTGTTAGTCTATTTCTTGTCAGTCCGCTACATATATATTCATACAATCAATATTTATTAATAGGAAAAGATTATTTCTTTGTCAGTATAATGAACTCACAAATAATGATGGAAATATAACTTATAAATTCTTATTGCTTTGTATTACGTAAGCGATTCTTTGCAGAAATAATGATCCGCTTAATGTACGAAGTTTTCTATACTTGACATACAAGCCCTTAAATTCTTTTAAGATTATTTTTGTTCCTATTTTACAATTGTTTGTGGTATTTTCAGTATTCTTAATCTTTGAGCACATAGACTGAAAAGCCTACTGCAGTACACGATCGTTTATTATTACACCATTATTATGAAATGACAAACTCCAATGCGTACTAACTGTTCGTTTATCTTCTTTTCACTAGTTTTTTCAATTAAATTCAAATCAGCATTCATAACGATGCATGAGGAAATCCTCTAAAGCATGACGACAGTTGCTTCGTGTATATATAGAGACCTCCGGCGGGTGAACGGTGAAGGCGAGGGAAGGTTTGTAGCTATTAAGACCAGCATCCCAAAGCAAATGATACTTCTCGGGGGAAGTGTCTTCTAAATATTCTTTAAGTTCCAGCCCATTATCACCTTGCTCATGTCTACATTTCATAAAATCGCCGAGACTAATACAGTGTAGGCATGCTCAAGAATGGTTTCAAAATAACGCATATCATCTGCGCGTGTACCTAATAACAGTTTCAGGTTGAGGAAGGCGGCTATTTCAAATAGTCTATTGAGTACGAACCGGTGCCGAGTAAGTACTAAGCCGTTATTAACATTGTTTGTATCGTACTTTAAGTTTTTAGATTACTTTTCCACATCAATCTTATATCCACGCAGGGTTGAGTTGTACCATGGCTCACAGTTGCCATACAAATAATAGAGTATGAGGGGGTGTCACTAACCGTCACTCTTGTAGCACTTCCGACAGCTGGTATTTTATAATTCTAATCCAACCACTTCTCAATCAACATAAAATTTTTCACCATCTCATTAACATTCTACAGGTCTACAGATCTACAGAAGCTAGGGCTAACAAAGACCCTAAGATCCACTCTAAGGTTAGCCCGAGAGAAAGGAAAGAGTAGGGGGTTAAGAGAAGAGAAGAGAATAAGGGGTTAAGTAAGGAGGAACACCTATCACTCGTGGGTTAACATTCATTCAGAAAAAGAGAAAAAAGACTCGCCATCATCATCCGCCGGCCACTGCCGACAAGTCAGAAAAATAGTCGGAGAGAATAGGAGAGTAGGGCTGGTCGTACTCAGGTGACAAACATGAATCTGAAGGAAATCCTACCATCAGGGGTGTCTAAATTATGTGTTTTTACATGGGGAATTCAAATATGAGCTTTTTTGGATAGGATAACTCTAACCTACATCATTTTGTATTTCTAAATTGCCAATTTTACCCTTTTGAACCCCTTTATAATATATTAAAAGACATAAGGTAAATCATTTATATTGACAAGGCCAAATCAACTTTACATATATTTATTAATAGGTGAACTGCATGTATATCACTGGATATAATTACAAAGATCATTCTCCTGACATCTTGAACTTTGCCAGGTTGCACAAATCCTGCTTTGACTCAGACTTGGACATCAGCTTCCTGCTGGTCTCCTGAGCCCTGATCCCTCCATCCCTCTTTTCCTGTGAGAAGTACTTAGCAGAAGCCTCAGTCACCATTTTAACAACCCTCTCAATGCTTTGTGTGTGGCAAGGCCAGTTGCGCACCTCCATGGGGGTGTTGATGAAGTTTTTCACTTCTGAGGTGCTTAGAGAGCAGGTGAGAGGTGGCTCTGACACACCTTCTGACCAGCTGATCAAGTCACCGATGCTGGAAGCATCACAATTGATGTCAGGTGTCCTTCTGCTCCTAACAGAGGAGTCCCCCAGCTGAGTGTCCGGGTCCCCCTCTCCCCTGATGGCAAGGATTCTCTCCACCCCTTCAACCCTCTCCTTCTGATCCTCAGAGCAGAGTAGTGTTTGGAGGATGACTTCACTGTGGGCATACCAAGCAGATCTTCTCACAGTTGGCATCACAATATCCAGCACCTCCTTTCTCTGGGACTTGAGGCAGTCCAGCTGAAAGAGGATGTGCCTAGGCCCTTCGATCCAGGAGTGCTTGACCTTCACGTTGAACCAACATGGGTAATACACTCCAATGATGAATTCCACGATGAATTGCAGAATCTTCAGGTTCTTTCCTTTAAGTCCGTGCTTTGACACCCAGAGCCTGAGAAGTCTGTTCGCTGTGGTGAGCCAGCGGCTGTGGTTTACTGGTCCTATCTCTAACAGAGCCAGCCCTGCAGGAAGTACTCCATCCCTGACTGCACAGACAATTTTATAGCCATAGTATTGATCAGTTGAGAGATCTTGAATGACCTTGTCAGGAAGCTTGATCAGTGGAGGGCCAACAGAGATTCGGGTGAAGTTTGGATTGATATCAAAGTCTGTAGCAGAATCAAGGAGCTTTCCTATTGGCCCGGATAATTTTTTGTCTGACAGAGTAGGGCCATCAAGGTCAACAATGAGATGGCGCAGGGGAAGTTCAACAGTGTGCAGGTTGCACACCAACCAGACCAGCTTTCTCCCCAGGTGCAGCTCTAGCTTCCGCATTACTCCAGCTTTCACACCAGTGTTGACATTTGTTGAGTCTCCTCCAATGGCCAACAAGGTCTTATCATAACCCCTCTCTTTCAGCCAGGCAAACAGGACCTTAGCAATCTTCTCCGCATGTGACTCCTCTTTAGTTGCTTTCTCTGGGGTAAAGTGGAACAGATAGTAGCTGCCAGGCTCACTAACAACACTATAGTGTTCTTCCTTGATCTTTGCGGGAAAAGATTGGTCACTGCCCTCAGCTTCCATCATCACATTGGTCAGGTGAAACCGCCCATCGAAGAGGATGCAAGAGATCCCCCCCTCCTCCCTGCACTTCTTCTCGAACTGTTCCCCCAGCTCTCTCATCAACTTCTCCTGTGCTCTCTTGACCTTGCTCTTATCAATCACTTTACTTGTATTGTCTTCTGTGATGATTCCTGCGTCAATCAGAGCTGCTGTTGCTATCGCTGCAGTTGGCCTCAGCCCTATGCCATTAATATGCGTAGAAATAGCTTTTTCTAAAATATAACAATAATACTCACATGTGAACAGTAACAAAAAAATATCAGTAGATAATCACTAAATCTATCCCCTCACTGCAAGCCGAGGTGGTAAAATAGCTTCATAAATCATGAGTCACTTCAAATATTTCACAAAACGTTTTAGAATGTTCTGAAACGTTACATTCTAGCCTCTGAGAAAGGTGGCTCAGAAAATGGCCTTATGCGCGCCAGAAAACCGTCAAAATATTTCATATACCAAACTGTATGATAATTACAATTAAGTGGAATGGCACACCTTTTTATTTGAGTACTTAAATATTATTATTATTATATGAATTACATTATATGTGTTTATATGAATTCGTTAGAACAATGCTCTATGAGAGATAACGTGAGCAGCCATGATAGAAAACGTGAGAAGACATACTCTGGGGTAACTACAATAGTAAAATAATCAACAATTTAATAATAATCAACTGCAAAATGATGTAGGTTAGGTTTATCAGAATTAAATATTTTCTTCAGAATTGTGTTCTATACACCAAAATATGTAATTTGAATACCCCTCTCCATTGATTTTAAAAAAATGCATAGTATAACCCGCCCTAATAGGAGAGGGGTGAAAGATGAAAAGAAGTAAAATAAGAACGCTTACAAACCATGCAAACACAGTCTTAACTCACTGTCATACCATGCAAACTACAAACATGCAAGAAAAGAGTTACAGACATGCAAAGTAAGGAGAGGATAAAAAAAAAATAGGTAAAGTTAAACAAAAAGTGGGTTAGTTTGCGCTACGAGCTATATCTACGTTCGTGTTAGTCTAATTTTTTTTTTTTTTAATAATTTTATTGCTGGCATCACACGCTGGCGTCACAAGCTGGCATTAATCGTCAACAGACTCATCCTCGACTACCATCCCCAGAGCTCCTGTTGCTAATTGTTTTTTTTTATTTTAAGCAACGTTAATATTTTTAAAATGTCTGTCAAGACGGTTCTTAAACACATTAACGCTGGTAGAGTTCACGATGGGCGCGGGAAGATTATTTCATTTATCAATTACTTTAAACGTAAAGAAGTTTTTAGCGATATTAGTAATGAAACGTCTGCCACGCAACTTAAATCCGTTATTACGAGTATTACTATTATCGAAAGTGAACAATTTGTCAAAATTTACGTTATCGATGTTATTAACGATTTTGAAAACTTCAATAAGCTCCCCCCTTAATCTCCTAGTTTCGAGTGAATACAGGTCTACTCTTTAATCCTATCTTCATAAGGCTTGCTGCGCAATGACGGAATTAGTTTCGTGGCACGACGCTGAACCCTTTCTAACCTATCAATATCCTCACGCAAGTACGGGCACCAAAACTGAACGGCATATTCTAAATGAGGCCTGACTAGGGACTTGTAAAGGGGCAATATAATATCCTTCGATTTAAATTCGAAATAAATAACATTACGTTTGGCGGAATCTGAACATTTTTATTTTTTTCGAGCACATAATTAATTATGCCACTGCCACTGCTAACGTTCAAACACTCTCACTGATTTGGAAAACGTTGCGTCGTATTGAGCGTTAAGGATACTGCTTTGTTACTGTATACGGTGATGTTTCTTGGTGATAATGCTGCTGCTTGAGAAGGTTTCTGGATAGCACGTCACGATGCTTCAAGTTCAGGCGCCGGTGTGAGGCTGGATGTACACTTCAGCTCGTGAGCCTGACCTTGTGATGAGTCGTGCGGCTTGGGATCGAGGAAGAACCCACTGCTGCTGGGTCGGCGACACGAACATGATGGACAAATCAAGCAAGGATACGCACCAACTTCAAAACATAGTTTTGGGTGGAGAAAAAGTATGTACACAAAATTATTTATTACATTAAATATATTCGAGAATAATTCACTTAACACTAAGGCGCTCTATTCGATAAATAGGCGTGTCCATACTGTTATACTTTTGCAGAGAAAAGGTATTTGTTACCAAGTTCTATTAAAAATGAAAAATCCTTAAACTATAATCTCACTAGTCACTTCATTATGGTAAACGTGAATGCAGTCAGTGGTAAAAATATTTATTTCTCATACCGTTCATCAGCTAGTCTCATAATCAAGAGTCTGTTTTTCTTCACTGAGCGTTGATTACTTCACCTCACACTGGCTATATTCTTTGACGCAGTTTAAACTGCATATATATGCATTACCATTAGGATATCCTAGATTGCTTTCGTTAGAACATCCGTAAAGCACTTGAATATCCTGTTTCGTCATCCTAGTGTGAATTAAGGGCGATTTAAAGACTTCAGAAGATGCGCGAAAAGATAGACGTTGAGTATTCACCATATGTTCAGATTTTACGGAGTATCGTTTTAGAAATGCAAGCAATATCAGAAGCATCCATTGTTATTAAAAGATGATTATGGGAGTACTTTGGAGGGCCGGATTTAGGGCATGGTAGAACAGGCAGCTGCCCGACCCCACAAAAAGCCCCCCCCCCCACACAAAACTGTTCCAAAAACTATTTGTTATGGTGTTTATAATAGGTCAGACTCGAAGTCATAATCAGAAGACTTCAGCCGAGCAGCCGCTGTTTTATAAGACCCCTAATCAGCCAGTTGGCTTAGAAGGCTGAGTTGCCAGATTGCGCTGTTTATTTAATTAAAGCATATATTCTGTCTTAATCAGTCAGTTGACTTAGAAGGCCGAGTTGCCAGATTGCGCTGTTTATTTAATTAAAGCATATATTCTGATTTGATCAGCCAGTTGGCTTATCTGGCTGAGTTGCCAGTTTGCGCTATTTATATAATTAAAGCATATATTCTGTCTTATTCCGCCATTTGGCTTAGAAGCCTTCTTAGAAGGTATAAATGGGCTATATATTAATAACCTCCGAACGAATTAAGAGCGTACATACACTCACCGACTGTACGCCCATAAAGCCCCCATTATCACACACACACACACACAAACCATCACCAACAATCGTCTAAGTATAGACTTTTAGGAGCTCGTCCCATCAACTGCACACCTTGAAATGAGGGCTACGACTTTTAGGAGCTTACCCCATCAACAGGAGATGAGGGCTACGACTTTTTAGGAGCTCACCCCATTAACACCACGTATCCGATATGAGGGCTTCAACCAAGCGTCCAAACTTGGACGTTTGGTGGTGAAACTATTACACAGCATCCCACCATCAGCCAACTCCTGGTAAACCGAAAAGGTCGCTAAATACGATCAATAGACATACCTATTAAACAAATAGGACCCCGTTATTGCAGCACTCGATCATGTTGTCTATTTCCCTCTCTCACCACAAGTTGGCGTATCTGGTCGAGTTGACAGTTTGCACTATTTATTTAATTAAAACATATATTCTGACTTTAAGCCCCATTTGGCTTAGAAGGTCGAGTTGCCAGTTTGCTCTATTTATTTAATTAAAACATAAATTCTGGTCTAGAAATTCGCTTTAGAAACCGAACAATTGATATAATTAAGTACCGTGTACAAACAAAAAGGAATAAATAAAACGCCATTACATTGTACTGTTTATTTAGGCGAATTAATGGAAATAAATAGACATTGGGATATATATATGATCAAAAAATAATAATAGCATCATGAAGGTAAATATATAATAAAAAAATATACAAAATGGTGCATTATCAATATATTAGTACAGGAAAAATATATAGTTATATTAAATAATTAAATATATATAATAAAAAATATACAAAGCGTTGTATCATCACAATAATAGTACAGGAAAAATATGCAGTTATAGTAAATATATTAATAATATACGAAACGTATAATCAATTGCATATTAGTACAGGAAAAATATATACAGTTATATTAAATATATTAATAATATACGAAACGTATAATCAAATACATATTAGTTGAGGAAATATATATACACACAAATTAAATATATATCCTTTATGTTCTACGGTACAAAACTTGTATTTAATAATGATGTTTTGGTTAACGATGACCTCTTTGTGCGTGCTTTTGATTGTATTCTAACCGTGTTTAAAGATAACTTGCCAGCCGGGTGTAAAGTGGGCACAAAAATAGTATTGAATGATATGAATGCCATTTATGTCGCGTATAGGCCTCCGTATCAGTTAAACGGTGAAGTGATGCTTGGACGGTTTTACCACGTCGTACAAAGTAATAGTGATGTGGATGTTGACTCTATTATGTGTAGAGTCAACATCCACATCACTATTACTTTGTACGACGTGGTAAAACCGTCCAAGCATCACTTCACCGTTTAACTGATACGGAGGCCTATACTCGACATAAATGGCATTCATATCATTCAATACTATTTTTGTGCCCACTTTACACCCGGCTGGCAAGTTATCTTTAAACACGGTTAGAATACAATCAAAAGCACGCACAAAGAGGTCATCGTTAACCAAAACATCATTATTAAATACAAGTTTATAAACACGCCTTTCCAATCGGGGGTTTTTCCTTACCGTCACGAGATTTTCAATCGTGAACTCTTCTTCACTCTGCATAGCGGCAGTTGAAATAATCTTCCAAGTCGTAACGACAGCTATTCATTACATAGAGGTACAGCTCTTCAGGCTGAACAGTGTAGGTGAGCTCAGCCTTGTACTGCTCAAGTGCTTTGCACCAAAGTTCAGGATATTTCGAAGAATCTAAACCTTTTAAGTATGCATCCAGCTCTAGACCATTCTCGCCCTGTTCATTCCTACATTCGATAAATCCGTCGAGCAGAGCGGTGTATGCGTATTCAAGAACCGTGTCAAAATAAATCATATCCGTAACACGGGCGTCTAATATAGACTTCAGCTTGCGGAATCCGACGATTTCAAACATTCTGTCGAGGATGAAACGGTTTCGTGTAGGGACAAGAATGTTATTATCAGATGCGTTCTTCCACATCAGTTGTATATCAATGCATGGCTGTTTGTTATTTATACACAACGTGCAAACAACGGCATATGAGGGGGCATCACTAATCTGCTCTCTTCTTGTGCCTACGCCTGCAGGCATTTTATAACGGTCCTCCCCACACTTCTCAACTATCACGAAGATTCTATTCATCTCCTCAACACTTAAATAAATAACATTACGTTTGCTTGCTTGCCTACAAATCGTTTCAAGTACATAGTTAATGGCGCCGGTTTCACGCCTGAACACGCGCAATGACTTCGTCACGGAGACATCGTACGAGGCCTTGAGAATGCTTCTCAAAGGAAGTTCCATCGTAATCGCACGGCAACTCGATGCAAGCTCTGAGATGACTATGAGCCACAGGTGGTCGGATCTGCTCGATGTGGCGGGATGAGTCACGCTGATGAAACGCGTATGGGTTTGTTCGAACTCGTATGTTCCGTGAGGTACACGGGTGGGCGGCACAGGAACGCGTCACACTGCTAAAGCGTGTACAGGTTTGTTCGAACACTCTTGAACAAGCAGAATTTCCAGAAACGAATTTAATGTTTTACCACTCACCAGACGTTCATTTCCACAAACTAAACATCTTCACAAACCGGCGCACTATTAGAGAGAAACATATGTTCATATTTGTCCTTTTTGTTTAAAAAGCGATACTTGTCTCTAAAGTCTGTTAAAAACTCACACAGCCCATTAGCCACAACCTCACTACAAACCTCATCATGATATACTGTATATATATTACTATAGTGGTAAAAATACTAAAGATTCTCCATGATGACAAGATTTACATTTTCAACCGTAGGGTACAAGTAGTCGGTATGGTGTAACATCATATAATATTGCTTGTCACACAACTCATCCACAAGACTCACTATCCATAACCGTTGCTTATCTTCTGAACGCTTTGCTTCTTCTACTTCGCGGTATATGTGTGCCTTTATAAAGCTTAGGTCTATATCGTACTTCAGTACATCGTCTGTAGTACGAAATCATACAACGCCCTCGCCAGAATATCCGTAGAGTATTTGAACATCTTGGTCCTTCGCACGGATCAATGTAGCCTTAAAAGAGGCAAAGGATGGGGAAATAAGGAGTTTTTCAGTATCCACCACATCTATGCACTTTGCTGAATACCACTTCATATATGTTGAACACGCAATATTAATGGTAGCCATTACTATTTTTCTTCTACGCGAGAGAATACACGCCTGAGCTCAAGGGTATACAGAGGTCAACTGAGCACGCAGGGATAGAGGCATGCTCAGGTTGCGGCATGACTCACGTTGCTGATCTTACAGTGGGTGGGGCTTAGCTTTTTACTGTACACACGCACGCACACAAAGGAGAATGTGAAACGCTGGTTGAAACACGATTTATTTAATAAACGAAATATTCAAGGTATATATATTTACAAATACGTGTAATAAATAAGTTAACAATAGACATATCAAAGATTATGGTATCCGAAGGGCACGGTATCATAGGTACCAAGCACATGGTAACGTTTCCTATAGGTGTTACTGCAAACCTTTGTACCCCTAAGTTCCTTCACGCCCCCCCAGCTTCTGTGCCGGAAAATTGTGGATACCTACAGTCAGATGGGGTAGATGGTCAGCCTCATCATTTTGCAAGCGCACTAGTTCCCTCAACGAATCAAAGTTAACCACCTGCCGATTCGCATGGTTGAGCGTGATACCCTTAGCCTTCACGATATACTTCGTATCATCCCCTATCCTCACCCGTACCCCACAGGTTTTTGGCACTGTTGACACAAACGAGTCGGCGTATGCGACTCGGCATGTATTCACCACAACTCGCTGTGAATATCATGCTATCTGTATCGGCGTACAAAACCCTCTACCCAAGAGAATGCAATAGGCCCCAAAGTTTGATGCGTGCTTAGGCTGTTGTGAAGCTGGCTACAGAAATGTTTGTAACCCGTGAGGTATCTGTGGCCAATTCGGTATTGTTGTACTTTATTATGTAAGTATTACCTACATTCACAATCTTCATGACCTCTTTATCGGGTGCGTTAGCGTAATCCCAGACTTTACTTTAACACTGTGCCAAATGAACGTTCCCTTTGCCGGTATTCTGTGCAAATTTTCCCCAAAGACTGTTTAGGCACAACTTTGCACTAAAGCGCTTGCCAGGGTTCTTTACAATTTGTGTACGATCAAGCGGTATACCTTCACAGTCACGGTAACGCTGAATATAAGACGTTTTATCATCTTCGGTGTCAACCCCTCGCGGATATCCTGACGCCTCAACCATATCCTTCAAAAATGCGTTTATATATGGTATGAAAAGGTTGGGTAGCTTCTGAAACCTCCACACCTTCTGTATCTTCACTATTCTATACCCATGGCGAACGGCTAGGTCCAGTTCAGGTCTTGTGTATACACCTCTGATCTTACGCTGGTGGGGTGTATGGTCACAATCATCATTGTTCTCTTCTGCGCACTTCACGCACAGGTGAAACATGAGCTTGTGATCTATAACGACGGGTAAGATCAGCATCCATAAATCGCGAGGGGGGAGCACATCTACGAAAGAGATTCCAAAGTAGCACTCATTCAAGTTAGCCGAAAAATCCTCGATGGTTGGTATAGCGGGACCCACCATTTTTTCAGGTGCACCTACGGGTACGGATTGTTCTTCATCACGTAGGGGTATAAAGAACAGAAGTCGTAGTAATGGAGCTTCACACCCTCCGTAGGCGGAAAGTATAGCTTGAAGGATTTGTACGCCCTCCGAACAAGCTATCACCGCATTTGAGAGGATCCAGCACCATTGAACGTTTGATCGTGTTTATTTCTTCACGGTACTGTCCATCTGCTCCATCCGTGCATCATACTCATGCTCCCACAAACTTTGTGAGTGAACTGGGAGCCTATAAGTTGATCGCGAGTGCGGTCCACGCAAGACAGTCGGCAGGGATCTACCGTGGATATCTCCTACGATTCCACACTCAGGACGGGGGCACCCGTGCCACCAGCAACCGTTAAAGGAGTACACAGTCTTCTCACCAGTGGCACGGTTTTCACTTAGACCATCAACCCAAAAAAACGACCATTAACCTTAATGGGTACTTCACCCGTGTTGCGGCATGCTTTATATACACCTGTCTGCTGTGTAGGTGTATGAGCCAGTAAATAGCCTTGTCCTATAACTACGGTGGTTGTTTCTGTGGATAAAGGCTAAGGTGTCTTTAGGCATCAATTTATTCTTTAACACCGTAAAATATAATGAGGCGATCGTGGTTGCGACTTGCAACGGAGCGCATTTGAAGCGATCTATGTACATCCTTCTAAAGGCCTGGAAACATACTCTAAGCATGCGCACATCATTCACGCAATAACACACACATTCATCAGCTATATTGTAAGGATTACATTCATTAAAACTGTTGTAGTGTCGGTCAAAATCTTCACGGTCATCTGTACTCATACATTCATAGTTAAAGTAATGTTTGGGTGGAGGTAGTCCTACGTAATTTAAAGTTTCGCTAGTGAGGAATGTGTAAGGGAAATATCCTTTTGAAACTTCAGCGTCTACGTCCATTACCTTGGGTAGCTTTGCTAATTTACAAGGTGTGAAAAATAAAGTGTCTTTAAACTGTACATTACCTTTTATTTGCATCTGTATTAGTTTGTTGCCTCTTTTCAAGGGATCACCTGTAAATATCTCAGATGACTCGTGCTCAAGCAACTCCTTATAAAGGAACTGCGTGTTAAATTTCGCCCTGTTATGGGCAAGAATATATACAGTCATTTTTTTTAATTTGTCCGCTAACTTGACGATATACGACACAAAGAGTTTCACAGGGCTAACGTGAGCATTCGTTTTAAAAACGTTTGTCCGTTTACCACGTTTGTGACACTCATCACACTCGATCTCCTTACACTCATCACAGATATTCTGGCTCACAAGTAAATGTGGAATAACCTCTGGTTTCAGCGTTCGTGTATGTTTCTATATCGTAGTACACAGTTATACGAGGGTTATTTTTAGGCTTGGCGTCTTTCATATAACATGCATGCTTTACTGCAACCGCCTTATATTTCTCATGGCATGTAGAACAGTGAATTTCATCACATTTATGCTTGAAATTCCCCCAATTATCCATCATATGAAACATACCACATTCACAGATTCTAATTTTCCGGCACGTGCCAATTGATTTATGGAGCTCAAAACAGATATTATTGAAAAATGTGCGTCTACACACATTACAATCCCTCTTCTCAGTTTCAACTACACGGCTTTCACATTTGGACTTTCACACTGTTCACATACCATGTGGCAATCTTTACAATGTTTCACTATATCATCCGCAAACTCGATACACCCCTTACACAAATCATGATGTCGTCCATATTTTCAACTTTTGTCATAACTCGCGTAAAGGCCTCTTATATTACGGATGGGGAGATACGTTGTCCCTGACAGTCCTAAAATAAGTAGGGGTCTTGTACGATCTCTCACACAGCTTTTAAAAACATACACAGTTCTACGACGATCATCCAGTCCAAATACAACTATACGAACATTCATTTCCTGTTCTACCCTTCTCAGCTCTTCAGGACCCATATCAGTCAAACTCAAGTTTACAGTCTACAGCTAGTTTACGGGCACGCTCCACTACCGTAGGCAACCAAATTTTTTGGGCCGTGTATTTAGTACAGTAAACATACGCTAAGACTACTGCTATAAAGCCGCAACCACGATCGACGTTTATATGCCGTCTATAAATAGCCTGAGAATTGAAGTTAAGAGTATAAGGTGTGGCACTATGACCCGCAACACGGAATACACGGTCAATATTTACCGTGAAGTTGTCCATATTGAAGGCTATACTACTTTGAGAGGCCTGCATTATACGGCCTAATATATACTCTATATCTTCAGCTGCCAAACGTCTGAACGGTATTACTACCCAAAAATCATCTACATCTCCGTCATCTGACCCGAATCCGAAGGACAGCCTCGTCCTGACTTCACGTTCGTCGCGGTTCTGAAGGGCAAACTCTACAATACGTTCAACTATGCGCCGTAGTCCGTGTTCAACATTGCTATACATGGACTAGGATCAACCCTGACTATATACCGATTTCTAGTCAAGGCCGGGGTGGGGGTTGCGGTGCGCACCAACTCGAATGTTATGCCATCCTCAACAGAACGGGAGCCTGTGGAGGATGTACCCGGAATTGAATAAGGGGTATATTTGGGAAGGTACTATTGTGGGGGTTGTTTCGTAAGACGTTGAGGGTCGGGGCTCTATTACTGTTGGTCTAACAACCGAAGCAATCCTTGCACGCTTTATACCTGACGTGGAGGGCTCTTCATCACGCCTCCTCTTTGAACTTGCGTGTGCTACAGGTGTCGTTGGTGAGGGCTCGTCGGCGGGGAAGGGTTCTGTAGCTGCACGGCTAACGGACTCGTCTGTGATGTCGATGATGGTGTGCTGTAGATCATCATTCACGGTTCTGTGGAAGAAGAAAACAAAATGTAAGGAGCAGCACTCAAAATTTGCAATATTTTGTAAATGGCCCACTTAGGGGTGTGACGTGTTAGAAATGGATTCTGTAGAAAAATTCAGGTTCACGAGCCCATCCACATATCCACATGTATTATATTTGGCCCTACAGGATGTGGTAAAACTGTGTTTATGCTTAAAATCATTAAAGAATAGCGGGAGATGTTCTCAAAATTTATGCATAAAATTATATGGTGCTATTCGACATACCAATCATTGTTCAACGAATACCAAGAGGATATTTTATTCCACAAAGGGCTCTATGACGTTAATTCGTTAAAAGGAAATGAACATATAGTCATTGTAATTGACGACCTCATGTTGGAGATGGATAAAACGTTTGCCGAGACATTTACAGTATTCTCCCACCACCTTAACATAAGCGTGTTCTTCATGAATCAGAATCTATTTTTCAAAAATAGAAACATGCGCGATGTGTCGCTAAATACACAATATCTAGTCTTATTCGCGCAACGTAGAGATGTATCACAAATTGGGGTATTAGCCAGTCAAATGTTCACGAATCAGCGAAAGGAGTTTTTGGAGGTTTATAAAGAGGCCACAAACCAGCGTTATGGATATTTGCTTTGTGACCTTCACCCGCGAAACACGTTTAGGGTGCTTCTAAGAGCGAATATATGCTCAAGCGAGTCTGAAACGGTGTATATTCCAGAATGACAAATAGGCTAAAGAAATACCGTGAATTAATAAAAATCTATCAGCGATTGTCCCGGACACTGCAACAGATGTTTGTTAAAAATATCGACTCTGACTTTTTAAAATGCACCTGTGAAATCTGTCTTAATGTTATAAAATGTAATGTACCAATGAAACCCTCTCAGAAGACTCGCTTACGTCGTTACAAGAACATAATACGAGCGCTCGCTCATAAAAGTCAAACTGTGGGTAAGAAAAAGCGCATTATTGTACAAAGAGGAGGATCATTCCTGCCTCTTATTTTCAGTTTTGGGTCCTTTACTGACTAGATTAATATAATGAAGAAGGTGGTTGTGATTCCGCACGAGGTGTATGCTTCATTGCAAAGTTCAAAGACTCCAGACACGGTTCTAGAACCCCGTAAAAGTAGGCTTAAAAGAATGGAAAGCGATTGCTAGCCCTATTAAACAGTGAAAAGTCACCTGATGAGAAAAGGATCTTGTACCAAGAGGCTTTGCAGAAATTTCTTCATGAGTACGAAGATTATAAGCATCCTACAGAGCTCCCCGTGGTTATTAGGCACAGCGCGAGTAGTGCTGAGCATAGCGACACAGGACCTGACGATGGCCAACCAAAGAACAACGGAACACAACACTCGAACATGTGCTAAAAAACAGCCTCCCACATACATTGAGGAATAAAGGTTAAGTCTTTATAATCTATTGAGTGAGGACCCATCATACAGTGGACCGATACAGGCGAGGTCATTGTTGAAGGAACAAGGGTACAAGGATCCAATATCGTTGATATTGTTCATGATCTGGTGAGAAAGTGGGACAGACCCTCACCAACAGGATGGAAGCATATTAAAGCAAGACTACAACAAATAAATGTCCCCAAAACATTGATAGGTAATCTGAATAGGTTAAAAGACTTGGATCAAGTCTCGCATGTGTCACAACTGAGTACGCCATCGCCCCCAGCAGTAGCAGTGTCTCTGAAGAGGAGAAAGAAGAGAACAAACGGCAACCTACCACGTGCCTCTAAAATACGCAAATGGCTAACATATTAAGTAAACGCTATTATGACATTTCTAACCCCGCCTCCTATGGTGGCGTTAATAGACTGTACAGAGGTGTTTACGGTGTAAGGAAAAAAGATGTTGAGAGATTTTTGCGGGAACAGGATGCTTATACACTTCATAAACCGGTGAGAAAAAGGTTTAAAACGGCCAAGACAACAGCTGCTTCGATTGACTCTATTTGGCAGGCGGATTTAACAGACATGCAAAGATATTCAGTGTATAACGATGGTTACCGCTACATCCTATTCATAATAGACGTATTCTCTAGATATCTGTGGCTAATTCCCCTGAAAAATAAATCGCCTGAAACAGTTGCTAAAGCGACCAAAACGTTGATGTTGAAAGAAAACAGGATTCCTGGCTATTTTTGTACGGATATGGGGAAAGAATTTATAGGACGCGCTTTTCAGAACATGCTGGCAGAGTTTAATATCAGCTATTACACTACCAATTCTATACATAAGGCTTCTTTAGCTGAAAGAGTTCAACGTACCATAAAGGAACGCATGCACCGCTATTTTACACATAAAAACACATACAGATATATAAACGTTCTCGGTCATTGGCTTCATCCTACAACCGTTCACACCATCGCACGATTGGCACAACACCTAACGAGGTTTTAGAAAGAGGTACGCGCCAGAGGTGAGAAGAGATGGAGCCACCACCACACTGCGCGTTTCAAAATCAATGATTATGTAAGGCTGTCACGTTCGGGAATAAATTCGCGAAGGGATTTGAGCAAGGATGGACACGTGAGATTTTTAAAGTTAGGGCTATGAGACCTAAAGGTGAGATAATGATGTATTACGTTGAAGATTTGAATGGGGAAGAAATCTCAGGAGGCTTTTACCGCGAGGAGTTGCAGAAAGTGGCATTTAATTTAGGAAAAAGTGTGTTTAAAATTGAGAAAATTATAGGAAGCAAAGGTTCAGGAAAGAGAAAAATGTACCTGGTGAAATGGCTGGGTTACCCAGAAAGCTTCAACACCTATATAAAAGCTGATGCAATAATGAAGCTTAAATAGTATGCAACATGGCTCCTAACCATTTCTACGTCACACTCCCGTCCTCTCTTCTCTGTTTGTACACCTAACAACACCCTCGCCAACTTTGTGACAGAACTCCATGGACCCATTGAATTGGAGCGTGATTCGTATGAGGTGGGGTTATGTGAACTCCAGTTAGCCACCAAATTTTTAACTCTTGAAAATGAAAAATCATATTTCTGATCATTAGAAGATCGATGAATGCGAAAAATTAGGCATAACCTTAGACAATACTATGCGTCAGTCCTGTTCGGAGGAACGGTACTATAGCACAAATGTATCGCTAGGAATCGGGCATTATGATACAGCCATGGACATTGTGACGGGTTTAAACAAGAGTCTTGAAAGTCGTACTGACATACGATTTACTTTTTGAAGTCGTAAACATAGACACGCCTGCATGCACATGAAGTTAAAGTCAACGCTTAGTAGAAATATTAAAGATAAAGAGCTGTTCACAATTGTGGCTGAGGGCCGATATAGCGCAGCTCTCCAAAGAGATACCTTTCACGAGGCACAGCATGACTTGTCCAGCTTAATGTATCAATGAAGATGGAGAAATTGGGTGAAAGCTCTCCGCCCCAGACATGTGCTATATTTACAGCAATATCGTAGAGCACCAATTTGTTGGGGACACCCAGGGCGCCTGCTGCGCATTGCACACATCCCCAACCATAGAGGGAAAAGTTTGAGCATTACATATGACAAGCCCCATTATGTGAATGTTGCGACTAATCTATTAACCAACATCTCGATATATATAAGGACGATTGAGGGAAAAAATTTCCCATTCGGTGATGGAGCTTAACAGTGAAACTACACTTTCGTCGTTTATAATGACTCGAAGACCGTTCTCAGTATACCGAGGAGTGAGGTACCAGCGTGGGAGTGATCTTGTGTCCATTTTTTCATCCATACTACGCACCGCTGTCCCACTGTTGAAGAGGGGGTCCAGGTACCTAGGGCGGAAGGCGTTACAAACAGGTTCTAACGTGGCAGAAGACATAATGGGGGGCACTAAGCCTAAAGAAGCTCTAAAAAAACATTTAAAACGTACACGGGATGAAATCATCAAAGATGCAAAGAGAAAAATGCGTGGCGGCGGAAAGAAGAGATCTGCCAGGAAGAAGGGGTTACCAGCGCGTGGCGGAAAGAAGAGATCTACCAAGAAGAAGGGGTTACCATCACGTGGCGCTAAACGTAAAAGGAAATCAAAAAAGAAGTGCTCTAAGCGTATGAAACCTATGGCTGTTCATTTTTTTTAACTGATATAAGCTGAAGATACTACTCTCACGAATCATATGCTGACTAATACTTGTCGAGGGAGGTGGCACTATTTCTGACTCGTCATGGCGGGTTTCATCCATTCGTGTAGTTCACAATGTTGTAAATTGGAACTGTCCCTCTTTGATATGCCCCCCTCAGGTCTCTATTGAGCATAGCGACTTTATTACAATTAACCCATTAAACACAATTAGTTCACCCAGTGCCCCTATAGAATTCGTGATACCCAGCTCAGGCCCTTACTTTTTTGACCCGAGTTGCATGCATTTGTACGCTAAACTGCGTATATCCCATTCTGATGGTACGGACTGCGATGATAGTTACTCTGTCTACCCTGAAACCAACTTTTTACACTCCATATTCAGCCAGTGTGAAGTGTATTTAAACCAGGTTAACATCTCGGCAGGAACAGGATACTACCACCTACGAGCCTATCTGGAAGATGTCCTCAACTTTTCAAAAGAAGCGAAGGACACCTGTTTAACAGCCGAGGGGTATTACCACACTAAAGATGAAAATGGAATAAAGGATAACTTTAAAAATTCTAAAAAAAAATATATGAATGTTTTGGGCGCCTGCATACAGACTTCACATTGCAGGAGAAGTTGCTTATGAATGGGGTGGATATGAAGTTGAAGCTTACCTGCTCGATTCCTGAAATCTGCATAAATCTGTGGTCTGATCAAGAAGAAGGAGCGAAACCCGTTGTGATACACTTCATGGAAACGTATTTGTATATACGCCGAGTGAAATTAAGTTTCCCGAAACAAATAGAAATTGAGAAAGAATTAATACACGCCACAGTAAAATACCCAATTAACAGGGTACAAATCAAACTGTACACTGTCCCCACAGGATTGGCATCGAAGCAACTAGAAAACGTGGCCCTTGGAGTCCTACCTAAACGGATATTAATTGGAATGCAGGACTACGCCTCGACGAATGGAAAATATAAAAAATGTGCCTTTAAATTGTAGAATTTCGGTCTTAAAAATATTACTCTATACGTAAATGGCCTCGCTCTGGGAGGGATCATGATTACGGACTAATCATCAGATGCTGTGTTTCCCTCTGCGCGAGAGCATATAGTAGTCTGGCTGATAATACAGGCACCTCTGACGAACTTGGTTTTGGTTTAACGCAGAAAGAATTTGTCGAAGAATTTAACATTTATTCATTTGATGTTACGCCTGACTTGTCTGCTGGCGCAGATACGCATTTAAGTCCAGCGCAGAGTGGGAATATCTCAGTCAGGTTGGAATTTTCCAAGCTATAGACGCGCCTATAAGTGTACTCGTGTATCTCGAATCACAGGCACTAATAGAAGTTGATCATTTCAGAAACGTGGTCACAGACTTTTAGAATGGAGGCGAATACACTCCAAAGAGTAATGAAAAGTGACCGTTTAACGCGCTCAAAATTTATCTGTGTGTTTGCGAAGAATTAAATAAATCAAATATTGAAGCTTCCAAGTACGAGAAATTAGTACGGGATTATCGTTAACACCGACATTGTGGGGGTGAGGGGATTCATTGGTTTGCATCCTATTTTAAAAATATGGAAAGAATGTACTATTTTGACTCACTCGGTTTTCAGCCCTGGAATGATTCGGTAATTGTGAAGTTTATCGCGCAACTAGACGTGCCTGAGATTGTTTGGTCCCCATATCGTTTCCAAGGATATTATATTGAAACATGCGAGTTGTATTGCATTTTATTTCTCATGCACATGTCACGTGGGAAGAGATTTATGAATTTTTAAAAATTATTCGATTTGTGCGACACAGTTATGAACGTTAAAAGTGTATGCAAACAGATAAAAAAAAGGTTCCCATATGTTAGCACACACTGTAATGTGTAAGGTGTATATCTATATTGTGTAAAGCTGTATATACATTTGTAACTGTCGCCATTAAGATTTATGTAACGGATACTGATCCCCTTTTGTACATTTTTTCTGCTATTTAATAAATGAAAATATAATGTGTTTTGTTCTTAACCTCAAAAATACTTACATTATCTCCTCGATGACGTGGCACTCGCTGGACCGAGTGTGCGCCAATACCTCAACTTCTGTATTCAGATCACTGGGTTGGCTGGGCGAAGCCTCCATTTCATTTAACCCCCTTTCATCAAAAGTAGCTATAACACGTCCTAGCTCCGTTTCGGCCCTGTAAATGACAGTTTTCAAAAGTAAGATTAGCTGGGTGTGCTATGCACCATCTGCCTACAACGAGTCTCGAACCCGGAGCCAAATCTTAATAGTTTTTAATATTCCTATTGTAAGTTTTATAAAATCCTCAAGAAATGTACAAATAAAAACACGCCATATATATATATATATATATATATTAGGGTGTGTTTATGGTATATGGTGAAAAATGCGAAATGAAAATGCAAGGGAGCGGAACCCCTTATTTTGTGAGGATACATGAGAAAACAGAACAGGCAAAATTTCTTTGTAATCCAACAACATTTAGAGGTTGCCCACAGCTGATAGGTATTTTCAATTTATAGGGCAATGGAAATTTTAATTCTCAGTTTAAATGATAAATTGCATCTCCAATATACATCTCCAATAAGTATTCAGAACAAATATATCGTGTGAGTATATTCACTAAATTCATAATTAACGATTAAAGTACATGACACCTCGAGTGTTGGCGTTCATTTTTTCATCAAAGTGGCTTTGGAGGCTGTCGGCAAGACTTTACGATGTTCTTCGACGATTTGAATCATGAACTGCATCTGCTCTTCGTTCCGAGTCCTTCCAGCCTTCGTGAATTCTTGAATCAATGCTATGCCTCGTTCTGCTGCATCATTCACTACATTTAAGGAATCCACCCTGATCTTTGCTTACTTACATTTCAGCAGCGTCTTCATGGATTGGTTCTAGCATTTCACCACAATTTTCCGCAACACTTTGGGTTGATAAAAGTTCATTCCGATCTATAGCATTGAAGAGGTGGAGCGTTGCGTGAGCGTAAAAGTCTTCATCCCCAATCAGATCGGGGGAATTGTACAAAGATAACTGACTCATGGTGTATAAAGGACTAATCGGAAAATGCAAGAAACTGAGGCTCTAGGTCGAAATTCTCCCTTTATAAGGGGGCCTGTGACCAACCCACAAAACATTCGTTAGCATCCTATTGGCTGGCTGACGGTGAATTTTGGGCGAACCTTGACGCGTAGGCCTGCATAGCAGCCAAACAGAGGTCCTGGGATCCGCCCCACAGGGATGTGGTGGTTGCCCCGTGAAATCTTGGGCGTGACAGATGCCCCGATTCGTGGAGAGACGCGAAACGATTTGATTTTCGATCTTGTATTCGAGAGAGAGAGAGAGATTTCGTGATATCCTGTACATTCCGCGTATGCTTGAGAAAAACTATGGTTTAATGATAAGCTTACCTTAAAAGTGAACAAATATTTGAGCGATAGAATAGATAATGACAAATATGTGTGATGAACTGGGCAGTATAATTTAAAATGCATATCTTGACGTAAATCTTGGAAAACCAAGAACATCCGATAAGCGAACAGATGTTTGCGATTTTTAAATGCGAACGAAGGTGTGTATATATATGTATATAAGTTCAGATTAGAAGGCCTTTTATGGCATGTATTCAAATAGAATAGATAAAAACAAAGATGTGTAATGTACTGGATCATTGAATACGATATATCGAGCGAACTGAAATGGCCCACATCTGTGAGGTATAATTTGAAATGCAAACCTTATCTCGAGATAAGAATAACTTTGATCAACAGGGGTTTGAGAGAGAGAGAGAGAGAGAGAGAGAGAGAGAGAGAGAGAGAGAGAGATAAACAGCATGATCGAGTGTTGCTATAACGGAGTCTTGCATTTCTTTCTCCGTCGAATTGTTCGAAGTTTTACACCCCACCTTAGAGTTTAACACGGATCATTAGGGCACCCTGGATATCAACCGCCGAAGGACGCACGGGGGGCTCGAACCCGCCTCCGTTTAACGTACATAAACACTGAGTGTACAGTGTCAACTGATGCCCGGAGGCACTGGCTGATGATGCCAACTGGCTGATTAGGGGTCCTATAAGACAACGGCGGCTCGGCTGAAGTCTTCATATGCGCATGGATCCTGCCGGGCGAACATCTCTTCCTTTCTCTCTCTCTCTTAGGTTAGGTCTCCCTTTCGGGGGGTTCATTGCAGCTTGGGGGATAACTCCAAGTTGCATACCCCCTTTGGGGTTCATTTCGGCTTGGGGGATAACTCCGCCTCCAAGTTGCAACATCCCTCTCCCCCATTTTGGGGGTGCCTTGCAACAAAGGGCGTCGGGGGTTGGCACCAAGGGGGTTGGAAGTTGCAACAAAGGGGGTTTGGCTCTATGGGGGGTGGCACTCTTGCAACATTTGCAATTGTATTGCATTCTAACATTTTGCGTCCATACTACTATCGATTAGTTTCTCAGTTCTCTGGCACAACGGCTCACTGCTTATGAACTAATTTCTTCTTGGTTTGGTTTCATAGGTCAACTGGAAATGTTCAGTCCTGAAGAGATCCAAAATGCAGCGACGAAACTCATCACCATCTACAAAGACGATCTGGACCAATGCCTTGGTATTGAGCTCGTCCGGTTTGTTGAATTCTCAAAGATTTTCAAAGATGAGAAAGACGATTCTTGATAAACGTGTTAAAGATGTATTTCCTAATGTAGAAATAGCACTTTGTATGTATCTCGTGCTGATGGTTACCAACTGCAATGGTGAGCGTTCGTTTTCGAAAATGAAACATATCAAGAATAGCACAACCATGACACAGGAGCGGCTCACCTTTCTAGCATTAATGAGTACAGAATATGACATTTTGCGTGAGGTAGACTTCGACGAGCTCATCAATGACTTTGCTAGACGCAAGGCTCGCAAGGTGCCGGGTCTTTAACAAAATGTCTGGGCTATAAAATTTGACAGTATACTGTACTATAATGTAAATTGTAGTTGCTGTTCTTTTTGTCATACGTACACTGTAATAAGCGTAATGTTATTTCTCAGTTGTCTGGCATGCCCAGATCACTGCCCAGACCAGGGGCCCCCACATTCCTACTGCCCAGGGGTCCCCACAGTGCTAAATCCGGGTATGGTAATTGGTAGTAAAAGCTTCAGCAGATGTGTACGCGTCTACCTCAACAATGGTTGCGAACAACTAACAAGATTGAACAGCGAAATATGATGAAATCGGCTTGTGAGCGAACTTTATACACCGTGTCCAGACAAGAAAACCAAATCAAGCGCTGCTATTCGTACATGCATCATACAGTGGGCGGAGTCTAGACCTGAAACGGAGATGCGAATGTCACACACACACACACACACACACACACACACACACACACACACCCTATTCATTCAAAGGATAAAAGGAAATGATTTGCACAATTTAAAAATGTAAAATAATTTATCTAAAGTACACGAATTAAATAAATATTTACAACTAAATAACCATTCAGTAATAAAAATAACAAGTAAATAACAATTAAAACTTTAAAGAATAATTTATAAAATATATAAAGAATAATAAGCTTAAAAAAGAACATCAACATATTTGGACACAATATGTAAACCGATTAATCACTAACCACAGTAACCAAAGGGCAGTTTAGTAGGACAGTAGAATGGGCGCAAAAGGTTAGAGTGCAACTGCATGCAATGTTGATCAAATGAGTGCCAGTGCCAACCCCCCAGTGCTAGTGTCAACTCCCCTTCCCACCAGGGTGCCAAAAAAAGAAAGGAAAAAGGGGGAAACTCCCCAGCTGCAACAAGATGAGGGAGTTCACCTAACCTAAGGGAGAAGAAGAGACTTTGGGGGAAAAGTTGGGACGGCCTCACCCCCGAAAGGGGTATACCTGGCTTAGAAAGGTAAGAAAGAGAGAGAGAGAGAGAGAGAGAGAGGAGACAGTATCCTTCGTCTGTGGGACCCAGACGCATAATAAAAGTTTTTGCCAGCCTCAGCTGGCTTAGAACTCGAAATCAGCCAGTTGGCATAGAAGCCAATGCCCGCCAGGCATATCAGCCAGTTGGCACAGTGTGTGTGTGTATATATATATATAATATATATATATATATATATATATATATATATATACACACACACATATATATATATATATAACTTTGGCTCTATCTCTTCCAACATGGATTTTTCCAACAAGCAACCATTCCCAATCTTCTGTACAATTAGTCCCTCACTACGTTAACAATTTGGTAAGACCCTCCTCAATTTTGATTCACTTTTTAACTATTTTATATTTTACTTAGTGTCCACACTTCTATACTTTATATTATTTCATCCTTAATTTTAATTTAATGTATACTGTGATTGCTTTATTAATTCTCGCTAATTATCATTAATCATCGCACGTTAGTAGTATAGCCGCAAAAGGGGAGAGTGCAAGAATGTTGCAAGTTATTATGTAATGTTGCAAAAGGGGGTGGGGTTGTTGCAGAGGGGGTGGGGGGTTGTTGCAAAAGGGGGTGGGGGGTTGCAAAAAACAGAAAAAAAAGAAAAAAAAAAAAGAAAAAAAATTCCCCCAAAGGGGGGATGCTTCAGGTGCAACAAGGACAACTTGGAGGCGGCGTTATCCCCCAAGAGAAAGAAGGAGGAGAGAAAGGAGGAGGAGAGGTGTTCACCTGGCAGGAGCCAAGTGCATATTAAGACTTCAGCCGAGTAGGCGTTGTTTTATAGGCTCCTAATCAGCCAGTTGGCTCAGAAGGCGTAAATGGCTTGAGTTGCCAGATAGCGCCATGTATTCATTTAATTCTAATCGAAGACTGAGTTGCCAGATACCACTTTTTAGCGATACCATTGTATACATTATTATAGACTCCTAATCAGCCAGTTGGCTTAGAAGGCGTAAATGGCTTGAGTTGCCAGATACCACTTTTTAGCGATACCATTGTATACATTATTATAGACTCCTAATCAGCCAGTTGGCTTAGAAGGCGTAAATGGCTTGAGTTGCCAGATACCACTTTTTAGCGATACCATTGTATACACTATTATAGACTCCTAATCAGCCAGTTGGCTTAGAAGGCGTAAATGGCTTGAGTTGCCAGATACCACTTTTTAGCGATACCATTGTATACATTATTATATTTCTTAAAAGTTGGTTTAGAATACCGGTAGTAGGTTTAGAAGCCGTAACATGATATAATTAAGTAAAACAACATTGCATCATTCTGTTTATTATAAATATATAGAAAATAAATATACATTTCAATAATAATTGAGGAATATGCATATAATCATAACAGTACAGGAAATATATACACACAATTATGGTGATATATATAAAATAAATATACATTTCAAATAGAAATAAATATACATTTCAATAATAATAGAAATATGCATATAATCATAACAGTACAGGGGAAATATCACGAAAAATATATAAATACATTTCAATAATAATAGAAATATGCATATAATCATAACAGTACAGGGGAAATATCACGCAAAATATATAAATACATTTCAATAATAATAGAAATATGTATATAATCATAACAGTACAGGAGAAATATCACGCAAAATATATATAAATACATTTCAATAATAACAGAAATATGCATATAATCATAACAGTACAGGAGAAATATCACGCAAAATAAATATAAATACATTTCAATAATAACAGAAATATGCATATAATCATAACAGTACAGGGGAAATATCAAGCAAAATATATAAATACATTTCACTTTTTTTTCAAAATACTAAACTCGGTCTTAATCGAGTTTACAATTACATCATTATTGCTCTGCATTACGCAGTATATGCGGCTTAATACTATTTCACCGCTTAAAGTATAGGGAAACCTGTATTCGATATGAAGGGCTTTCATATCGTTCAGTACTATTTTTGTTCCCACTTTACAACCGGTTGGTAAGTCATCTTTAAATACGTCTAGAATACAATCAAAAGCACGCACAAAGAGTTCATCGTTAGCTACATTATTAAACACAAGTTTATAAGCACGCTTTTCCAATCGAGGGTTTATTTCTACCGACTCGAGCTTTTCAATCGTGAACTCACTCAACATAGCGGCAATTGAAATAATCTTCTAAATCGTTACGACAACTGCGCGTTATATAAAGAAATAGTTCTTCAGGGTGAACGGTGTAGGTGAGCTCAGCCTTGTACCGATCAATTGCTTTGTACCAAAGTTCATGGTATTTCAAAGAGTCTAAACTTTTTAAATAAACATCCAGCACTAGACCATTCTCACCAGCCCTACACTCGGTAAACCCATCGAGCAGAGCGGTGTAGGCGTATTCAAGTACTGTATCAAAATAAAGCATGTCCGTAACACGCGCGTCTAGTATAGGTTTCAGCTTGCGGAATCCGACGATTTCAAACATTCTGTCGAGGATGAAACGGTTTCGCGTAGGAACAAGAGCGTTATTATCAGAAGCATTCTTCCACATCAGTCGTATATCAATGCACGGCCGATCGTTATTTATACACAACGTACATACAACGGCGTATGAGGGTGCGTCACTAATCTGCTCTCTTCTTGTACCTACGTTAGCAGGTATTTTATAACGATCTTCACTCCACTTCTCAACTATCACGAAGATTCTATTCATCTCCTCGACACTTAAATAAACCCGTTTGTTTGTTTGTCTACATTCCGTTTCCAGTACATAGCTAATGGTACCGGAATTACGCCTGAACACGCGCAACGATTTCGTCACGGACACATCGTACGAGGCGTTGAGAATACTGCTCAAAGGAAGTTCCATCGTATTCGAAGAGCGGACGTCCACTCGGTTCAAGCTCTAAGATAACTATGAGCCGTGTGAGGCACGCAGGTAGGCAGGAACGGTTCGACGGGCGGCTGACTCGATGATACGTGAATGGGCTTGTTCGTATGACCCGCGAGTCGTACCGAATTGTTGTACATATTTGTTTTGCCGGTACAAGAATTAATTTCATCACTACCAGCCTACGCACCAGACATTTTACCTCAGGATAAGAACTAGGAACATTTTATGTTTTACTAAACATCTTCACACTCCGGCGCACTATTTGAGAGGAACATATGCTCATATTTTTCCTTTCTGCCCATCAAACGATACTCGTCTCTAAAGTCTGTTAAAAACTCACGCAGGGCACTAGCCACAACCTCACTACGAACCTCATCATGATATACGTTAATATAGTGATAAAAATACTTAAGATTGTCCATGATCACGAGATTCACATTTTCAGTCGTAGGGTATGAGTAATCGACATGGTGTAGCATGACGTAATACCGCTTGTCACACCACCCATCCGCAAGACTCATTATCCATACCTGCTGCTTCTCTTCTGCACGCGTTGTTTCTTTTACTTCACGGTGTATGTGAGACTTTATAAAGTTTAGCTCTGCAGTATACTTCAGCACATCGTCTGTGCAACGAAAGCCTTCAACGAGCTCACCAGAACATCCGTAGAGTATTTGTACATCTTGGAACTTCGCACAATCCAATGTGTTTTTAAAAGAGGTATAGGAGGGAGGAATAGGAAGTTTTTCGGTATCCACCACATCCTGACACTTTGCTGAATACCATTTCATAAACGTTATACAAGCAATATTAAAGGTAGCCATTTGAATACACGTCTGATCTGAATACACGTCTGATCTCTCTGGCTTACTGCAGTCGACTGACCACGCAGGGACTCCCAGATAGTAGCATGACTCACGGTCTTACTGTGGGCGGAGCTTAGAACTTTCACCTGCGCACACACACACACACACACACACACACACACACACACACACAAAGGAGAAAGTGAAACGCTAATTGAAACATGATTTATTTAATAAACGAGATATTCAAGTTATATATATATTTACAAATACCTGTAATAAATCAATAGATACGATTATATACAAGACAAATACGTGTGAGTTAACAATAGAAGCATCATACGTTATGGTATCCAAAGGGTACGGTATCATAGGTACCAGGTAACTGGTAACGTTTCCTTTAGGTGTTACGGCACACCTTCGTACCCCTAAGTTCCTTCACGCCCCCCAGCTTCTGCGCCCGAAAATTGTGGGTGCCTACAATTAGTTGGGAAAGTTGTTCGCCCTCATCATCGTCCAAACATACTAGATCCTTCAACGATTCAAAGTTAACAACCCGCCGATTCGCATGGTTGAGCGTAATACCCTTTGCCTTCACGATATATTTCATTTCCTCCCCCACCCTGACCCGTACCCCATAAGTCTTAGGTCCTGTTGAGACAAAAGAGTCGGCGTAAGCGTTGTCCCCATACTCGTCCTTCATCTCATCAGTCAGCTCGCCGAGGAACTCCCCAATAGCGGGCATGTATTCACCCTCCCTCTCTGTGAATATCACGCTATCTGTATCGGCATACAATACTCTCCGCCCAAGAGAATGCAATAGACCCCAAAGTTTTATACGGGCGTAGGCTGTTGTGAAGCTGGCCACAGGTATGTTTGTAACCCTTGAGGTATCTGTGGCAAATTCAGTGTTGTTGTACTTTATTATGTAAGTATTACCTACATTCACGATCTCCATGACCTCTTTATCGGGAGCATTGGCATAATCCCAGACATCGCTATAACTTTGTGCCAAATGAATGCTCCCTCTGCCGGTATTCTGCGCAAATTTTCCCCATAGACTGTTTAGACACAACTTTGCACTAAAGCGCTTGCCAGGATTCTTTACAATTTGGACACGATCAAGTTGTATACCTTCGCGGTCGCGGTAACGTTGAATATAGGCAGACTTTTCATCTTCGGTATCAACTCCTCGCGGATACCCTGATGCCTCAACCTTATCCTTCAAAAGGGCGTTTATATATGGTGTGAAAAGGTTGGGTAGCTTCTGAAACCTCCACACCTCATGTATCTTCAGTATTCTATAACCATGGCGTACGGCTATGGCCAGCTCAGGACTTGTATATACGCCTCTGATCTTACGCTGGTGGGGTATATGGTTACATTCGCCGTTATCCTCTTCCGCGCACTTCACGCAAAGGGGAAACATGAGCTTGTCGTCGATAACGACAGGTAAGATCGGCATCCATAAATTGCGTGGGGGGAGTACGTCTACGAAAGAGAGCCCAAAGTAACGATCATTCAAATTTTTTGAAAATTCATTGATGGAGGGTAGGCTAGGTCCCACCAGTTTCTCAGTAGCGCCCACGGGGTACGGATTGCTCTTCATCACGTATGGGTATAAAGAACAGAAATCGTAGTAATGGAGCTTCACGCCCTCCGTAGGTGGAAAGTATAGTCTGAAAGGATTTGTACGTCCTCCAAACAAGCTGTCACCACATTTGAGAGGATCCAGCACCATTGAACGCTTGATCGTGTTTATTTCCTCACGGTACACCTCGTCTGTCTCCATCCGTGCATCATATTCATGCTCCCACAAGACTTTGTGAGTGAACTGTGATCCTATAAGTTGAACGCGGGTGCGGGTCGATGCAAGACAGTCGGCAGGAGACCTATCGTAGATATCTCCGGTGATTCCGCACTCAGGACGGGGGCATCCATGCCACCAGCAACCGTTAAAGGGAGTACACAGTCTTCACACCAGTGACGGTCTACAACACCCATTGGGTAAGTTGTGAGAATTTCGATTAGGCAGCATCCTACATCACATTGCTACGGGAATTAATTCAACCGGTAGATTCCGTGAGAGGGTAGGGACTAAAACTCACGTTCTCACCCCTTAGCATGATGTTACCTCCCTGTTGAAACTCACAAGATTTGGGCGCCTTTAGAGCCCAATCTGCGACCTTCCATCTTCTACTTATTGCTGATCGCTAGCCCTATGGGTCGCCATAGGCACCGGGGAGACAGTTGCTCCGACGAGCCGAGGCATTGGGCGCGCGATTGATGGAAAATTTTGCCCCAAGACATAGGCCCTATGACGCGCTACTTATAAATCAACGAAGGGGTTTATAGAGGGGTCTGCTGCCGGGCTAGGATCACCCCGGCCCTACCTTTTCATAGGTGCTTTCGGCCACGGTCAAACTTCGATAGGTACCCGGGGGACGTGGACCGAGAATTAATTGAACGGCTACAGAGGCTACGATGCGCGGCTTCTAGCTCCATTCTCAAAATTCTCCAGGTTTTCCCCGGTACACGCTTAGACTCATCGGCGATCCCATTACTCCGGGAACCCAATACGAGGCCTATCCATTAGGCCTATGGCTCTGGGGAGAAGATTAGATAAGATGTCCCCCCGCTTCCTCCTAGCCTTACAAATTCATGGAATCATAGGCTAACCGACGTGGTGCAAGGTACGGTTTTCGCGTGTTGTCGTACCGCCCGAAAGACTTATCGGGTCCCCTTGACTCCGGGAACCCAATACAGCCTATCCATAGGCTTATGGCCCTGGGGGGAAGAAGATTCCCCCCGACTCCTAGCCCTATAAATGGAATCATCGGCTAATCGCCGCAGTGCAGTCGTCAATCACCTGACCAAAAAGAAATCTATCTACCATTTCATAGGTCCTTTCAGCCACGATCAAACTTCGATAGGTACTCGTGAGACGTGGACCGAGAATTAGCTGAACGGCTACAGAGGCTACTTTGCGCGGCCTCTAGCTCCATTCGCAAAATTCTCCAGGTTGTTCCCGGTACACGCTTAGACTCATCGGCGATCCCTTGACTCCGGGAACCCAATACGAGGCCTATCCATTAGGCCTATGGCTGTGGGGGAGAAGTTTTAATTTGAGATTTCCCCCTCATCCGTGCCTTACAAATACACGGAATCATAGGCTAACCGACGTGGTGCAAGGTACGGTTTTCACGTGTTGTCGTACCCCCGAAAGACGACCTATCGGGTCCCCTTGACTCCGGGAACCCAGTACAGCCTATCATTAGGCTTATGGCATGGGAGGAGAAGATTCCCCGTCAACTCGACTCCTAGCCCTAGAAATGGAATGATCAGCTAATCGACGCAGTGCACTGGGTCAATCACGTGACTTGAAATAACACCTCCCAACATCGTAGGGGATGGGGGATCTCCTGAGCCCCGGACCCCTTCGAAAATTCCTTGGAAACCTATGCTGAGGGGGAGAAACCGGTCGTTCCCCGATAAGGACATAGGACCTATACCGAGGGTAACTCACGACCCGCCATTCTTACTCCCACGACACGGTTTTCACTTAACCCATCAACCCAAAAAACACGTCCATTAATCTTAATGGGTACTTCACCCGTGTTGCGGGCGTGCTTTATTTATACACCTGTCTGTTGCTGTAGGTGTATGAGCCAGTAAATAGCCTTGTGCCCGTAACTGCGGGGATTGTTTCGGTGAATAATGGCTAAGGTGTCTTTAGGCATGAAGTTATTCTTGAACACCGTAAAACATAATGATGCGATGGTGGTTGCGACTTGCAGTGGATCGCATTTGAAACGGGCTATGTACATCCTTCTAAAGGCCTGGAAACATACTCTAAGCACGCGCACATCATTCACGCAATAACGCTCACATTCATCAGCTATATTATGAGGGTTACTTTCATTAAAACTGTCGTAGTATCGACCAAAGTCTTCACGTTCATCCATACAGTCAAAATAATGTTTGGGGGGTGGTGGGCCTACGTAGTTTAAAGTCTCGCTGGTGAGGAAAGTGTAAGGGAAGTATCCTTTGGAAACTTCAGCTGCTACTCCCATCACCTTGGGTAGCTTTGCTAATTTACAAGGGTGAATAATAAAGTATCTTTAAATTGTACATTGCCTCTTATCTGCATCTGTATTAATTTGTTGCCTCTTTTCAATGGATCACCTGTAAATATCTCAGAGGATTCGTGTTCAAGCAACTCCTTATAAAGGAACTGCGTGTCAAACTTTGCCCCGTTATGGGCGAGAATATACAGTCATTTTTTTTTAACTTGTCGGCTAACTTGACAATATAGGACACAAATAGTTTCACAGGACTATCGCGGACATTCGTTTTAAAAACGTTTGTCCGTTTACCACATTTGGGGCACTCGTCACATTCGATACCCATACACTCATCACAGATGGTCTGGCTCACAAGTAAATGTGGAATTACCTCTTTGGTTTCAGCGTTCGTATATGTTTCTATATCGTAGTATACAGTTATACAAGGGTTATTTTTAGGCTTAGCACCTTTCATATAACATACATGCTTTACTCCATCCGCCTTATATTCCTCCTGGCATGTATGACAATGAATTACGTCACACTTGTGCTTAAATTTCTCCCAATTATCCATTGTGTGAAACATACCACATTCACAGATTCTCATTTTCCTGCACGTACCAATTGATTTATGGAAATCAAAACAGCTATTACTGAAAAATGTGCGTCTACACACATCACAGTCTCTCTTCTCAGCTTCAACTACACGGCTTTCACATTTGATGCTTTTACACTGCTCACATACCATGTGACATTCTTTACAATGTCTCACTATATCATCCGCAAACTCGAGGCACCCCTTACACAAATCATGATGTCTCCCATATTTTCGACTTTTGTCATAACTCGCGTAAAGCCACCTTATATTACGGATGGGGAGATACGTTGTCCCTGACAATCCTAAAATAAGTAGGGGTCTTGTACGATCTCTCACACAGCTTTTAAAAACATACACAGTCCTACGACGATCATCCAACCCAAATACAACTATGCGGACATTCATTTCCTGTTCTACCCTTCTCAGCTCTTCAGGACCCATATTACAGTCAAATTCAAGTTCACAGTCTACAGTTAGTTTACGGGCACGCTCCACGACCGTAGGCAGCCAAATTTTTTGAGTCCGTGTATTTTGTACAGTAAACATACGTGCTAAGACTACTGCTATAAAGCCGCAACCACGATCGACGTTTATATGCTTTCGGTAAATAGTCGGAGAATTGAAGTTAAGAGTATACGGTATGGCACTATGACACGCAACACGGAATACATGGTCAATATTTACCGTGAAGTTGTCCATATTGAAGGCTATACTACTTTGGGCGGCTTGCATTATACGTCCTAATATATATTCTACATCTTCAGCCGCCAAACGTCTAAATGGCACTATCACCCAGTAATCGTCTACATCACCGTCATCTGAACCGAATCCAAAGGACAGACTCGTCATGACTTCACACTTGTCACGATTCTGAAGAGCAAACTCTACAATATGCTGTACAACCCGGCGTAGCCCGCGCTCAATTCCATTGCTATACATGGCTCTAGGGTCGACCCTGACTCTATACCGATTTCTAGTCAAGGCTGGGGTGGGGGCTGCGGATCGCACCAATTCGAGCGTTATACCATCCTCAACAGAACGGGGGCGGCAGATGAATTAGGGGGTATATTAGCGGAAGGTGCTGCTGTGGGACCTGTTGCGTAGGCGGTTGATGGTTGGGGCTCTATTATTGTAGACTTAGCAGAACGGGGGGCGGCGGATGAATAAGGGGATATATTAGCGGGAGGTGCTGCTGGGGGGGTTGTTCCGTAAGAGGTTGAGGGTTGGGGATCTATTACCGCTGCAACAGGCGCGTATTTCTGGCGCTTTATACCTGACGTGGGGTTCACACACCTCCGCTTTGGACGTGCTACCGGTATCGCTGGTGAGGGTTCGTTGGCAGGGGAGGAGATCACAACTACACTGTCGTCGAGGTCATCCGTAATGTCAATGATGGGATGCTCTACCTCATCGTCATTCACGGTTCTGTGGGAGAAGAAAGCAAAATATAAGGAACAGCACTCAAAATTTGTAATATTTTGTAAATGACCCACTTAGGAGTGTGACGTGTTAGAAATGGACTCTGTAGAAAAATTCAGATTCACGAGCCCATCCACGTATTATATCTGGACCTACAGGACGTGGTAAAACTGTGTTTATGCTTAAAATCATTAAAGAAAAGGGAGAGATGTTCTCGAAATTTGTGCATAAAGTTATATGGTGCTATTCGACGTATCAATCAGTGTTCAACGAGTACCAAGATGATATTTTGTTCCACAAAGGCGTATATGACGTTAATTCGTTAAAGGGAAATGAACATACAATCATTGTAATTGACGATCTCATGTTGGAGATGGATAAAACGTTTGCCGAGACATTTACACAATTCTCCCACCATCTTAACATAAGCGTGTTCTTCATCAATCAGAATCTATTTTTCAGAAATAGATACATGCGCGATGTGTCGTTAAATACGCAATATCTAGTCTTATTCGAGCAACGTAGAGATGTATCACAAATTGGGGTATTAGCCAATCAAATGTTCCCGAATCAGCGTAAGGAGTTTTTGGAAGTTTATAAAGAAGCTACAAGCACGCGTTACGGACATTTGCTTTGCGACCTTCATCCGCGAAACACGTTTAGAGTGCTTCTGCGAACGAATATATTTCCAAACGAGCCTGAAACGGTATATATTCCAGAATGACAAAGAGACTAAAGAAATACCGTGAATTAATAAAAATCTATCATCGACTGCCCCGGGCATTGCAGCAGATGTTTATTAAAAATATCGACGCCGACTTTTTAAAATGCATCTGTGAAATCTGTCTTAACGTTATAAATTGCAATGTATCAATGAAAACCCCTCAGAAGGCTCGCCTACGCCGCTACAAGAACATAATACGTGCACTCGCTCGTAAAAGTCAAACTGTAGCGAAGAAAAAACGAATTATTGTACAAACAGGAGGGTCATTTCCCCATCTTATTTTCAGTTTTGGGTCCTTTACTGAGTAGATTAATATAATGAAGAAAGTGGTAGTGATTCCCCACGAGGTGTACGCTTCACTGCAAAGGAATCCAGACACGGATCTAGATCCCCGTAAAAGCAGACTTAAAAGAATGGAAAGCGAATTGCTAGCTCTATTAAACAGTGAAAAAACACCTGATGAGAAAAGAATCTTATACCAAGAAGCTCTGCAGAAATTTCTTCACGAGTACGAAAATTATAAGAGCCCTACAGAGATTCTTGTGGTTATTAGGCACAGCACGTGGGACGATGGACATGGCGACACAGGACCTGAGCCCGACGATACAGCTGACCAACCAAAAAGATTAGCCACACAACATATCGAACATGTATTAAAAAGCACCCTCCCACATACATTGAGGAGTAAAGGCTTAAGTCTTTATAATCTATTGAATGAGGATCCAGCCATACAATGGACCGATACCGGCGAGCTCATTGTGGAATGATCAAAGGTACAGGGAGCGAATATCGTAGACATTGTCCATGATCTGGTGAGAAAGTGGGATAGGCCATCACCATCAGGATGGAAGCATATTAAAGCAAGACTACAACAAATAAATGTCCCTAAAACGTTGATAGGAAATCTGAACAGGTTAAAAGACTTGGAACATGCAACGCATGTGACACAATTGAAGGCGCCGTCACCCCCGGCGGTAACACCTTTGAAGAGGAGCAAGAAGAGGTTAAACCAACCCTACCCACTTGCCTCTAAAATACGCAAATGGCTAACGTATTAACTAAACGCTATTATGACATTTCTAACCCATCCTCTTACGGCGGCGTAGATAGACTGTACAGAAGTGTTTACGGAGTAGAAAAAAAAGATGTTGAAAGATTTTTGAGGGAGCAGGACGCTTATACGCTTCATAAGCCTGTGAGAAAAATGTTTAAAACAGCCAAGACAACGGCTTCCTCGATTGATTCTATTTGGCAAGCAGATTTAACAGACATGCAAAGATATTCTGTGTATAACGATGGTTACCGCTACATTCTATTCATAATAGACGTATTCTCTAGATATCTGTGGCTAGTTCCTCTGAAAAATAAATCACCTGAAACAGTTGCTAAAGCCACCAAAACGCTAATGTTAAAAGAAAACAGGGTTCCTGGCTATTTTTGTACGGATATGGGGAAGGAATTTATAGGCCGTGCTTTTCAGAACATGTTGACAGAGTTTAATATCAGCTATTACACAACCAATTCTATACATAAGGCTTCTTTAGCTGAAAGAGTTCAGCGCACCATAAAGGAACGCATGCACCGTTATTTTACACATAAAAACACACAGATTTCTAGACATTCTGGAATCATCGGCATCATCCTACAACCGCTCACACCATCCTCTCCCGAGGAGAGATGGATCACCACCACCACCACACTGTGCGCGCTTCAAAATCAATGATTATGTAAGGCTGTCGCGTTCGGGGAACAAATTCGCAAAGGGTTTTGAGCAAGGATGGACACGCGAGATTTTTAAAGTTAGGGCTATGAGACCTAAAGGTGAGATAATGATGTATTACATTGAAGATTTGAATGGGGAAGAAATCTCAGGAGGCTTTTACCGCGAGGAATTGCAGAAAGTTGCGTTTAATTTAGGAAAAAATGTGTTTAAAATTGAGAAAATTTTAGGAAGCAAAGGTTCAGGAAAGAGAAAAATGTACCTGGTGAAATGGCTAGGGTACCCAGAAAGCTTCAACACCTATATAAAAGCTGATGCAATAATGAAGCTTAAATAGTATGCAACATGGCTCCTAACCATTTCTACGTCACACTCCCGTCCTCCTCGTCCCTGTCTGTACACCCTAACAACACACTAGCCAACTTTGTAACAGAACTCCACGGGCACATTGAATTGGGTCGTGATTCGTATGAGGTGGGGATATGCGAAATTCAGCTGGACACCATCTTTTTAAATATTGACCATAAAGAGCCCGTTTTTACGATTCTTAGAGACATTGACGAGTGTGAAAAAGCTGGGGTAGCTATGGATGAAACTATGCGTATCGCTCGGACTAAGATTGCACGGCCGAGGATGTTGTGAGAGGCTTAAACGTAAGTTTAAGAAACTCAAACCTTACGAATGATTTAATATACGAAATCGTAAACAACCCTGCACATACACTAATCCTAAAATCAAAGACTAACAGACGTATTAAAGACCATAGAAAGTTCCAAATTCTAGCCAATGGCCGATATAGCGCAGCCTTCCAAAGAGACACATTTCACGAGACACAGCATGACTTGTCCAGATTAATATATCAATTGAAGATGGAGAAATTGGCTGAAAGGTCCCCAGACATGTGCTATATTTACAGTAATATAGTGGAGCACCAGTTTGTTGGGGATACCCAGGCACGCCTGCTGCGCATTGCTCACATCCCCAACCATAGAGGAAGGAGTTTGAGTATTACATATGACAGACCCCATTATGTGAATGTCGCAACTAATTTAATAACCAATATCTCAATATATATAAGAACGATTGAGGGTGAAAACTTCCCATTCGGTAACGGGAGCTTAACAGTGAAGCTACACTTTCGACGCACTGAGTTATAATGGATAGAAAGCCTTTCACAGTCTATCGAGGGGTGCGATACAAGCGCGGTAGTGGACTTGGGTCCATTTTTTCATCCATACTACGTACGGCTGTTCCTTTGCTGAAGAGGAGTGCCAGATACCTTGGAAGGAAAGCGCTACAATCAGGTATTAACACTGCAGAAGACATATTGGCCGGGGCTAAACCTAAAGAGGCTCTAAAAAAACATTTAAAGCGTACACGGGACGAAATCATCAAAGATGCAAAGAGAAAAATGCGTGGTGGCGGGAAGAAGCGGGCTGCTCGGAAGAAGAAGGGGTCACGTGGTATTAAACGTAAAAGGCTATCAAAAAAGAAGTGCTGTAAGCGAATGAAACCTATGGTTGACCACTTTTTTGACTGATATAAGCTAAGGACATTGATCTCATGAATCATAGTTTGTTTACCACTTGTCGAGAGAGGAGTCACTATTTCGCCATGGCACGCTTCATCCACCCATGTAGTTCACAATGCTGTAAATCAGAGCTGTCCCTTTTTGAGCTACCTCCAACCCAAGTTTCTATTGAGCACAGTGACTTTATTACAATTAACCCTTTAAACACAATTAGTTCCCCGAGTGCACCTATAGAATTCGTGATACCCAGCTCAGGTCCTTACTTTTTTGATCCAAGCTGTGTGCACATGTACGCTAAGCTACGTATAGCCCATTCTGATGGAACGGTCTGCGATGACAAATATGCTGTATACCCTGAAACAAACTTTCTGCACTCCATATTCAACCAGTGTGACGTATATTTAAATCAGACCAGCATATCGGCAGGCACGGGGTACTATCATCTACAAGCCTATCTGGAAAATGTCCTCAACTTTTCCAAAGAAGCGAAGGCTACCTTTTTAAGTGCCGAGGGATATTATCAAACTAAAGATGAAAATAGTATAAAGGACAAATTTAAAAATTCTAAAAAGAAAATATACGAGTGTTTTGGACGGTTGCACACAGATTTCACTTTCCAGGAGAAGTTGCTTGTGAACGGGGTGGATATGAAAATAAAGCTCACCCGCACGACTCCTGAGATCTGCTTAAATCTGGATGCTGATCAAGAAGAGGGTGCAAAGCCCGTTGTGGTTCACATTATGGACACATACCTCCGCGTACGGCGAGTGAAATTAAGTTCACCAAAACAACTAGAAATTGAGAAAAATTTTACTAAACGCTACAGTGAAATATCCTATTAACAGAGTGCAAATCAAACTATATACGGTTCCTGCAGGGTTGGCGTCGAAGCAGATAGAAAACATTGCCCTGGGAAATCTTCCTAAAAGGATATTAATCGGCATGCAGGACCATGCTTCGGTGAATGGAAAATATAAAAAGAGTGCCTTTAAATTCGAGAATTTCGGACTTAAAAATATAACTCTATACGTTAATGGCACTGCTTTGGGTGGAACAATGGGTACGGACTATTCATCAGACGCTCTGTTACCTCTTTGTGCCAGAGCCTATAGTAATCTGACCCATATTGCAGTGATTGTGATGAGCTTGGTAATGGGGTAACGCAGGAAGAATTCATTGATCAATTTAACCTTTATCCGTTTGACATTACACCTGACTTATCTGCTAGCGTAAATACCCATTTAACCCCACAGCAGAGGAACATCTCAGTGCGGCTGGAATTCGCCAAGCCTATAGACGCTCCTATTAGTGTACTAGTATATCTCGAATCGCAAGCCCTAATAGAAGTAGATAGATTTAGGAGCGTTATCACTGACTTTTAAAATGGATGCTAATACACTTCAGAAAGTAATGGAACGAGTCACACGTTCCAAATTTATCGGCGTGTTTGCGAAACATTGAGTTTGCCAAGTACGCGAGAATGCGGTAGTCGAACACAGATATCATCGGTAATGAAGGGTTTCACTGGATCGCTGTCTATTTTAAAAATAGACAGCGCCTGTACTATTTTGATTCACTCGGTACTCAACCCTGGAGTGACCCTATTATTGTAAAATTTCTCGCTCAGTTACATATTCCCGAAATTGTATGGAACCCATTTCGCATACAAGGATATTTTACTAATGTTTGTGGAATGTACTGCGTCTCATTTCTCATGCATATGTCATGTGATAAAGAATTTATAAATTTTTTAAATTTATTTGACCCGTGTCACACTCGCCGAAACGATGAAATGGTATGCAGACAGATAAAAATCCGCTTTCCAATTGTACGTACTCGTTGTATAGTATAATGTTTTTGTTCGTATATTTGTAACGGTATATTCTGTAGTTGGTTATTGTACTGATTTCTTTCATTTAATAAATTTATGAAAATATATTGTCTTCTTATCCCAAAAAGATCGAAAAACACTTACATTATTTCGGTGTGACATTGTTGACTGATCAGTATATCCTCCGTATTCATGACACGAGATTCTTCAAAAGATTGTATAACACGTGTCAAATCCTCATCGGACCTTAAAGGAATAATGTTCATTCCTTTAAAACATATACAGAGTATACAGACAGATCCCCATTATGTGAAGATATCTTTGGTTCATTTAAGAGGAATAACATTGATTACCATAAAAAATTTCGATTTTAGCATAATGGGGATAAGAGGTAAAACCAAATAACATCGATTGACATAAAAAATTTTTGGCGAGTATCTATTTGACGAGATACTACAGCCCATTAGGAGCGTCACTGCAAATATCTTCTACGGTTTGCGTTGGGAATAATTCATCACGGTCAATTGCGTTAAAAAGACTAATTGCCGTTAATGCTGCAGTATCACTTTCTTCATACAAATCTGGGGAGACGTACAGGTCCATGGTGGAGGATGTGTCACATTGCTGACTGATCAGTATATCCTCCGTATTCATGACACGAGATTCTTCAAAAGATTGTATAACACGTGTCAAATCCTCATCGGACCTTAAAGGAATAATGTTCATTCTTTTAAAACATATACAGAGTATTCAAACAGATCCCCATTATGTGAAGTTATCTTTGGTTCATTTAAGAGGAATAACATTGATTGCCATAAAAAATTTCGATTTTAGCATAATGGGGTAAGAAGTAAAACCAAATAACATTGATTGCCATAAAAAAAATTTGCCGAGTATCTATTTGACGAGATACTACAACTCTCCATATATATAAATCGAATTATAGACACTTACATTTCTATGATAGTCCCTTGCGTCGGATTGTAAGGAGCGTCGCTGCAAATATCTTCTACGGTTTGCGTTGGGAATAATTCATCACGGTCAATTGCGTTAAAAAGACTAATTGCCGTCAATGCTGCAGTATCACTTTCTTCATACAAATCTGGGGAGACGTACAGGTCCATGGTGGAGGGAATGATTATTCACTGACGCGAAAATAGCTACTGTTACTCCCAACTGAAAAATATCCCCTTTTATATGCACAATCGCCAAGCTCCGCCCCAAAAGACCAGATGTTCGTAGTGATTGGCTGCCGATGTAGCTGGGTGGAGCTATGATGTGTACCAATCCGCTATAACGGGACCGGACGAGTGACATATATATAAAATCGTGTTTCTTGTGAATAAATTATAGACACTTACATTTCTATGGTAGTCCCTTATATTATATTTTTATTTTTACTTACAAGTTATTAGTATTGTTTTCACAAATTCTTGTGTTAACATAATTTCAATTGTTAACTTATTTTATAATAAAGAAATATAGCCTAATTATATTTTTAAAAAAGCATTCAGTTTCCACGTTAAACTGTGGGTCTAAGGCGGAGTGAAAACCTTTCCAATTCGGCACAAACTCTGCCATTTTAAGGGTGGTTTAACTGCAGCACTATAAATGTTATAGTTTAAATGAAGAGGCTAACTAAACACTGCATAAATAAACACTAAAATAAAATTAAATGTTATAATATGAAAAATAAATAATATATAGATATATATATTTACATATACCTATCATAAGATGTTTAAAAGAATGTATATATATAATTATAGTAAACTTACGTCAAGATAAACTAGTTACCCATAAAAACCTAATTGTTTTTCTATAATTCTGTTGTCTATGGTTGGTTGAATTATGTGTAGGCAAACTACGTTATTTGTTTCGTCTCCGAAAAGTTTAACTTCAAGTTTAATGAAGTTCAAGTTAATGTTATATTTGTTTCTAATCGTTAAACACTATATACATCTATTGTAAAACACTATATACATCTATACATCTATAGTGAAACACTATATATATCTATTTATCTATCTTAAAAAATTATAAAATATTTATCGTTTAATTTTGCTCATGTTGTTTGCAAAGTAAATACATTCAAACTTGTTTTAAATAAAGAAAAAATTAATATATATATATATATATATATATATATATATATATACATATCACAAGATGTTTAAAAGACTGTATATATATAATTATAGTAAACTTATGTCAAGATAAACTAGTTATCCATAAAAACCTAATTGTTTTTCTATAATTCTGTTTTCTATGGTTGGTTGAATTATGTGTAGGCTAACTACGTTATTTGTTTCGTCTCCGAAAAGTTTAACTTCAAGTTTAATGAAGTTCAAGTTAATGTTATATTTGTTTCTAATCGTTAAACACTATATACATCTATTGTAAAACACTATATACATCTATAATCTATAGTGAAACACTATATATATCTATTTATCTATCTTAAAAAATTATAAAATATTTATCGTTTAATTTTGCTCATGTTGTTTGCAAAGTAAATACATTCAAACTTGTTTTAAATACAGAAAAAAAATATATATATATATATATATATATATATATACATATACATATCACAAGATTTTTAAAAGACTGTATATGTATAATTATAGTAAACTTATGTCAAGATAAACTAGTTATCCATAAAAACCTAATTGTTTTTCTATAATTCTGTTTTCTATGGTTGGTTGAATTATGTGTAGGCTAACTACGTTATTTGTTTCGTCTCCGAAAACTTTAACTTCAAGTTTAATGAAGTTCAAGTTAATGTTATATTTGTTTCTAATCGTTAAACACTATATACATCTATTGTAAAACACTATATACATCTATATGTCTATAAAAATTAAGTGTGTAAAAATTATTTATTTAATAAACAGAATTTAATTGGATTCATCTACCGTCATATATATTGTGGTACACTATTTAAATGTGACGATTAATATATGGTTTTTGTTTTCTGGAATACATGGCGCTATCTGGAATACATGGTGCGATCTGGCAACTCAGCACCCGAATACATGGCATGATCTGGCAACTCAGCAACTGCATACATGGTGCGATCTGGCAACTCAGCAACTGAATACATGGCGTGATCTGGCAACTCAGCAACTGAATACATGGCGCTATCTGGCAACTCAGCCAGAATAGAGGTTTATAAAAGACCGAGAGACGACTGACGGAGTCATTCAAGCTCGGCTCCCAGCCGAGCAAGGACCTCTGGTCCTTCTCTTTCTGGCCCTTTGGGAAAACCCCTTAGAGGCCTCTTAGGTTATGTAAACGAAAATAACTTGGGGGGAGAACTCCGCCTCCAAGTTGCATGCCTTGCAATCAAAGGCAACTACTCTCTCTCTCTCTCTCTCCTGCAGGTGTACCCCTCCCCCCCTTGGCTCAGCCAACTGACTGATTCAGCCAACTGGCTGATTAGGAGCCTATAAAACAACGCCTACTCGGCTGAAGTCTTAATATGCACTTGGCTCCTGCCAGGTGAACACCTCTCCTCCTTTCTCTCCTCCTTTCTCTCCTTTCTGGCCCTTTGGGGGGAATAGCTTGGGGGAGAACTCCGCCTCCAAGTTGCATGCCCCTTGCAACCCCGGTTGGCAACAAAGGCCAGTACTCTTTTTTTTCTTTTTTTTCCTTTTTTCTTTTTTTTTCTTTTTTTTTAATTTTCTTGTAAAAAAAAAATTTCAACACCCCCACCCCCCTTTGCAACATTACGTAATCACTTGCAACATTCTTGCACTCTCCCCTTTTTCGGCTATACTACTCACGTTCATTTTAATATACTGTATGATTTTGTTCATTGTATTTATTTATTTTTATTTGATTTTAAATTTTTTAGCACTGATAATGGAAATTGAATTTTTCGAAACGTCTATAAATAAACATGTATCATCTTTTCGTTTTCCTATTCCTCGCTAAGCTTCGCTTCCCAAAAAACAAACCATTCAACCAATTTATCATAGAAAGATATGACCGAGCCACGCTGAAGAAGTACAAAGATTCCAAGAACATCTACCGAAAATGGACGAAAACAAACTGCGACCTTCATTTCCTAAACGTCTGTAAGAGTTATAATTTTATTCCCAAATTCATTAAATTGAAACTCTACAACAAACGACTCTACAATTCTAATATATACAAGTCGTTCTAGTGCAAATTGTCGAGTAAAGAAATTAAATTTAAGCATTCCAATAGTAAAAGACTTCTTGCTAAATATAATTCCCTCTTAACCAGGGCTGTGGAGTCGGAGTCGGAGTCAGGAGTCGGAGTCGTGGAGTCGGTCAATTTTGAGTGGAGTCGGAGTCGGAGTCGGAAGTGCATAGTTGGATGGAGTTGGAGTCGGAGTCGGTGCAAATCCTTCAATTATAACCATAGCAGCCTAGGCCTAGGCCTAGCTCAATTTTATGAATAAAATAGATTTAACTTAATGTTTTAATATATAATATAATATATAAATAATATATAATATATAACATAAATATATAAATATAAATAATATATAAATATAGTTGCTTATAATTAATGAGGATTATAATTAATTAATTAATTAACATAATTAATAATAAGGAAATTTAAAAATTTTGTACTAGCAACCCTAAATCTTTTTCAGATTTTTAGATTTCAATTTGATAATTTTGATAAGCATCACTGAAAGAAGATTTAATGGAAGCGATCCTTTTTTTAAGAACAAATTCAGTTTACGTTAGTACATTTTGTTACGGATGTTTATAATAATACAAAAACATCTTATTAATTTGCTAAACCAATAATAATCTTATTTTGTTTAAGTTTCAATCAGTTTGTATTTTGGGATTTATTGTAATTTTTTAATAAAGAGAAAAAAAGCCATTAAGGCATAGTTACAGCCACTAAGTATCCTGATGCGTCATGTGGTGGTGACGAAATGCCTTGTTTATGAATCTCCATTGGCCTAATAAAGCTAATCGTAATCAATTTGGCCTTAACATTCCATCGGAGTCGGAGTCGTAATTATACAAGTCAGATTTCTGGAGTCGGAGTCGGAGTCGGAATGTTAAAATTTTTGGAGTCGGATTCGGAGTTGGAGTCGGCAAATTTTATCACCGACTCCATAGCCCTGCTCTTAACCCAAATAAAAGAATCCGTAAGTCTTATCAACTATTTAATGTTAAAAAACCAAACTGTTAAAGATGCCAACATCTACCGGAAACAGATTCAACAACGACACAATAGAAAATCAAACCCATTAAGCTTAAACTCCAACCTTCAGCTCCTCAATCCTGATCAAACCATCTTCAACTTTTCTAATAGAACGCTAAGTACTAATGAAAGACGACTTCTCTCCTTAAGCCTAGATTTTAAACTACCAAATTTTAAGATAAATTATTGTAAACACTTCTTATCCTTCGAAAAACTCTTTCATAGTTTAAAAAATTTCTTAATAGTTGACGAGACGAAACTTCCGTTTTTAAAGTCCTCAATTACTCACATCGCTAATAAACATTTTTATAATTTTAAACCTCCAAATTTTTTCCCCTTTTATTAATAGAAAAGACCTCTCCTGCCTTAAAGAACTATCTAAAGACGACTCCATTATCATTTCACGCCCCGACAAAGATAAAGGAACCGTCCTTCTTAATAAACTAGATTACATTAATAAGGTCAATAACGTTCTTAACGATCCCACCAAATTCAAAAAGATTAATGTTAATCCTTTAACCCTTTCCCTAAAACTTGAAGATAAAATCAACCGTTTCCTCAGAAAACTATCATCAGAATAAAATTTCGAAGGCATTTATAACCAAGTACGTTCTTCCGGCTCATCCCCAGGTACTCTCTATGGCCTCCCCAAAATACATAAATCCAATTTACCCATTAGACCCATCCTTTCGGCCTACACCACCCACAATTACAAACTATCAAAATTCCTAATTCCCACTTTAACCCCTCTAACCCAAAACGAATATTCCGTCACCAACTCCTACGAATTCGCTAAAGAAATATTGACCATAAACAACTCAAATAACCTCCATATGCATAGTTTCGACATAGTATATATATATATATATATATATATATATATATATATATATATATATATATAGTGGCAGAGACGCTTTCAAATACTATAGCGATGTTCCATCAACACAAACACGACCAAGATGACGTCACACAAGTACGACTAAGATGACGTCACCGCGCGTGACTACTTCAAGGCATCTCCTTATGCCTTGCCTCACACCTCAACTTTGTTACAAGGACTTCTCGACGCACCTCGACTCTCTCTCTCCAAAGAACCAGTGACACGAGAGCTACCACCATGTGAACATCATCGTGCAGGCCCCATTTTGACCTGGTGTCATTCACCGAACTTTATATAAAGACTAATCATTACCTCGCGCGTTCTTAATATTGAAGTCATTATTATATTGAAGTCATTATTCAAGTGCACATTTAATTTCAACTGTAAACAACTAACTTATATTTTGTCTCATTCATAAATCATTTAGTTTGTTTAATAAAGGAAGTAAATTCATCCTATCAATCAACCTAATTAATAACATTATTTGATCTGAAAAGATCATGGGCCTAAACATTAGGCTATATATATATATATATATATATATATATATATATATATATATATATATATATATGATGAATAAAACCACGTTTTGTGTTTCCTTTCCTTCGTGGTTTTATTCATCATAAATATTTTTCACGTGTTACTTTCGTGAAATAATTTTCATATATATATATAATATATTAAATTAATAAAATTGAAATACTTATATTTTTCTTTACTGAGGATGAAAAAATTTAATTTTCGTATTGGAGAGCATTTTCATATAAATTGCTGCGTCTAAAAAAGATGTAAGTTGGTAGCCAGGGATTTGTTTCCGTCTGAATTGATTATCCTGCATAACTTAAAATCGGTGAAAAGAAGTGAATATATGATTATTTCCTCCTTATATATAATATAGGTGTATATATAATAAAATTTTGTTTAAAGATAATGTAACAAACGAAGTCATGTTCGTACGCGCTTTTGACTGTATTCTAACAAGGTTTAATGAGCGAGAGGGTTTTACCTACAACTGTAAAGTAGTTGCTGCAGAGTAATGAGGATGTAAATGTAGATGTAATTATATGCGAATTCACTACCCTATTTAATAATGGTGGAACTGAACTTAAAGTTTGTATTATTAATTCCATTTTCGGAGCAAGTGTAGTTTACATTCCCCTGACGCAAAAGGGGACAAAAACTACACTATGATAATAGGGTGTGTCAATTTTAGTGAAGTCAACAATTCAAAAACTACTAATGCTCAAATGATGTCATATTATCTAGCAAACTTAGAAATATCTTTAGTGTTGTTTAAAAGAGCCATTTACCTACTTATATTTGACCATAAAGGTTTGAAATATAACCTAAATATGACTGTAGCATCGTATATCAATGTGCCATTGATATGTGTGGTCAACTTTGGTTATTTTTAGTGTGCAGTATGGTTTCTAAGTTTCACATACAGAAGTCACAAATGCTGGAGTTTTGATTGTGAATGCGTGTTTTCCCTCCTCTTTGACAATTTTGATTACTTCGTAATGTAAATATTGTGTAATTCAAATTATTTGTAATGTTATGTGTAATCCAAACTTTCTGTATATTTTGATATGATAGATATATGAAATTATCATTACTTTGAATAATTAAGTCTTGTACCTATAACAACACAACCTTTTATCTGAGCTTATAGGAAGATATTAAGAATTTCAATTAACTTAATTTTATGTAATCATAATCAGTAGGCCTATCCAAATTTCAATGACATTTCTTTTGTTCACAGGTGCACAGGATGAGTCAGAAAGAAATCAGAACCCGAAGCAAATCAAGTTGTCACCTAAGTCATTTGGTGGGGACTTGGAGAGAACTTCCCCCTGCTGAGCTGCCCACAGCCAGAGATCTGCTGAGGTATGGTTTGTTGAGGAGAGAGATGAGTGAGGAAGACAGGAGGAATTACGCAGTTAATGACCTGATTAACAACGGTATTGTTCCAGGGCTACTGGCTCAGTGGAGAAAGGCCAACGCTCTATTCACAGGACCTGTAATCAACATTGAGGTCAGGATCAGGGCTAAAGTGAAGGCACTGTGGGATGAGGCAGTGAAGTTGTCCATTGGCAATGTGAAGCTAGAGGTCAAAGATAGGTTCATGATAAAACTGGACAAATTGGTGGACATCCTGACCTGTTACTGTGTGATCAGGAGCTGCAGTGAGCTTGGGTGCAACCCTGTCTGCAACATTGAGGTTCACATTGAGTGCAGCTGCAGGAGCGAGCAGAAGATACAAGTGCAGGAGCTTGTCTTCATTAAAGGTCAGAGAGAAAAGGTGGGAGGTGTGGGGGCACACCAGATGGATCTAGATGATCATCCTGAGACCAGGAGACCGGAATCAGTGCTGCAGAGACAGGAGCAGAAAAGGAAGGCTGAGGAGAAGAGGAGGAGGAAGGCAGAGGAGTCAGCCAAGAAAGAAGAGGAGTTGAGGGAGGAGTCACTGCTGGAGGTGGAGTTGGAGGAGACTGGAGATATACTGGAGGAGGCAGGGAGGAGAGAGGAGGACGAAGACTTCATACCAGAGGCTGCGACAACTTCTTCCTCGCCTTTGGCCAAGAAGAAGAAATACAACACTGAAGATATCACCAACATAGCTCTGGCTAGCTTGAGACATCACACTGGGCTGAGAGAGACTGCAGAGATTGCCACTGCTGCCTGGATTGATGCTGGTCTTATCACAGAGTTTGACACAGCACTGGTGATTGATCACAACAAGGTGAGGGCTCAGGAGAGACTGACTAAGGAGCTGGTCAAGAAGTTTGATGAAGAGATTAGGAAAAATAGCATCACCTGTATCTTCTTTGATGGGAAAAGAGATGACCCCGAAGTGATGATGGAAGCTGAGGGCAGTGACAGGCAGTTTCCTGGCCTCATTAAGGAAGAACACTACACAGTGTGCAATTAACCAGGTGGGAAATATTTGTGGCATTTTGTACCAGAGGAAGCTGCAGAGGAGAGAAGTCATGCTGAGGTCATTGCTGATCATCTGGTGAACTGGCTAAGAGAGAGAGGAGCAGACCAGACCCTTTTGGCCATAGGAGGTGACAGTACTAATGTGAATACTGGCTGGGAGGGAGGAGTAATGCATTATGTGGAGGCCAAGCTTAGCAGGAAGTTGGTGTGGATTGTCTGTGACTTGCACACTGGGGAGCCGAGTCTCAGACACCTGGTGACTGCACTGGATGGCAAGACATTGAGCAACAACAAGTGGTCTGGGCCCCTAGGGAAGATGTTAGACACATCAACCCAAACTTCACGATGATCACTGTTGGTCCTCCTCTACCCCATCTCAGTCAGGAAGTAGTCAAAGACCTCAGCACAGACCAATCATATGGCTACAGAATCATCACTGCCATCAGATCGGGAGAGGTACCTCAGAGTCTAGCTCTCCTGGAGATTGGGCCAGTCTGTCACAGTAGTTGGGTCACCACAGCTCTAACGTTCTGCAGATTGTGGATTTCCAAACATGGGCTGAAGGATAGGAACCTGAAGAATCTGAGGATAATTGTGGAATTCATAGTGGGAGTCTACATGCCAAACTGATTCAACTTCAAGTTAAATCACAGCTGGGTGGAGGGTCCCAGGCATGTACTGTACCAGCTGGAGCTGCTCAGAAGTCAGAAGAAGGAGGCGATAGGAATAGTGATGCCTACAGTGAAGAGATCAGTCTGGTATGCACACTCTGAGGCTGTTCTCCAGGCCATGCTGTGCAGTGAGGTGGAGGAGGAGAGGAGGGAGGCAGTGAAGAGGATACTGGAAATCAGAGGTGAAGGAGATGAGGACACACAGGTAGGAGACTGCAGTGTCAGACCCAGAAAGACTCCTGACATCAACCCAGATGCCACCAAACTCTCGGAGCTTATTGACTGGAACTCTGGCGTGACTGAGCCTCCTCTGACCTGCTCCCTCACCACTGCTGCATTCAAGGAGTTTGTGGATAGACCAATGGAAGTTCCTGTATGACCCTCATACACACAGTCAGTAGAGAGGTGGGTAAAGATGACAACTGAAGCAGCACAACATGTTTACTCACAAGAGACGAGGAAGGCGTACATCAATGGCCAGGTGGCCAGTAGGGAGCTCATGTCCAGGAACAAGAGCAAGGCAGACATGGCATCCTTGGCAAAGTTCAAGAAACCTATCTATATTTCTAAGTTTTAATATTGAAATACAATCAAAATGTCTTTAATTGTATGTAATGTATGTAAAATGTAGTTATATACAATAAAAAAATACTTGCAAAAATTGCTGATTTTTCGTAAATTCAACTTCAAATCTAAGTAGCTAGGAGTGGTTAAATCTCGATTTTAAAGCCATATTTCGATTTAGCACAATAAAATGCATCATTTGGTCACTAGTAGTCTTTGAAAATCTAAAGATTTCACTTTGCTCCCTAAAATTGACACACCCTACTATGATAATGTAGGGGAACGTAAACTACACCTGCTCCCCATTTTCCGCCTGCTGCATGCATATATATATATATATATATATATATATATATATATATATATATATATATATATATATTACATAAACCGAATATGTATTATTTCTGTTTTTGCAACTGTTGCACAGAAATATTTTAATTCGTCATTACTGACTGCATTATTATTTCTGTTTCATGACTGATATATATATATATGTATATATATTAAATAAACGGAGCTTGTAGTTGTGTTTCATTTCAACCCTGACACGATGAATATGTAATGTTTGCGTGTGTGTGTGTGTGTGTGTGTGTGTGCGCGCGCGCGCGCGAGACTCAATCAGCCAAAAAGTAATATATATACATATATAAGCTTGCGTGTATGCTTCGTGACTATATTAAGTATATATATATATATATATATAGTGTGTGTGTGTGTGTGTGTGTTATACACAGACGTGCATGGAACAAGGAATTCTCCTGGGAAAATTAAATCCACTATAGTCCGAATAAGTAATGGTACCGGGTGTCTCAAAATAGATGGAACCCATTAACATCATGATAATTTATTACTTAGAAAATAAACTCCAAAAAAGATTACATTTCCTGGAAGCTGATATGATAACAATTAAAAACTGAAGATTTGAGGTCTCTAGATCAAAGGATACATTTATTAGAGCACATGTTCCAAATGACCGCCGTTGCGCTGCAGACACACTTGAAGCCGACGAGCGAGGTTGTCAATCACCCTGACATCCTGCACAGAGTCCAAGGGCCTCTGAAGCACCTCGTCTGGGGCTTGTGTGCCCCAGAACACATTGTTCTTGCTATTGACATACCCACTGAGCAAGAAGTGTGCTTCGTCGCTGAACCAAATCATCAAGAAAGTAGGATCCTCTTCGATTTGTTCTCGAACCACCGGCACATCACAACACGTTTTGCCATGTCAGCTGGTGTGAGTTTATGCTTGATCTGGATCCTGTATGGGTACAGCTGAAGATCCTTGATCAAGATTCTTTGCACTGACGCACGTGAAAGACCCAGATTTTGGCAACGTCTTCGGATTGACTTTTTCGGACTCCTTCCGACAGAATCTCTCACCGCATTCACATTGTCAGATCTTGCAGTCACCTTCCTGCCAGATCTGGGTGTTTCTGCTTTCTTGTTGAGATTGTTTACTGATCCTGTGGCTTGAAATTGTGTGCCCAACGATAAATTTGGCTTTTCTGGGGATAATTGTTGAAGTTGAACTTCCTGCGAAATTTCGCTTGCACAGTTTTGAATGATTTCGTCTCCAAATAAGTAGTGACGCAAAAAATTTTTTCCTCCTTTGTCCAAGGCATTTTGATTGATAATTATTAGTTATTATCGTCTCCTCTCTTCAAATCTGAAAAAATAGAACGAGAACATTAATATTGTCAGAATTATTAGCAGTGACATGGGTTGCATGTATATTGAGACACACAAACACTATAGTTTTTTCTTCTTATGATGTTAACCCGACGCGGGCAATGGGTCACTCGCAAAGAGGCCCAGAAATATAGCTTTCCTCACCAGCTGTCTACCAAGCAAATACGATCCAGCTTAGAGACAGGACCTAGGGTTTAAACCAGCCTCGCCCCATTATACAGGGTGTACATAAAGTCAGGATCTATTTTTGTGAAGCACTTGGAAATTATATGGAATTCAATCATAAAATGATAAAGTGGTAACATTTATTAAATAATTAAGAGTAGGATTCGACGTGACGCCCATCAGTATCCCTGCACAGCTCAAATCGTTCCGCAGCATTTCTAAACACATTCTGGAGCATTTGCGGGGTTATGTTATCTGCAGCAGTTCGTATACGTGTACGTAAGTTTTCAAGACTCGTAATCTTCGTCTGATAGACGTGCGATTTGATAAAGCCCCATGCAAAGAAATCTAAAGGGGTTAAATCTGGTGATCTCGCTGGCCAAGGTCTGTTGCTTCCGCGTCCGATCCAGCGATTTGGAAAACGTCCATTTAGATAATCCTGAACAATTTTGGCATAGTGACAAGGAGCACCATCATGTTGATAGACGATGGTACTAACAATCCTATCCCCAATCAGCTGAGGTTCAAGGAATTGCTGCAACATGTCCAGATAAATAAGCCCCGTAACTGTAGCTTCAGCAAAGAAAAAAGGACCATAAACCTTAGATTTTGTTAAATCCATCCAGACATTAACTTTAGGTGAGTCTCTTTCCCAATTTTGGACGAAATCATTCGGTCTTTCATCTGCCCAAATTCGACAGTTATGGCGATTTACTTTTCCACACGTATGGAAAGTGGCTTCATCACTAAAGAGAATGTTGTCCATTAAATTATCACTCCAGATTTGTTCTACGAGATCAGCACACACAGCATTTCGTCGAGGGAAATCTTCCTCATGTAAATCATGTAAAACCTGCAAATGATAGCTTTTCTTCTGCAAATTAACTTTCAGAATTTTGTGCACAGATGACGTCGGGAGGCCGAGTCTGTGTGATGCAGCACGAACGGACGTACGTGGCTCCTCAGTGATAATTCCGCGTACTGCATTCACGGTAAGATCTGACATATACGGTCGTCCTGATCTTGCTTCATCATTTACAGATCCCGTTCGTTTAAATTTGTTCAACAATTTTCGTATTGTCTTGTCTATTGGCCCCGGCTTATGAAATCTCCTTCTAAACTTCTCTCTGATGTCATTGTATTTCTTTCCCTCGATTCGCCAAATTACTATTGCCACACGCTCTTCTGTATTCATTCTAAGGGCTTCTGAAAAGAAAAATAGAACAAAATAATTATTTCACAAAAATAGATCCTGACTTTATGTACACCCTGTATTTAGAACCTCAATAAAAGCAACAAACTCGTTGCTTTCATGTCGGATTGAATACATTAAAGAAAAGTCGGAAACTTGCATTTTTAGCCAAAAATCAAAACTTAAACCTCAACTGGCAAAATTGAGCGCCCACTTTTCAAGGCACTTACATGTCCGTTTCATGATGGGATAGAACTCAGAATATAAAAAAGAACTTTCGACTTTACGACAAATAATATTCCCCAAGCTATAGGGAAACTGAAAGCGCACTCGGCGGCAGGACCGGACAATGCTACACTGATTAAAAACTACAAAAATGCAATCACCGAGCCCCTATACTGGATATAGAGACGAATACTAGACCCGGGAGAAATTTCCGACATCCTGAAGAGAAGCGAGCAAGCATAGTCCCAATATAGAAAGGAGGAGATCGATCCAAGGCCAAAAACTATAGGTCAGTGTCGCTTACATCTCATCTCATTAAAATATTCGAAAGAATAGTTAGAGAAAAAATCTGACACTTTGGAAACTCAGAAACAAATTAAATAATATCCAACATGGATTCCGGTCAGGCAGATCATGCCTAGCACAACTGATGGAACACTACAACATTATTGGTGCACTTGAAAGTAATGAAAATTATGATGTAATATACACAGACTTTGCCAAAGCGTTTCACAAGTGTGACCATGGAATCATAACACATAAACTGAAATATATGGGAATAACAGGAAAAGTAGGAAAATGATGGGTATATAATTTTCTTAGTGAGCAGAGGCAAGTCATTACAGTTCAAGGAATATCTTCATCAGAATCAGAGGTCCTCAGCTTAGTAACTCAAGGAACAGTATTAGCTGCATTACTCTTCATAATCATGCTAACTGACAAAGATGAGGACGTTACCAATGACCAGGGCCGTCGAGAGGGCGGGGAAGCCGGGATAAATCCCCGGGGCCCGGACCTCTAGGGGACCCGGAAAGAGAGGGGATAAAATCTAAAAATATTAATAAAGCAATTGATTAAATAACAGAGAGGAAATATAATTAATCAACGTACATTTTATAGAGATTATCATAGTGAAACTGAAACAGATAAAATATTAGCTGCGGTCCACCAATGCCCAAGACCGACTGACAGATCTGGGAACCATTGTAATTGAAAGCCAGTTAGCCCGTACTTTAAATTTCATTAGAATCATTTACCACTTTGCTAGAGAGAAGGCAAAGAAAGTACACTTCTAATTAAGTAAATCTTGCAGTAAACAATTGTCTTGACTGCATGGACTGGTACTGCATTTGTAAATTGTATGGTGACAGAATTAATATAAATGATTCGAAAAATAAAATGGTAATTTTCCTCTGAGTTGTTTATTCATACTGGGTATTTTGAATAGCGACTTGGACATATAATCGGTTTGCTTGCTATGTACACCAAAACCATTCATAATAAAATACTGAGTAAACAGGGGGGCTCATACACCAATCCTTCCCCGGGGCCCGGGGCAGCTCTCGGCGGTCCTGCCAGTGACAGCACAGTAACATCGTTTGCCGATAACACAAAGATTAGTAGAAAAATAAGAAACCTAAACGATATAGGACCCCTCCAAACAGACATGAACAGAATCTACAATTGGTGGGACGGCAACAATATGAAGTTTAATACTGAGAAATTTCAACTCTTAAGGTACGGAAGAAGGGACGACCTAACATCTATGGAATACTATACCCCAGATAGACAGGAAATTCAGACAAATTCTAAAGCCAAAGATTTAGGAGCTGTAATGACTGATAATGCGAAATTTGAAACACAAAATAAGATAGTAGTAAACAGAGCAAAGAGAAGAAAGGGGTAGATAAGGAGAACCTTTAAACGAAGGGATAGAAATATAATGATTCCTTTATTGAAAACACTGATCATACCCAAGTGGGAATACTGCTAGGTCCTAATATCCTCATGTAAAAAGGAAGACATTAGTCAGCTCGAAGGGATTCATAGAAGCTTCACAGCCAAGATCATTGGATGCAAATAACTAAATTACTGAGAAAAGTTACATGAATTAAACCAGTGGTGGGCACCGTTAACCAAAAAGTTAACTTCGTTAACCGCTAATCCATTAACCAAAAAGTTAACTTCGTTAACCGTTAATCCGTTAATTCGTTAAACATGTAACGGAAGTTACCGATAAACCGTTAACGTTAACTTTTATTATAAAAAAAATGGAAAACACAATATATATATAATTTAATTTTCCCTCTTCTTCTCGTTCTCCATTTTGTCCATGAGATGCATGTTGCCCTTCATGAAAATTAGCATATCAAAGTTTTCATCAGACAGGGATGATCTCTTGGCCCTCAGGATGTCCTTGCCCATAGAGAACAAACGCTCCACTGCAGCACTGGAGGGGATGGCTGTGTTGAACTTGATGAACAAGTCCACCAACACTTGCTCACCCAAGAAGGCAGCATCTGTCAGCAGGTCTCTCAACTTCTCAACGCCATCTATTATCTCATAAAGAAACTAATTCACATTGGGACTTGAAAGTACCGGCAGGATCAACCGGGTAGAAAAATAATTATGGAGATTTTAAAGATGTGGTACCTAGAAGTACCGCCAGGACATAAAGGGTTAAGGTGAAAACGCTCCCATTGTAAGACATCAATTGACTTAATTTATGTCATGAAAGTGACATGAGAATTGAAATCTTACCTGATCAGTTTTATGGTTCTTGAAATGTATCAAGGAGACTACTAATAAGGTACTCACAGACATATTATAAATATACATGACTTACTTGACAACGATTATTTTTAAATATTCACTAGCACAAACATGTTGCGCAAGAGACAGACTGCAAATGAAACGAATGTAGTTATTTGTTGTAATTGTTACATATATATTATTGAAAGTGCCTTAAAATGCTCGTGATATTTCTTGAAAGAAGTTGAAACATTCAACTCAAATGGCAAATCTTTCCGCCTGATTTTACAGTCGACCATGTTTTGCTCAAACCAGTGCCATAAATAACTACCATATTTGGTAAGACACAAATTGTGGCGACGGAAACAAATATATCGCCTGATTTTGCACTGCGGAAATGGAAATTCGTTCATCACTATTAACAGTGGCGGATTAATTGCGCACCTGCTCAGCACTGAAAATAATAGAAACTTTTAAACGTTTATTTATGAATTTTTTGGGTTAACGGACTTGAGTTAACGGAAGTTAAATGTAACGGAAGTTAATTAGTCCGATAATGATTTTCAAAGTTAACTTAAAAGTTAAATCGTTAACGAAAAAGTTAACTTCGTTAATTAACGATTAACGGATTAACGGTTTGTGCCCAGCTTTGAATTAAACCTATATTCATTGGAAAGAAGAAGAGATACACCATTATTTACACTTTGAAAATAATGCAGAAACTAACCCCTAATCTTACTCTGAACCCTATAAACCCCCCCCCCCCCCGAACAACAGTGAAAAGTAGAAAAGGAAGACTGTGTCGTGTTCCCAAATTAAAGGCTAGAGAAGGAACATCATCAACCCTGAAGGAAAATAGTTTTGTTGTGAGAGGACCAAGACTGTTTAACCAGCTGTCCGAGGAACTAAGGAACACGAATGGTGTTGCGGTGGACATCTTCCAAAGAAGATTAGATGCCTGGCTCAGAACAATCCTAGATGAGCCGGAGGTACATGGCTTATGACGTGGAGAGCACAAGAAACCAGCTCCCTATTTCACCAGGCCAACTCAAGAGGAGAAGCGACAGGCTTTGACCTTCGTGAAATGAAGAATCATCGCACGAAACATTTGAAAGGTTGAAAGGTACAGACAAACATACATACATACAAACATACACACATACATATATACAATTCATATATATATATATATATACCTTTGTGGGGCTGAATTGCCAAGTTAGGTTACCTTCCACCCCTTTCTTGCTTATCTCCTTTCTCCCCCTTGGCACTGTTGCAGGGCTCTGACAGTGTTGCATGGCATAGCACTCTTGCACGACACTAGCACTCTTGCAACAATCAATATTGATCATATTGCATTCAGTTACACTGCATTCAGCATTTTTTTTTAACATACAACTGATTGCACTTACAGCCTTCTTTTAACCAATAGCGAAACGCCTATAGAAAGACCCTATGAGAACGTCTATAGAGTCCCGAGCATTTTTGCATACGAGGTCCCAGATTCCTTCCTTTTGATATACATTAGATCTACAGATCTACAGAATCAAAGGCTAACACAGACCCTAAGATCCACACTAAGGTTACCCGAGAGAAAGAAGAGAGTAGAGGGTTAAAAGAAGAGAATAGAGAGTTAAAAGAAGCGAATAAGGTGTAAAGTAAGTAGCAAAACCTATCATTCGTGGGTTAACATTCATTCAGAAAAAGAGAGAGAAAGACTCGCTATCATCATCCGCCGGCCACTGCCGCAAGTCGGAAAAATAGTCGAAAAGAATAGAAAAGGGGTGAAAGATGAAAAGAAGTAAAATAAGAACGCTTACAAACTATGCAAACACAGTCTTAACTCAAAGAAACACTGTCACACCATGCAAACTACAGACATGCAAATAAAGAGAGGATAAGAAAAGAACCAAAAAGAAAGTATGAAGAGTATAACAAAAAGTGGGTTAGTTTACGCTTCGAGCTACATGTAAGTTCGTGTTAGTCTAATTTTTTTTTTAATAATATAATTTTATTGCTGGCATATCACACGCTGGCATGTCACAAGCTGGCATTAATCGTCAACAGATTCTATTTATCAATTACTTTAAACGTAAAAACGTTTTAGTGATGTTAGTAATGAAACGTCTGCCACGTAATTTAAATCCGTCATTACGAGTATAACTATTATGGAAAATGAACAGTTTGTCAAAATTTATGTTATTGATTTTATTAACGATTTTGAAAACTTCAATAAGCTCCCCCTTTAATCTCCTAGTTTCGAGTGAATGTAAGTCTAACTGTTTAATCCTATCTTCGTAAGACTTGTTGTGTAGTAACGGAATTAGTTTCGAGCACGTCGCTGAACCCTTTCCAACCTATCAATATTCTCACGCAAATATGGGCACCAAAACTAAACGGCATATTCTAAGTGAGGCTTGACTAGGGACTTGCAAAGGGGCAATATACTGTAATATCCTTCGATTTAAATTCGAAATTACGCGCTATGAAGCCTAACATCCTATTAGCTTTTGCGCAAGACTCCAGGCACTGGTTCCTAACTTTTAAATCCTTAGATACGCATACGCCTAAATCTACTTCCTCGTCAACGCTCGCTAACTGTCTATCTTCCATCGTGTACGTGTAATTATTGTTACGAGAACCTACATGCAAAACTTTACATTTGTCTACGCTAAATTGCATCTGCCATTTATCCGTCCACTCCATAATCCTATTTACATCGTCTTGGAGCCTATTTCTATCGTCCACGTTAAGAACTTTACCGCCTATTTTAGTATCGTCCGCGAATTTTGACACGTACTCGTCAAGTCTACATCTATGTCGTTAATGTAGATTACGAATAGCAATGGGTCTAGCACTGAACCGTGAAGGACACCGCTACCTACATCCAGCCACCCCGATTCACTACCATTAACAACGACCCTCTGTTTCCTGGCACGAAGCCATTCCTCTAACCAGTTAGCTACCTGACCGCGTATACCATGCGCTTTAACCTTCGCAATTAATCTTCTATGCGGAACTGTATCGAACGCTTTTTTAAAGTCTAAATAAATAATGTCAGCCGCTCTATGCCTATCGTATTCGCGCACTATTTCGTTATAAGACTAACAAATTAGTTAAACAAGTTTTATGGCGTCGAAACCTATGTTGACTACTATTAATCAAATCGCGTCTTTCTAAGTGATCGACGATACGATCCTAACTACGGATTCCAAAAGTTTACCGACAAGTGACGTTAGGCTAATAGGCCTATAATTGCTAGCTACTGTGCGGTCGCCTTTTTTAAAATTGGGCCTAACGTTAGCTAATTTGAAGTCTTCAGGAATAATCCCCGCTTCCAGTAACTTATTACAAAATTTGGTTAAGGGGCCTACGATAACATCTTTCAAATCTTTCAAATGTCTAGGATAAAGCGCGTCAGGGCCTGTAGAGGGCCTAGATGTAGCATGTAATAAAATTGTAGTGTAAAATTATAAAAACTATTCAGGGAGGATAACGTTATATGAATCATGTAATTCCTGCTATTACTCTCTCACTCTCTCTCTCTATCTATCTCTCTAACTCTTTTTTTCTCTGCTTTAGAAATACGTCTTTGGTTGCAGTGTGCCCCACATAACATGGTAAAGCCATCGACCAACCCATTTTTTATTGCTTGCTTCATAAACACCAGTAAGTGGGAGACTCTTGCATTTGCCGTTGCAACAATGGGTGATCACCAACGAAAAACTTTCATTCTTCATAAAGGACCAGTACATGGGGATAGATACAGGGATCTCTCACTGATATTCCTCGCCGGAGAGAGATTTTCTGTACTCTTGTGGTGACACAACATCACGAAGTACAAACGACTCATTATAAGGGGTTCCAGAAAACCTTAGCCCCCCCCCCCCCCATTTGCAGCTTACATGTTTACTTATATCGAAATAGTTTTTAGTGATTATAAAAATATATAAAATTCTTTATTTATTGCAGGTATTAAAATTACTTTAGCTGATAAAGTGATAATATAATGGCTTCTCAATTAATTGGTGATTCGGAGAGGCAACGTGTGATAGATCGCATACGAGCAATAACATTTCGGGAAGCTCGTGATGCTGGAGCCACCTTTATAACACGTTCATGGGTTGCCAAAAAGTTGCGAAGAAGTGAGGACTTTGTCAAAAGAAATTGGAATAAAACTTTGGATGAATGTGAAATGGATACAACCAAATCTGAGCGCCCAAATCTGCCACTCTCTCAGGAAACAAAGGATATCATTGAAAGCGGTACGCGTAAACGGAAAAACAGCTGTGCTAAACTTTCTAGAGAGATCGAAGTGTTGAGAGGAAAGATCGTTAGTGGTGAGATCATTCGACTGTACCGTCATAGGCAAGGTTTAAAGCCTTGGCATGAACTTCCAAAGCCAAGAAAAACTCAACTTAACATCGATGACAGAATGTGGTTTGTCCATTATCTTGAAGATTAGGATGTGGATGATTTCATGCATTTAGCTGTCTCCGATGAATTTTTTGTTTACGTAACACGTCGGCCTAACTACCAAAATGATCGAGTGTGGGCCACAACACCAAATGAAATCGATGACAATGAACATTATCGCGAATTATTAAAAAGTCCAGACTGTGTTGGCGTGTTTGTTTTGTTCACTGCAAAGAAGCTCATGTGTGTGCTGAAGCCATATGGTCAGAGTTGGGATGGACAGTATTTTCGTGATATTATTCTATTCCAGCATGTCATTCCTTTTCTAAGAAACCCAAACAATGTTATAGATGTCGATCAGGTCACACTTCTGCACGATAAGGCTCACTGCTTTAAGGCATTAGCCACTCAACAGTTGTTGCGGAACCATGAGATCGATTTCTTTGGAAATGAAGAATGGCCAGGAAATTCTCCTGACCTGAACGTCTGTGAACACATTGGATCAGTTATAAAGGACAAGGTTGAATATCTCTTGTTTCAAGAACCTGCAGCAAATCGATTTTCGAAGGATACAATGACGCAACACATTGAAACTGTTTTAGCAAATTTGCCTAACGATCAAGATCTATTCACGTCACTTTTGGCAAGCTACCCAAAGCGAATTCAGGCTGTCTTGGAAGCCAATGGCGGGAACACCAAGTTTTAATTGTTTCTCATTAAATGCAGGATTAAATTCTATTTTGTAAGGTATGCTTAGTTTTACTGTACTTCTAATGGTTTAGGCCATGGGTGGGGGGGCTATGGTTTATTGGAGCCCCGTATTACTTGCCACATAAACACCTTTCATGGAGGGAAGCTGAAGCTGAAACTCGCCGACATTCAAAGAGTTGGCAGGCACAGACAGACAGACATGACACATGACAGACACATGACAGATACATGAAAATTACATAAAACACGCTCACACACTTGCCTATCTTGTCAACATGTCTAAGAATAGAATGGATAAGTATTTTGTAGAAATACAATTTCTTGAGGAACAAAAACCTAAAACAAATGCATGGCATAGATTAGGTGAGGTAGAGTTGAGTTGCTGTTGTTACTATTTCTTTTTTCTCTTCTTCCCCTTGGGTTGCTGGGTGCACGTGACGGGTGAGGGCATGGTGTGTAAAATCTGATTTCCGCTCTTAATTCCTTTTTCAACTCCTTTCCTGTAGAAGATTTGCATGTAAATCGGTATAGAAATGAAGAGTTTGACCTTTACCTTTTTCTTAAGTCCTTTGGAGCGAGCCTGGAGTAGCCCATGGGGTCTTTCTCGGACCGATACCTCGCCAAATAGAGCTGTAAATATTTTGTATAAAATCAAAACCATATATTCGAGTTGTTTTTGACGATACCAAGTAGTTGATACACGATCAGCACAAATATATTATCATGTTAGTTTATTCAACGGTGTACAATTTCTATGTGTGTATAGGGTAATTGTAGAGCTAATTTATGCATATATTCTCCTCTTGCCTGTAAAATTTCCTTGGCTACTTTTCCAGGGTGAGGGTATTTTCTTCAATCTTTCTCCGTACCCGCCAGTGATGTAGTCGAGACCACCAAGTCCGAGACTGAGACCGAGACCGAGACCTGATCCTATGAGACCAAGATCGAGACCGAGATCAAAGGTTCGAGATCGAGATCTACCTTCCGAGATCGAGACCCTTAAAATTCGAGACCGAGATCGAGATCGAGACCAAGTTCATGCCCTTTCAATTTGTTTTACACTACTATGGAAATTAGACTATGTTAAGTATATTAATAAACTAATAACTACTTTCTCAGATGTAGTGTGTTGAATGCAAAAAGTGTAGCCTATAAATTAACAAATGAATATATATATATATACACGTACTTTTTATTTATTTACTTCTTTTATATCTGTTACAGAAGGTTTAATGAACGTACCCACTACCCAGTTTGACTTGTGTATTTATTTAAAGCATGATAGGTGCTCATTACACTTAAGGAACATCAGCATGCTCAGAAGATCTGCTGAAGTTCGACTTCTGTGGGGCCTCATTATTATGCCTCCATGGCTAAATACACGCTCAATTGGAGCACTAGAGGCAGGCACTGTTAAAACAGTCATGGCAATATTGGCCAGTGATGGGAATTTATCCCTTTTCTGGTGCCAAAACTTTATTGGAGAGCAATTGTCTAAAATATGAGATTCATCGATCTCTAAAAGGTACCGCCGCAACTGTTCCCTGCGGTTCAAAATCTTCCCAGTTTCAACGTTCTTCTGCTTGGACCGATAGCTTTGATATTTTGCCATTAGTCTCGGAACTTTGGTTTGACTCTTGAATTTATCGGTACTGTTTTCTTTATGCTGTATTTCTTGCATTATTTTTGTGTGAAGCATTTTATTTTTTCAAATACATATTGGATGGGAGGATAATCGTTTTTATCACGCCACAGAGGTTGACACGCCGTTTGGCAACACTAAGTGGCCTTATAATATATACTTATATATATAATATATATAATTCTCTATTTAGTGTTTCCATTTTCAATAAAATTAATCTGACGGGGGGGGGGGGCAAATTTTTTTGTAGCGCTAACCTAAAAAAATCCAGACCCACACTCTCCCGCAAGACAAACGTGGCACTCAAAACAGGGTGACTGATTAGTGAATACCTAGAGTCCCTTACTTTTACAAACTTTCATAAACATTCTGAATTGTGTCTGTTCAACCAAGCCACCATCATGAGTATGCGAATAACATGTATTTTTCATTACGGTCTCGAGAGGTCTCGAAAGGTCTCGGGGAGAAAAACCGAGACCGCGTCTCTCGAGACCGAGCTCGAGACCGAGATCTAAATAGCGGAGACCGAGATCGAGATCGAGATCTGCAAATTGGGTCTCGAGATCGGTCTCGAGACCGAGACCGATCTCGAGACCTACATCACTGGTACCTGCCTCTGTCGGAAAGAGAGCGGAGGGAAGGGAGAGAGCCTTATGCTTTTCTATCCAGTTTTCTACTACTGCTAGAATAATTAAAAAATGAACTAGCTTTATAACAGGAAGCTCTCCGAGTGAACCGAAAGGTCTTTAAAGCTTCCTCTCGCCCTTATAACACCTTGTAACTCTCTCTCTCTCTCTCTCTCTCTCTCTCTCTCTCATAGTTAAATTAATATAATGGTTTTTTAAAAGTCCCACCTGTAAAAGAAAAATATCAATTAATAAGCGTTTTAGAAAAGCGCTGTGTCTAATTCGCCTCTCGGTCGCGTTGATTTACAGTAGGAAATGGCAGTGTTTCGTATAAAAAATATCTGTAAACAGTAGAACAGAAATTTCTTAACGTTTATGAAAACACTCATTACAACGTTCTTCAATAATAATAATAATAATAATAATAATAATAATAATAATAATAATAATAATAACGAAGATAAACTAATAGTTTCCAGGTTGTGTGGTCTACAATCTACATCAATAACACGTGTTTGTAATATGTAAGAAAATCTCTCACGCGAATTTAGTATTTATTTGTTTTCTACAAAATATAAGAGAATAATCTTTTAAATCACTTCATAGTGAAGCTAAAAAACCACGAATTCTAAATAAACGTTTTCAAAAGATTCGCCTGAATAAGACCTGATTTAAAGCGAAGTAAAATTTTATTAATTAAACAAATACTTCCCAGATTTTCTGTATCTGCATTTCTAGTTTTAAAAAGAATTATAACTCGAAAGGGATTTTTTGTTTTAATAAAATTTAAATGCATTTTTTTACTATATTTAGATGGACTGCATTCAAAAGAAAACATTCAAAATTTTCAGCTTATAACTTCTTTTTCAGAGTACATTCTAGGGAATTTTTTTCTTTTTTCCTTCTTTTAGGTATCAAAGCTTCTTCTGAGATATAATAACTTCTTTTAATGACATATAATTTCTTTAGAGAGAAGAATTGGTCTTCAAAACTTCTTTTTAGAGTAATTTGAGAGAACAGAAGCCGTCATGCTTCTCAACGGCATATTGAGATAAGAATACTGTAATTAACTACTAAAATTAAACGTTAATCCCAACATTGTGTATGGATATAATGTATATCTTATGTACTGTGTTCTTTCTGAATAAAGGTTATTATTATTATTATTATTATTATTATTATTATTATTATTATTATAAAGGATTTACATTTAATTTCCAATATTCTGAATAGTTTTTTATTTTCAGTACTGAGTTTCTTAATAATAATTCTAGATAAGAATTTGCAGTATGCTAAGAATACTGTCTTCATTTTTTCTTCTGCTGACGCGTTTCGTTCATATACTTTGAACATCTTCAGAGCTTTATACATAATTTTAAAGTAAAATGGGTTATATATATATTTTCTGATTGTAAATTTGATACAATTTCAAATTAATTTAAGAATATTCGAAAGTTCATTAAATTTTATATTAATTTTCGGTTTTTTCATTTTAATGTGAGAGGCTTCGGCAATTTTTAGTTTTTGTACGTTATGTGATGAGTGTAAGATTTGAAAGTTTTGTGAGATATCTTTCAAATTTAATATTTTATGATCTATTCTGTAATGTTCGTTAATTTTACTTGGACGATATTTATGTTGGTGTGCTCTCTCTTTAATGTGGTTTGTGGTGTAACCAATGTAAGTCGGCGTACAGTCAACTACAGGGCATGTAAAATTGTAAATTGGTACACCACATGATGTTGCTTATCAGGGTTTTTGTTGCGTGTCGAAAAATGGCTTGATAACTTTTTGTTTTTATAGTATATGTTAACATTGATAGTTTTTTCTTTATCCATTGGTTTTATGTGCCTCTTTAATATGCTGTTTAGACATTTTTCTTCATGTTTTAGTCTTCTTGGGTTTCTTGTTTCGAAGTAAAATTTTATGCCTGTATTTTTATTTTTAGTTTCATCATCTTCCTTATTTTTGTTATATAAATTTGTTAGAGTTCGGTTTATGATATTATCGATTAAAAATAGCGGAAAATCACTGTTTATGAGATTTTGCTTTATTCTCTCAATTTCTTGATTAAATAGTTGCCAACTTGAGCATATATTGAAAGCTCTGTGCACGAGTGTTTTAATTATTGATAGTTTATATTTTTCTGGTGAGTATGAATTATAATTTAAATACGTTCCTTTGTCTGTTGGTTTAACATGTACACCAGTCGTTAAACATCCATTTTGACCAATGAATATATTAATGTCGAGAAAAGAGTGTATTATTCAAGGAAGGTTCAAATGTGAATTTTAATTTACTTAATTCATGAAGTCTTCGAATAAATAAAGGAATGTGGTTATTGTTTTTAAATAGTATCAAGGTATCGTCGACATATCTCATATACAGCTTTGGGTTGTAGAAATTGTTTTCTTTCATTATTTTATTTTCTAAGTTTGACATATAAAAGTCTGCGAAGGTAGGTCCTAATGGTGTGCCCATAGCAACACCATCTATCTGTATGTAGGTTTCATCACAGAATCTAAACGGAGTTTTTGTACAACACAAAATAAGTAATTGTTTCATATCTTCTTTTTTTAAGGTTGGTGCAATTAAATTTTGATTATTGTAAACATTGTCCAAAATTATTTCTATGGTTTCCATGACTGGTACATTTGTAAAAAGTGATTCCACGTCAAGAGAAACAAGTTGTTCAGCGATGGCTATTTTTAAGTTAGATAATTTTGCTAGTGTTTCGGTTGTAGAATTTACAATAAATTTTTTGTTAAGATACGGTCTTATTATCTTATTTAAAAACTGAGCGATATCATGTGTGACAGTTCCGCTCATTGAGATGACAGGGCATAATGGTGGATTAGCAGAGTTTTTATGAATCTTAGGTAGTCCATTAAAATGACCATCATTATAACTTCCTGATCGTTTTAGTAATTTGGAGATGTTTACGTCATTTATTGAATTAGCAATTTTATTTACTTCAATTTTTGTTTTAAGTGTTGTGTTAATATTACATTTCGAAAATTTACTATTATTGCTGACAATATCTCTTAATTTATTATTATAGTCATTCTTGTTCAATATAACAGTACTATTACCTTTATCGGATTTTTTTATTATGATTTCATCATTGTTTCTAAGAGATGATATCGCGTCATATTCATTTTTTGTTAATTTTCCATGATTATTATTTTCAATAAATGAGATTGAAAAGGTTTTTAATTTCGTTTTAAGTTCATCATCATTAATTATTATTATTATTATTATTATTATTATTATTATTATTATAGTTATTATTATTATTATTATTATATTTCTATATCGTTATAGAAGGTTGGAGGAAGTCTTTGTTTTCTGTGTGACCTGCGCATTTCATTTTTCTAAAACGTTAATTAATTTAAAGTATCTTAGGGTATTTACAATAAGGACATTGTTGCAAAAAATAATTAAAATTCATATGTATATTAAAAGTTATGAAGGTATTTTACTTACAATTCTGTTTCATATTTCGTTTGGTCTTTGACCAGAACGGACGCATATTCGGAGCTCCTGCAAAGTGATTTGAAAGTCGATCTTTTTTTTTGTTTTTTGTGTATATCCGATTTATTGAAGTGCTTCATTTGTCTAATTTGTCATTCTATTAATATTTTGTTCATTAGTGATTGAAATTATTTTATAGTAATATTTTAATTAGTGCAGTGTTTAGTGTGGAATTTATCATTTATCTTTGCAGTGAGAACACTTGTTATCGTTTATTATTATTATTATTACAGTATTATATATATATATATATATATATATATATATATATATATATATATATATATATATATATATATTATATATATTATATATGTTAAACACAGACCGTGCATGGAACAAGGAACTCTTCTGGGAAAATTAAATCCACTATAGTCCGAATAAGTAATGGTAAATGACAAATACCATAGTTTTTCTTTTTCATGATGCTAGCCCGACGTGGGCAACGGGTCTCTCGCAAAGAGATCCCATAAATATAGCTTCCCTCACCAGCTATCTGCAAAGCAGACAGGATCCAGCTTTGGGACATGGATCCTGTCTGCTTTGCAGATAGCTGGTGAGGGAAGCTATATTTATGGGATCTCTTTGCGAGAGACCCGTTGTCCACGTCGGGCTAGCATCATGAAAAAGAAAAACTATGGTATTTGTCATTTACCATTACTTATTCGGACTATAGTGGATTTAATTTTCCCAGAAGAGTTCCTTGTTCCATGCACGGTCTGTGTTTAACATATAAATTTCTCAGGGGACCATTCTGAGTTTGTGTATATATATATATATATATACACAAACTCAGAATGGTTCCCTGAGAACATTATATGTTAAACACAGACCGTGCATGGAACAAGGAACTCTTCTGGGAAAATTAAATCCACTATAGTCCGAATAAGTAATGGTAAATGACAAATACCATAGTTTTTATCCTTTTTCATGATTTTAGCCCGACGTGGGCAACGGGTCTCTCGCAAAGAGATCCCATAAATATAGCTTCCCTCACCAGCTATCTGCAAAGCAGACAGGATCCAGCTTTGGGACGTGGATCTAGGGTTTAAAGCAAACCTAGATCCCTACACTCAGAACCTCTATATAAGTAAAAGACTCGTTGCATTCACGTCGTGTTGAATAAATCAAAGAAAAAGGGGGTAACTATTGTATTTTTAGCCAAAAAAACCAAAACTTAAACCTCAACCGGGACATTGAGCGTCCACTTTTCAAGGCACGAAACACGTCCGTTTAGTATACACAAACTCAGAATGGTTCCCTGAGAACATTATATGTTAAACACAGACCGTGCATGGAACAAGGAACTCTTCTGGGAAAATTAAATCCACTATAGTCCGAATAAGTAATGGTAAATGACAAATACCATAGTTTTTATCCTTTTTCATGATTTTAGCCCGACGTGGGCAACGGGTCTCTCGCAAAGAGATCCCATAAATATAGCTTCCCTCACCAGCTATCTGCAAAGCAGACAGGATCCAGCTTTGGGACGTGGATCTAGGGTTTAAAGCAAACCTAGATCCCTACACTCAGAACCTCTATATAAGTAAAAGACTCGTTGCATTCACGTCGTGTTGAATAAATCAAAGAAAAAGGGGGTAACTATTGTATTTTTAGCCAAAAAAACCAAAACTTAAACCTCAACCGGGACATTGAGCGTCCACTTTTCAAGGCACGAAACACGTCCGTTTAGTATACACAAACTCAGAATGGTTCCCTGAGAACATTATATGTTAAACACAGACCGTGCATGGAACAAGGAACTCTTCTGGGAAAATTAAATCCACTATAGTCCGAATAAGTAATGGTAAATGACAAATACCATAGTTTTTATCCTTTTTCATGATTTTAGCCCGACGTGGGCAACGGGTCTCTCGCAAAGAGATCCCATAAATATAGCTTCCCTCACCAGCTATCTGCAAAGCAGACAGGATCCAGCTTTGGGACGTGGATCTAGGGTTTAAAGCAAACCTAGATCCCTACACTCAGAACCTCTATATAAGTAAAAGACTCGTTGCATTCACGTCGTGTTGAATAAATCAAAGAAAAAGGGGGTAACTATTGTATTTTTAGCCAAAAAAACCAAAACTTAAACCTCAACCGGGACATTGAGCGTCCACTTTTCAAGGCTAAAATCATGAAAAAGGATAAAAACTATGGTATTTGTCATTTACCATTACTTATTCGGACTATAGTGGATTTAATTTTCCCAGAAGAGTTCCTTGTTCCATGCACGGTCTGTGTTTAACATATAATGTTCTCAGGGAACCATTCTGAGTTTGTGTATACTAAACGGACGTGTTTCGTGCCTTGAAAAGTGGACGCTCAATGTCCCGGTTGAGGTTTAAGTTTTGGTTTTTTTTGCTAAAAATACAATAGTTACCCCCTTTTTCTTTGATTTATTCAACACGACGTGAATGCAACGAGTCTTTTACTTATATAGAGGTTCTGAGTGTAGGGATCTAGGTTTGCTTTAAACCCTAGATCCACGTCCCAAAGCTGGATCCTGTCTGCTTTGCAGATAGCTGGTGAGGGAAGCTATATTTATGGGATCTCTTTGCGAGAGACCCGTTGCCCACGTCGGGCTAAAATCATGAAAAAGGATAAAAACTATGGTATTTGTCATTTACCATTACTTATTCGGACTATAGTGGATTTAATTTTCCCAGAAGAGTTCCTTGTTCCATGCACGGTCTGTGTTTAACATATAATGTTCTCAGGGAACCATTCTGAGTTTGTGTATACTAAACGGACGTGTTTCGTGCCTTGAAAAGTGGACGCTCAATGTCCCGGTTGAGGTTTAAGTTTTGGTTTTTTTGGCTAAAAATACAATAGTTACCCCCTTTTTCTTTGATTTATTCAACACGAGGTGAATGCAACGAGTCTTTTACTTATATAGAGGTTCTGAGTGTAGGGATCTAGGTTTGCTTTAAACCCTAGATCCACGTCCCAAAGCTGGATCCTGTCTGCTTTGCAGATAGCTGGTGAGGGAAGCTATATTTATGGGATCTCTTTGCGAGAGACCCGTTGCCCACGTCGGGCTAAAATCATGAAAAAGGATAAAAACTATGGTATTTGTCATTTACCATTACTTATTCGGACTATAGTGGATTTAATTTTCCCAGAAGAGTTCCTTGTTCCATGCACGGTCTGTGTTTAACATATAATGTTCTCAGGGAACCATTCTGAGTTTGTGTATACTAAACGGACGTGTTTCGTGCCTTGAAAAGTGGACGCTCAATGTCCCGGTTGAGGTTTAAGTTTTGGTTTTTTTGGCTAAAAATACAATAGTTACCCCCTTTTTCTTTGATTTATTCAACACGACGTGAATGCAACGAGTCTTTTACTTATATAGAGGTTCTGAGTGTAGGGATCTAGGTTTGCTTTAAACCCTAGATCCACGTCCCAAAGCTGGATCCTGTCTGCTTTGCAGATAGCTGGTGAGGGAAGCTATATTTATGGGATCTCTTTGCGAGAGACCCGTTGCCCACGTCGGGCTAAAATCATGAAAAAGGATAAAAACTATGGTATTTGTCATTTACCATTACTTATTCGGACTATAGTGGATTTAATTTTCCCAGAAGAGTTCCTTGTTCCATGCACGGTCTGTGTTTAACATATATATATATGTATGTATTTTGCTATTTTAGTCTGAAAACTTGTTTGCATATAGATAAATACATACGAGTATGTTTTATTGTGTAGAAGTTTTATTAAAATTACGTGACAAATGTTGATTTTATAGCCTTTTTAAAATGTATCCTTTTTTTATGGCACACCCGTTAGTGTGTCATAAAAAAAGGGTACATTTTAAAAAGGCTATAAAATCAACATTTGTCATTTAATTTTAATAAAACTTCTACACAATAAAACATAAGTATTTATTTATATGCAAACAAGTTTTCAGACTAAAATATCAAATAATTCAAATTCTATCAACATTTAACGAAAGAGTATGATTTTTCTACTTAACATGCACAAATTACACTGGGGAACAAATTTTAACTTATTTTTTGTTTCTTGGACGTGAACAGGTCGGTCTTATAGGATTTTTTCCGCTGATTCCGAATATAGCCGTAGAATTTCTCTATCACCCAAGGTTACTGAGAAATTTGTATTTTAATATTTAGTCAAAAAGTGTATAGAAGTTAGTAAAAATACTTCATAAAAATTATATTAGTGGCAGATTGGCATTTAAAATATTCTTCTTAAAACTTCTTTGTCACTGATTTTCTCTTGTAGTTTTCATTAGGAGCTTCTCGCATCAATGTCCAGCAGTAATCAGCTAACATTGCCGGATCCCACCTCCCTTGGTAGCGTTTCTCCATAGTAGCTATATCTTGGTGGAACCTTTCTCCATGCTCATCGCTTACGTCGCCGAGGTTTTCAGGGAAGAAATCTAAATGGGAGTGCAAGAAATGGATTTTTAGTGACATATTACATCCCAATAACCTATATGCTTCAATCATGTCCTGCACTATTTTTTCATAGTTAGAGGCTTTGATGTTCCCTAGAAAATTTGTGACAACATTCTTCATGGCCTCCCATGCCACTTTTTCTTTTCCTCTCAAGGCATCATCATACTTCTGATCTTTCATGAGCTCTCTGATTTGTGGCCCAACAAAGATCCCTTCTTTTATCTTTGCATCGCTAAGTCGTGAAAACTTTTTCTTCAAATATTTGAATGCCTCATCTTCCTTGTTCATTGCTTTGACAAAATTTTCATGATGCCAAGTTTGATGTGAAGTGGCGGTAAGTATATTTTCTTGGGGTCAACTAAGGGTTCATGAGACACATTCTTCAGTCCTGGGATACATTTTTGACGAAGTGGCCAATCCTTTACAAAATAATGCGAATCTCTGGCTCTGCTGCCCCATTCACAAAGGAAGCAGCAGAACTTCGTATAACCGAGCTGCATTCCCAGAAGAAGCGCGACGACTTTTAAATCCCCACATATATACCAACGAAACTGGTCATAATTAATCTGCTGAAGGATGAGTTTCATATTTTCGTAAGATTCCTTCATGTGGACAGCGTGCCCTACAGGAATGGAAGGGTATTTATTTCCATTGTGAAGTAGTACAACCTTGAGGCTTAGCTTCGAAGAGTCAATAAATAAACGCCAATCTTCAGATTTGTGCTCATGACCGAGAGCTAACAGCAGTCCATTTACATTATTACAGTAGCATAAACCACCTGACGAGGAGAAATACTGCATCAGATCTTTTTGGCGAGTGCGGAACGCCGATATGCTTGTATCTTTTGCCAGCAAATTCCATTAACGTAACCTGGAGCCCAATAATTCCGCTTTCTTTTTCGGAAGGTCCAAATCTCTCACGAGATCATTCAGCATAACCTGCGTTATCATACGTGGTTTATTTGATTCAGGTTGCTGAAAGTCTGTATCTTTAGTGTCGTCAATTTCCATTGGTTCAACTTCAGACTCTTCATCCAGTGTCCATGACTTTTGGGGAGTTGGAATTGGGTTATTATCGTCATGTAGTACTGGTCTCATGGCAGATGCAAGATTTGGGTATTGAATTTTATGTTTATTTTTGGCAGAGAATCCTGAAACGTTAGTCATACAAAAATAGCAATCCGTTAGGTGATCCTTGGGCTCTCTCCAAATCATTGGTATGGCAAATAGCATAGATTTGCGGGTACCTTTAATCCAACCCCCAAGAGTGACGGCACAGGAAATGCATGAGATATGAGGTGCCCAGGATTTGTCTTGGTCGCCTACCTTACATCCAAAATAAAGTTCGTAAGCCTTCTTCACGAGTGGGGTCATCGTCTTCCTCTGTGCCATTATGGTCAGTTCTCCACATACGTAGCAAAATGTACCTCTGGGATTAATACAGTTTCGATTCATGCTGGCGGAAAATTATTGAAATCACGGAAAATTTTTTGGAATGAAAAACCAATTTTTTCTATTATGAAAAATTTTAAAATTTGAGCAAAACTTGAAAAAAATTCCTTTCTTTTTATTAAAAATCTGTTTGTTTAAATAGCTATATTTTTTTAATGCAAAAAATACTATTAAATATAGTTAACCTGGAAAAAAAAGAAAGTAAAATGAAATTAGTACACTTAATTTTAACTAATATTTTGGGAAAACTCTGAGTAAATGGAAATATTATTTTCTCGAAAACTATGGGTGATAGAAAAATTCTGTAACCATATTTGGAATCAGCATCAAAAGTTCTATAAGAAACACGAAATAGTTTTCAAGAAACAAAAATGTTGTTCCCTAGTGTTATTAAACCTTTTTAATATTTTTTTATAAAAATAATTTTTAACGTAAAATTTACCTGAAATTACTAAAAAAATTGTTCGAAATGTTTTCCTTCCATTTACTTGTTCCTGTGGAAGCTCTTCCCATTTTTGAATGATGATCTCGCGTAAATGAGCGACATCTTTTATCCTAGTCCTGTAGACTCGCTCTGCTAAGTTCTCTCATATTCCGGCCAAAAATAAAAAAAGTTATTGAAATGGAAGGAAAACATTTCGAACACTTTTTTAATAATTTCAGGTAAATTTTACGTTAAAAATTATTTTTATAAAAAATATTAAAAAGGTTTAATAATTTGTGCATGTTAAGTAGAAAAATCATACTCTTTCGTTAAATGTTGATAGAATTTGAATTATTCGATATTTTAGTCTGAAAACTTGTTTGCATGTAAATAAATACTTATGTTTTATTGTGTAGAAGTTTTATTAAAATTAAATGACAAATGTTGATTTTATAGCCTTTTTAAAGTGTACCCTTTTTTTATGGCACACCCGTTATATATAATGCAAACCCACAAGGAAAAAGAAAAATAATTCCAAGACCTTTCGTGTATTCAGAAGTACACCTCGTCAGGGGATTCCCTGACAAGGTGTACTTCTGAATACACGAAAGGCCTTGAAATAATTTTTCTTCTTCCTTGTGGGTTTGTATCATTCATTCATTTCATGTGTTTAATTCTGAAATTCATCCCATATATATATATATATATATATATATATATATACACTGTATATGTACATATAATTATTACACAAGAAATTTAGAAGCGGAATCTTTTATTATTATTATTATTATTATTATTATTATTATTATTTCTGTTTTATTTACGTATTTAATAATTATTGCACGGGAAATTTTGGATTTTTTCTAATATATCCACCATGTGGTCGTTTGTCACCGCTAATCCCTTAACTAGACCTCTTAGACCCTTAGCTAGACCTGTTAAAAAAAAATTGTGCGTGTGTGTGAAAATTCCTGCTTTTGGTATTCCCGAACTCTTGTTTACTAGCTATCTTCAGGTCACTAATCCATAATTCTTTCCTGACTCTTCTGCCTACCTGTTAGATTGGGAAATTAATTTTTCTTGAGAAAATTAGTCTCGATATGGCCCCGAATCTTTGTGATCGTTCTGAATGAAGTGGAAAGTTTCCTCAGTACTTTTTTAACGTTGTCTCTCTTAACCCTTTAGTTTGCAAATTTTGCATAAACCGAGAACTACGAAACGAGGTGATTTCGTCGAGAGATGAATTTCTAAGAAGTAGAGGAGAGGCGACTGCGTTGAGAAAGGAATTTAGTGCTTTGGCAGGTAGGTTTAACTCACTGCAGGATTTTGTTTCCTGCCCCCCCCTTTCCCTTTTGAAGGTCAACCGTTTGAGCCAGTTCGAAATGGGGCCCGACCTAAACAGCATAAACCTTGCTTAAGAGTATTTCCAACTCCCTCTCAGACTGTCAGTAGCAATAATAAACTTCAGGAATTAATTTTTTATGTAAGTAGCGAACATGATGCGATAATGAATTTGCCTGGCAGGAAGTTCGGTGGTCCTTTATAATTTAATTCCGGTCTTCGATTGTACGAGAGATTGATCGAAAGTTCATTTTTTCAAATGGTCAAGGATCCCACTAGAAATCTCAATATTCTAAATTTAGTTTTAAGTACAGACCGAAACTTAACTGATGATATCTTTGTAGGAGACTACTTCTCCTCCACTGATCAGAGACAAATAACATTTGAAATTAATGTTCATAATTCGGATAGTTTGGATTACGTTTTGGATTTTAAAAGAGCTAAATTTTGTGACACGAGACTGAAACTTTCAAGCCATAATTAGGAAGAAACTTTATTGCGAAATGATATTAATGATACATGAAATTCTTTTTATATAATTATTTTAAACATTTAGAATCGAGTAATATTCCAAAAGTAGAAAGAGTTTGGTGAAGTCTGTTAAACCTAAATGGTGGAATGCCGAAATTAAAAGTAGTTTAATGTTACAAAGGAACACGTACTTCAAACTTAAAGAAACAAATAGTCTGTCCGATCAAAGTACATACAAGTTCTTGAGAAGGCAAAGCAGTCCTGGGTAAAGCAGGGTAGAGCAGGGTAGAGCAGGGCAGAGCAGTCCGGGTAGTCCTGGCCGTGTAGAACATCCTTCATCCGCAGTAGATCCAGCTGGACCTACGGAATTTGTTCGCCAGCAGACGAATGTTCGTATCTGTTGGACCAGGTTTTCTGTATTTTCGTGAAAATCTCTCTCACACTTCCTCGTACGACAATCCATGGAGACGAAGAGTAACAGCTTCATTCCACTCAGAACGTATCAACATTTATATTCTTTTATGTCCTGTTTGGGTATGCCTGGCAGGCGATAGGAATCCAGCATTACGAAATACGTCAGTAACCGTCTGCGATAAAACTATTTCAACAAACAAATTAAGACTTTATAAACAACCCAACAACAAAAGAAAATAGTTCATAGGTTTTATAACATGAAAGTAGAGTAAATATCACCATGTCTTGAGTTTCCTTCAGGTGAATAAAAGTAGAAGGTGACTAATACGTCTCTCCTAATCTATTTATTTTTTAATATTATAGTATTCCCGTTATGTCCTTAAAATCTGAAAGTCATGATACGAAACATTCATCACTAACTTAAAACAACAATTTGTTGTGAAGAGTTTTATCCTGCAATTTCTCCCGTCTTCGTATACCTATAAAATATTGTATTTCATCACCATTCTTACTTGTAAGCAAGTAATGGATGATGTATTTACTGTGAAATAACTATCTGCCAATACAGCTCTCCACTTTGGAGTTAAACAAATTAGACGCAGCTCTACCTTTCAAATCTGAATATAAACAAACAAAAGAGTAAAAATAAAAATAAACCAAGACTCAATCCGAAAATTTACTTATTCAAATATAAATTACTTTGGAAAGTGAAAGGAGGAAAACTAAATAGTTTTATCTTAGTTGTTGATCAGTGCATACTTCCCTTCAGGTAAAAGAAGTGAGCCAAACGCTTCTATTATATCTGCATTTAATAAGCTTCATCCCTGAAGCTTTTCTCTCAGTTTTGAATTCTAGGAAAACCAATAATAAATACAAAGAACAAAATCAATGTTATTGTATCCTTAGGCTAAAACTGAATCTTCAGGAAAACACTCCCCGATATTGTTGTGCTAAGATTTAATGGTGTATATATATATATATACATTTCAACTGCAAAGAACACGCAGTATAAACAACGTAAAGAACGACGCTTGTATAGGAGAACATTCCGCGCAAGAATGTTTCTTGCCGGTCATATCTGACCGGCAATCGGAAGATCCCGGGTTCGATTCCCGGGTGGTTACCTCATTTTTTCATTTGTTCGTTCTCTCTTCTCATCTTGCGCGGAATGTTCTTCTATACAAGCGTCGTTCTTTACGATATATATATATATATATATAGGGTGAACCAAAAGTAGGTGGACAGTAAATGATAACGTTTATTTTGAGAATACATATTTAATTTTTTTGTATACTATAATACAAAATAAAATTTAAATAAATTTAGTTATAATATTTAATATAATATAACACAAACACCATAGTTATAATGAACACCATAGTTATAATATAATATAACACAAACCGTATTCAACCTACTGTCCACCTACTTTTGGTTCACCGTGTATATATATATATATATATATATATATATATATATATATATATATATATATATATATATAATGAAGATGAAGGCCAGAGAGATGAAAACATTCTTCAATTTTTAAATAACACCAACGTTTCGGAATACACATATTCCATCATTAGGGATATTAAATATAAAAAGACATTCGGTTAAAATAACCAAGCTAAAATCTTATAATTGAACTTACAAAAAAGACTAGAACAGACGTAAAATATTATAAAATGAGGACAAAATAGGTACCTCAGTTGAAACACAGGAGTTCAACCGAAGATTCATCGTGGTTCAGATTCAGTTTAAATTTATAAATAAATAATGATTCCATGATTTTTAAGTTTGAGGTCAGAGCTGCTACTAGCGAAAATACTAAAATCTGGTCGGAGCAAGAATAACTGATATATAGTTAAGGGTAGAATTCTTGGAGTAATTCAGAAGTTTGCTCCTTATATTGAGACCTAAATTTCTGGTGTAAGATAAAATACAAGGTGTCTTTAGCCTCCGTGATTATGTCCCTACTTGTGGGGATAATTAAATATATATATACAGGGTGGGCCGAAAGTCTGGATCCATAGGAAAATATTTATTTTAATACACAAATGGTAAATACTTAAAATGAATATCAACTTTAACTCGTAAATGCGTATCCGTGATACTGTACAGTGGTTCGTACTCCAGTATAAACAACAAATTATAACAAATGCTCAAATTGGCGGCCTCTGACATCGAGACACTTAGGGATGGAATTTATGATTTTTAATAATTCTTCGGATTGACGTTCTCGAGATGCGTGTTTCATTTGATAATCTTCTTGTTGACTTTACTGGACTATTCGTTAAAGTTCCACATACCATTGCAGAGGTATTTTCATCAGTTGCAGTTTTTGGACGACCAGAACGCCGTCGATCATGTACACTTCCTGTTTCTTTGAAACGTTTAAACAACTTGCCAACAGTCGCATGTGTTACTGGATGCTTATCAGGATGATTTCTATTGAATTCGGTGGCAACTTCTCTGTGTGTAGCGCCCTGTCTTGCTTACATGAGCACAAGTTCTACCCGGTCTTCTGTTGTTAGATTCGAAGCCATTTCTGGGCTGAAATAAAAAAATATTTGAGTATTTATACTGGAGTACGAACTACTGTACAGTATCACGGATACGCATTTACGAGTTAAAGTTGATATTCATTTTAAGTATTTACCATTTGTTGTAATTTATGTATTAAAATAAATATTTTCCTATGGATCCAGACTTTCGGCCCACCCTGTATATATATATATTATATATATAATATATATATATATTGTGTAACTAGACCTCGATCAAGAGACAAAAGAATCTAACATACTAAAAAGCTTCCAGAAAAAATTAAGCAAATTCATCAAATCCTACAAACCAAAATATCCCTATTCCTATTTGTTTTCCAACCTCCTTCCTCTGTTCCCTTTGCTCTACACAACAATTATAACTTCAGAATAAATAATTTTATTCCTGCTGTGCACCTATAAAAGGCTTGTGTAATGTCGAGGCATTTAAAATTATACAAAATTCTTGTACATTGTGAAGGTATTCAATAGTATACATAGTCTCAATATCTCCATGAAAATGATTGTTTGTGTAACGTTAGTCGAAGTATATATATATATATATATATATATATATATATATATATATATATATATATATATATATATATATATATACACAGGGTGTTTCAGGAGGAAAGGTCAATACTTCGGGAGGTGATAGTATCGGTCATTGTGAGAAAAAAAGTTAATATGAAAATGTGTCTAATTCTGAATGGTTAAGGAGATAGAGCTGTTTGAATCTGATGCGCGCGCAGCTCTTCCTCTCCCTTCCCTCCCCTATAACCTTGAACCATGTAAGCTGTAATGTAAGCATGTAGCATAAGCCAATCGGCAGCTGACTGTTGTGAGTGACATCATTTGGTGTTTGAAGCAGTGTTAAGAATGCCACACACCTTCACACATGCCGAATATGCAGATGTGGTGTATGTCTACAGTTTTCGCGATGGAAGTGCAACAGCTGCTGCTGCAGAATACCGTCGACGGTTTCCGAACCGCAGAATTCCGGATCGAAGAGTGTTTACCAGGGTTTTCAACACATTGCGTGAGATTGGTACACTTCCCAGCGCTCATGTTTCATCTGAACGTGAAGGTCAACAAGATGTGGATGAAGTGGAAAACATTCTTCAGTTGGTAGAGCGTAATCCTACTACTAGCCCACGAAGAATTTCTACACGTCTCGGTGTACCACACACAAGATTATGGTGAACATTACGTGAGGAAGGCTTGCATCCATATCATGTACAGCGTGTACAACACCTTCAACCAGGAGACGCTGCCATGCGACTGGAATTTTGTCATTGGGTAAATGCTAATCGCCGATTGCTTCGATTAATACTGTTCACCGATGAAGCTACTTTCACCCGTGACGGTATCAACAACACTCGTAACTCTCATCGGTGGTCAGACGAAAATCCAAATGCCACTGTGGAAACAAATTTTCAACATCGCTTCTCTGCTAATGTGTAGTGCGGTATAATCGATGATCAGCTGATTGGCCCTGTTACTTTAGAGAATCGTCTTACAGGACAAAGTTACCTAGAATTTCTGCAAAATGAATTGCCAGGACTATTGGCGGATGTTCCTTTGGCTACACGCGCTGGTATGTACTTTCAGCATGACGGAGCTCCTCCACATTCTACCCGTCTGGTGATGCAATACCTAAATCAAACTTTCCCTGGTCGATGGATCAGCCGCGGTGGTCCCATTCAATGGCCACCAAGGTCTCCAGACCTCTCTCCGTTAGATTATTGTTTGTGGGGGTGGATGAAAAGTCAAGTTTACAAAAGAAAGGTGGATACACGAGACGAATTGCTCACGCGCATTTTGGACGCTGCTGCCCGCATAAAGGAATGTCAAGATCAACTCAGACAAACAACACGCGATCTTCGCACACGAGTTGCAAAGTGCATTGAGGTTGAAGGTGGGATTTTCGAAAACGTATTATAAACTGTAACAAATTTGTCATTTCTGTATCTGATACCATTCAAAATGCCAATGTTTAAACATTAAATGTTAGAAACAGTAATTGGTTTCTCTTTCTTGATTACCATTAACAATGCTTTTGTATTTGTAGATTCAAACAGCTCTATCTCCATAACCATTCAGAATTAGACACATGTTCATGTGAACTTTTTTTCTCACAATGACCGATACTATCACCTCCCGAAGTATTGACCTTTCCTCCTGAAACACCCTGTATATATATAGCTTCTCGAAACTACTAGAAAAACTCTTGTTACTCCCATTAAATGATTACCTATGGACATCTAATCAGTTTGGTTTTGAAAGGTCCCACTCAACTGACCTGTATACCTATGTACTTAAAGAAACAACATCTAAATACATTGACAGTAATTCAACTATTTATAGCTGTTTCTTAGATATAAGTAAGGCATATGATAGAGTGAACCACAATATTTCATTTAAAAAACTAGAAGACAGGAAGGTTCCCATGTACATATTAAATTTATTGAAATTTTGGTATTCCCACCAATCTTTTACCGTTAGGTGGGGTAATGTACTATCCGAATGTTTTGGTTCCTCTTGAGGAGTGAGACAAGGCGCCTTGCTCTCCCCTATGCTCTTTAATGTGTATATTGACGGATTAATTGCTTCACTTAATGAGGCAACAGTGAGATGTTGTATACATAATACAAGTAGTCCGGTAGCACAGACCCTGATCTTACTGGAACCCTGCATTGTTTGTTATAAAGCAAATTTTTACATATTTTGAAAGCTTATACCACCCCATTCAAGAATCCATCGGGTGTACACCTGACCCCCGCTTGGCTTTTTCAATATGGCCGCCATTTTCCAAGATGGCCGGCGAAACTGAAAAATCCCATATCCTGGTCAATACTTGATGGATTTTGATGATCTTGGTGTCATTTCTAGGGGTTTTTAGGATGATGAGTCGATCTGGATGGGTTGCAGATACTTTGGGAATCATTTTGACCCACATTCGTCAATACTCAAGGTCATTGGAGATGAAACGTCCCCCGAAATAAGGAATATCCCATATCCCGGGCAGTCGTGGAGATATTTTGGTGATCTTACTGTCGTTTTTATGGTTTTGGGCGAGACTGAGTAGTTCCATAGGCACATGATAACAGTAGGATATCATTTTGCAACTCCATGGGTCAAGTCAAGGTCATTTGAGGTTAAAGTTTGGCCTTGAAATATGATAATGCCACAGTTGATAGATATGAGTGAGCACCTAGAAACATTCCATCTGTACCACAAAGAGGAGGAAGGAGGTCGCATCAAACATGATGGAGAAGATCGCCAATCACTTCATGATTCCCTTTCTAAGTGCATAGACCCAATGGATCCAGAGTCACATCCAGGAGGCAACTTATACAATATTCAGACAGGGCAGCTTGCATCTCCAGATGCCAATGCCGATAGAGCTGTTAGTATTGGAAAGATGCAACTGGCACAGTACGAGTCATCATGGCCACAAGACTTTTATGGCACCATTTCCAAATATGTCATCACCTTTGCAAGTAAAACGAAGCATATCAAGGTGGGTGCCCACTTGGTTATGGACCAAGAAGCGATTTATTCACGCGTCATCGGTTTGCTGATGAGCGAACGCGAACTTGACTTGACCAATGTATTCTCAACAGAGCTTGCGGCATACCCACCCGCACTGTTCCAACCAGATGGCTTAATGAGAACTGTAGCTAAGTCCGCATTGAAGCAGAACTTGGGAGTGGAAACATCCTCTCGAACATGGGGTCGACCAACAGTTGTTATCATAGATGTGTCAGCTGTTTTGTGGACAGTCGACTAGCCTGCTAGTGGTACAGTTGCTACATTTATCCAAGCCTTCAAAGTATGTCTACCGAAACATCTTTCTCATGCATCTGTAGTACCAGCTTTTGATCGCTACTATGATTTCTCTCCGAAATCAAGCACTCGGGCAATGAGAAGCAAGAGCAGCAGAGTACACAAGCTGGACCTCAACACCCCATTGCCTACAAGAGACGCTGTTCTCACGTGCACCGCGAACAAGGAGCAACTAAACAGGCTGTTCTGTGAGCAAATCCTTGCTGACAGTGAGTATCTCGCAACTGTGACCCAAGACCATGAGCTATTGCAGGATGGCAGACCATACCGACTTCCATTGTGCGAGGCAGGAGTCGAGCAGCATTGGAGCTTTCATCATCTCATGAAGAGGCTGACGTGATAATAACACAACACGCTATCGCACAAGCTGAGAAAGATTCTGATGCTCGCATCTCCATCATTTGTGATGACACAGACGTGTTTGCCATGCTGACTCACTTCTATGAATTTAAGAAACTAGGCTGTCCCATGATTATGGAATCTCCAGTGCGTGGCAGAAAATCAGTGGACATCCGAGCAACTGTAACCCAGCACAAAGACATCATCCCACAAATCCTCAAACTACACGCTTTGAGTGGTTGTGACACAGTTGCAGCAATACATGACATCGGCAAAGCCACTGCCATTGCCACAGCCAAGAAGGGTCGGAAGCTAGACAAGCTGGGGTCCCTTGATGCATGCTTTGACCATATCGAGAAAGAGGCAACAGCGTTCATTGTTGCATGCTATGGGGATAAGAAATCCTCATCTCTTACTGAGTGTCGTCAGCGAGTATGGGCTCAGAAGATAGGGAAGTCGGGAACTGCTGCACCCAAACTATGTTCTCTACCACCAACAACTGAAGCTTTCCATCAAAATGTGCTTAGAGCCCACTACATTGTGCGAACTGGCTCGATGCACTAAAGTGTAATCCACCACCACTTGATCCTGTGCATTATGGGTGGGAGAGAGACGAAACAAACAGAGTTCTCATCCCAAAAACAGTTGGTGAAGGAGTGTGCTTAGCACCAGATGAAGTTCTGAAGCTAATCAGATGTGGGTGTGAATCACAATCAGCATGCAGGGGGAGTCGCTGCGGCTGCATGGGACGCGGAATAACTTGCACAATGTTCTGTGCATGTGGCAGCGGCTTGGATTGCAACAATCCATTGACCCAAACGCAAACGAAGAGCAGACTGATGATCCTGACGATCCTGACACAACCATGTCTTTTGATATTTGCCCCCAATAAATGGTTACCTAATGTGAATAACTGCATCAAAGTTGTCAATGCCAATCCCCCAGCTAGGTGTGAGCTTTGTTTTGCTTACGAGGTCATATCTTGTAGCTTTGCAACCTTCCATAGAATGCATGTGCCCTGCATTTCAGTATAAATTGTGGGTTATATCCGAATATCCATATCCATATAATGTGGGTTATGTCATTTAAGCATTATGATCTGGTTTTATCTGCAGAAAAGATGTTAAGTTCTCAGCAGTTAGCTAGATTGCCGAAATTGTCACTGAAATAAAGCAAATACAGTGATGTCAACTGTGGCATTATCATATTTCAAGGCCAAACTTTAACCTCAAATGACCTTGACTTGACCCATGGAGTTGCAAAATGATATGCTACTGTTATCATGTGCCTATAGAACTACTCAGTCTTGCCCAAAACCACAAAAACGACAGTAAGATCACCAAAATATCTCCACGACTGCCAGGGATATGGGATATTCCTTATTTCGGGGGGGCGTTTGACCTCCAATGACCTTGAGTATTGACGAATGTGGGTCAAAATGACTCCCAAAGTATCTGCAACCCCTCCAGATCGACTCATCATCCTAAAAATCCCTAGAAATGATACCAAGATCATCAAAATCCATCAAGTATTGACCAGGATATGGGATTTTTCAGTTTCGCCGGCCATCTTGGAAAATGGCGGCCATATTGAAAAAACCAAGCTGGGGTCAGGTGTACACCCGATGGATTCTTAAATGGGGTGGTATAAGCTTTCAAAATATGTCAAGATTTGCTTTATAACAAACAATGCAAGGTTCCCACCCCGTCCAACCGGACTAAAGGATAAATAACTTAGTTTATGCCGATGATATGGTGTTAATAAATCCCTCTGTTAAAGGTCTGGATCGGCTACTAAAAGTCTGCGAAGTGTATTCCCAGGAACATGATATTCTTTTTAATGTTACAAAAATTAAGGTTATGCAATTTCATCCTAAAAGCTGTAATCAGCCAGCTGATATTCGGTTTAAAATGAAAGGTGAAGTAATTGAGGAAATACAAGAGTTTAAGTATTTGGGTCAGTAGTAGAGTGTCAAAAAGGGAGAGTGCAAGTTGCAATTGCATAATATTACGTAATGTTGCAAGAGTGCCACCCCACCCCCTTTGTTGCAAGAGTGCCACCCCCATCCCACTTTGGTGCCAACCCCCCAAACCCCCTTTGTTGCTAAGCCCCGCCCCCCTCGTTGCCAAGGCACCCCCTTTGTTGCCAGCCCCGAAATGGGACTGCAAAGGGTATGCAACCTGGAGTTCTCCCCCAAGCTGAATCCCCCAAAGGAGAGTGCTAACCTTTGTTGCCAACCCCAAAATGGGATGGCAAGGGGTATGCAACTTGGAGGCGGAGTTCTCCCCCAAGCTGAACCCCCTAAAGGGGCATGCCTAACCTAAGGGGCCTCTTTGGGGAGGAAGGGGTTACCTCACCTCCCAGAGGAGCAGAAAGAGATAGCAAGAGAGGAAGAGAGAAAGGAAGAGGAGATCCTTCATCCGACAGCTGTCGGACGCATATGGCTCCGTCGTCCAGCACCCGGCCTCTTATAGTGCCCCTATTCAGTCAGTTGGCTTAATCAGCCAGTTGGCAGAGTTGCCAGATAGCTTTAAATATTTATTTCTTCTATATATTATTCAGTCAGTCGGCTGCTGAGTTGCCAGACAACGCCATATATATAATTATTATTCAGACAGTTGGCTGCTGAGTTGCCCGATTCGTTATTTATTTTAAATAAGCTTATGTTACAGTTGGCTGATCTGTCAGCCTCGTTACTTATCTATTCAATTACTCTGTTCTAGAAAATGATATAAACGTGTTCAAGGAATAAATAAAACACCATTACAACGTTCTGTTTATTAATTAATGGATATACAATAGGATATATATATGAACAAATAATAGAACGGGGAATATATAATCATGCAAATCATAGTATTAACCAAATATTAGAAAAATACATATTTATATTAATTATATATAGTCGTACAAAACATGGAAAATATATAATCATACAAAGCACAGTATTAACCAAATATTAGAAAAATATATATTTATATTAATTATATATAGTCGTACAAAACATGGAAAATATATAACCATACAAAGCACAGTATTGATAAAATATTAGAAAAATATATAGTTATATTATCAAAAGTTATATTATCAAATATTAGTACAGGAAAAATATAGTTATATTAATTATATATAATTGTACAAAACATAGTATTAACCAAATATTAGAAAAATATATATTTGTATTAATTATATATATATTCGTACAAAACGTAGTATTAGCAAAATATTACAGTAAAATTATATATATTGTCTTTACGTTCTACGGTACAAAACGGTAAATTCAATATTATCAAATATTAGTACAGGAAAAATATAGTTATATTAATTATATATAATTGTACAAAACATAGTATTAACCAAATATTAGAAAAATATATTTTTATATTAATTATATATATTCGTACAAAACGTAGTATTAGCAAAATATTACAGTAAAAAAAATATATATATATTGTCTTTACGTTCTACGGTACAAAACGGTAAATTCAATGCTGATTGATGCTACATCAACATCGGCATTACTCTGCGCAATGTGGTAAAACCGCTCAAGCATCACCTTGCCGCTTAACTGATACGGCGGTTTATAGTCGATGTAAATGGCTTTCATATCATTCAACACTAGTTTTGTACCCACTTTACACTCGGCAGGTAAGTTGTCTTTAAGCGCCACTAGAACGCAATCAAAAGCACGCGCAAAAAACGTCATCGTTAACTATGTCATTAAATACAAGCTTATAATCATGCCTTTCCAATCGAGGGTTTTTTCTTAACGTACCAGACTTTTCAATCGAGAACTCTTCTTCACCCGGCATAGCAGCAATTGAAATAATCTTCCAAGTCGTAACGGCAGCTATCTACTATATAGAGGTACAGTTCTTCAGGGTGAACAGTGTCGGCGAGCTCATCTCTGTACCTCTCAAGCGTTTTGTACCAAAGCTCGGGATATTTCGAAGAGTCTAAGCCCTTTAAATACGCATCTAGAGCTAGTCCGTTCTCTCCCTGCACATTCCTACATTCAACAAATCTGTCGAGCAGAGAGGTGTAAGCGTATTCAAGTATTGTGTCAAAGTAAATCATGTCTGAGATACGTGTGTCTAATATAGGTTTCAGCTTACGGAATCCAACAATCTCAAACATTCTGTCGAGGGTGAAGCGGTTTCGTGTAGGAACAAGAACGCCATTATCAGCTGTATTCTTCCACATCAGTCGTATATCAACGCATGGTTGATTGTTATTTACACTCAATGTACAAACAACGGTATATGAGGAGGCTTCACTAATCACCTCTCTTATTATTCCTACGTCAGCTGGTATTTTATAGCGGTCGTCAGCCCACCTCTCAACTACCGCGAAGATTTTATGCATCTCCTCAAGATTTAAATAAATAACGTTGCGCTTGCTCGCAAGTCTACTGTTCGTTTCAAGCACACAGTTAATGGTGCCGGTTTTTCGCCTGAACACACGCAACGACTTCGTCACGGAGACGTCGTACGAGGCGTTGAGAATGCTTCTCAAAGGGAGTTCCATCGTATTCACACAGCTCGAGATGACTATGGCACATCCACGCGGCGCAAGCTCTGAGAAGACTATGAGCCGCGTGAGGCACGCAGGTAGGCAGGAACGGTTCGATGGGCGGTTGACTCACCCTGATGATGCGTGAATGGGTTTGTTCGAACCCTTATGATCCGTGAGGTGCGAGTCGCACCATAATCTAATGAAACCTGTGCGGCGCTGGCCCAACATGAATTGTTGTACCCCATTATACTGGGTAGGCGTTTTGAGAAATTTTCCGGTACAAGAACTAATTTCGGTTTTAACGTTTTATCACTACCACTCCCCCGAATACGCACCAGACAGTTTCCCTCAGGGTAAATTTCACGATCTAAACACATTTTATAATGTTTTATCTCTCCTAAAAATCTTCACACTGCGGGGCGCTGTTAGAGAGAAACATATGTTCATATTTAGGCTTTTTATTTAACAGGCGATACTCATCTCTAAAATCTGTTAAAAACTCACATAACCCTTTAGCCACAACCTCACTACAAACCTCATCATGATATATATTAATGTAGTGGTAAAAATACTTAAGATTGTCCATGATAACGAGATTCACATTTTCAGTCGTAGGGTATGAGTAATCGACATGGTGTAGCATGATATAATACCGTTTATCACACCACTCATCCACAAGGCTCACTACCCATAACTGTTGTTTAGCTTCTGAGCGTGCCGCTTCTTCTACCACGCGGTGCACGTGTGCCTTTATAAAGCTTAGTTCTACAACATACTTCAGTACATCGTCTGTACTGCGAAATCCTACAACCCCTCGCCAGAATATCCGTAGAGTATTTGAATAGCCTGACCCTTCGCACGATTCAATGCATCCTTAAAAGAGTCAAAGGAGGCTGGGATAGGGAGTTTTTCAGTATCCACTACATCTACGCCCTTTACTGAATACCACTTCATAAATGTTGAACACGCGATATTAAAGGTGGCCATTTTCTTCTACGCGGGAGAGAATACACGTCTGAGCTCAAGGGTATACAGAGGTCAACTGAGAACGCGGGGACAGAGGCTGCTCAGGCTACGGGATGAATCACGTCCCCGGTCTTACAGTGGGCGGGGCTTAACTTTACTGTACACACGCACACACGCAAAGTGAAACACAAGTCGATGCACGATTTATTTAATAAACGAAATAATCAGCATGTATATATTTAGAATACGTGCAATAAATAAGTTAACAATAGGCACATCAAAGATTGTTCTCAATACATATATATTTACAAATACGTGTGATGAATAAGTTAGCAATAGACCCATCAAAGTTTATGGTAACCAAAGGGTACGTATCATAGGTACCAGGTAACTGGTAACGTTTCCTATAGGTGTTACGGCACACCTTCGTACCCTAAGTTCCTTCACACACCCCAGCTTCTGCGCCCGAAAATTGTGGGTGCCTACAATTAGTTGGGGAGGCCGTTCGCCCTCATCATCGTCCAAACACACTAGATCCTTCAGCGAATCAAAGTTAACGACCCGCCGATTCGCTTGGTTAAGCGTGATACCCTTTGCCTTCACGATATATTTCGTTTCATTCCCTATCCTCACCCGTACCCCATAAGTTTTAGGTCCTGTTGAGACAAAGAGTCGGCGTATGCATTGTCCCATACTCATCCTTGATCTCATCAGTGAGCTCGCCGAGGAATTCACCAATAGCAGGCATGTATTCACCCTCCCTCGCTGTGAATATCACGCTATCTGTATCGGCATACAAGACTCTCTGCCCAAGAGAATGCAATAGACCCCAAAGTTTGATGCGGGCGTAGGCTGTTGTGAAGCTGGCTACAGGAATGTTTGTAACCCTTGAGGTATCTGTGGCCAATTCAGTGTTGTTGTACTTTATTATGTAAGTATTACCTACATTCACGATTTCCATGACTTCTTTATCGGGTGCGTTGGCATAATCCCAGACTTCGCTATAGCTTTGTGCCAAATGAACGTTCCCTTGCCAGTATTCTGTGCAAATTTTCCCCATAGACTGTTTAGACACAACTTTGCACTAAAGCGCTTGCCAGGATTCTTTGCAATTTGGGCGCGATCAAGTTGTATACCTTCGTGGTCGCGGTAACGTTGAATATAGGCAGACTTTTCATCGGTGTCAACTCCTCGCGGATACCCTGATGCCTCAACCTTATCCTTCAAAAATGCGTTTATATACGGTGTGAAAAGGTTGGGTAGCTTCTGAAACCTCCAACCTCATGTATCTTCAGTATTCTATACCCATGGCGTACGGCTAGGGCCAGCTCAGGACTTGTATATACGCCTCTGATCTTACGCTGGTGGGGTATATGGTTACAATTACCGTTATTCTCTTCCGCACACTTCACGCACAGGGGAAACATGAGCTTGTGGTCAATGACGACGGGTAAGATCGGCATCCATAATTCGCGAGGGAGCACGTCTACGAAAGAGCCCAAAGTAGCGATCATTCAAATTTCTTGAAAATTCATTGATGGAGGGCAGGTAGGCCCCACCATTTTTCTCAGGAGCGCCCACGGGGTACGGGTTGTTCTTCATCACGTATGGGTATAAAGAACAGAAGTCGTAGTAGTGAAGTTTCACACCCTCCGTAGGTGGAAAGTATAGCTTGAAGGGATTTGTACGCCCACCGAACAAGCTATCACCGCATTTGAGAGGATCCAGTACCATTGAACGCTTGATCGTGTTTATTTCTCTCACGGTACACTCGTCTGTCTCCATCCGTGCATCATATTCATGCTCCCACAAGACTTTGTGAGTGAACTGGGACCTATAAGTTGATCGCGGGTGCGTGCGGTCCATGCAAGACAGTCGGCAGGAGATCTACCGTGGATATCTCCGGCGATTCCGCACTCAGGACGGGGGCATCCATGCCACCAGCATCCGTTAAAGGAGTACACAGTCTTCACACCAGTGACACGGTTTTCACTTAGTCCATCAACCCAAAAAACACGACCATTAATCTTAATGGGTACTTCACCCGTGTTGCGGGCGTGCTTTATGTATACACCTGTCTGCTGCTGTAGGTGTATGAGCCAGTAAATAGCCTTGTGGCCGTAACTGCGGGGGTTGTTTCTGTGAATAATGGTAATGGTGGGGCTTTAGGCATGAAGTTATTCTTGAACACCGTAAAGCATAGTGACGCGATGGTGGTTGCGACTTGCAGCGGATCGCATTTGAAACGGCCTATGTACATCCTTCTAAAGGCTTGGAAACATACTCTAAGCACGCGACATCATTCACGCAATAACGTTCACATTCATCAGCTATATTATAAGGATTACGTTCATTAAAACTGTGTAGTATCGATCAAAGTCTTCACGTTCATCTACACTCATACAATCATAGTTAAAATAATGTTTGGGTGGAGGTAGCCCCACGTAATTTAAAGTCTCGCTAGTGAGGAAAGTGTAAGGGAAGTATCCTTTTGATACTTCAGCTGCTACCCCCATCACCTTGGGTAGCTTTGCTAATTTACAAGGCGTGAATAATAAAGTATCTTTAAATTGCACATTACCTCTTATTTGCATCTGTATAAGTTTGTTTCCTCTTTTCAAGGGATCACCTGTAAATATCTCAGATGACTCGTGCTCAGCAGCTCCTTATAAAGGAACTGTGTGTCAAATTTTGCCCCGTTATGGGCAGAATATACACAGTCATTTTTTGAACTTGTCGGCTAACTTGACAATATAGGACACAAATAGTTTCACAGGGCTATCGTGGACATTCGTTTTAAAAACGTTTGTCCGTTTACCACATTTGGGCACACTCACACTCGATCTCCATACACTCATCGCAGATAGTCTGGCTCACAAGTAAATGTGGAATTACCTCTTTGGTTTCGCATTCGTGTATGTTTCTATATCGTAGTATACAGTTATACAAGGTTTGTTTTTAGGCTTTGCGTCTTTCATATAACATACATGCTTTACGCCATCCGCCTTATATTTCTCATGGCATGTAGAACAGTGAATTTCGTCACACTTGTGCTTGAAATTTCCGCTACCATTCAAGGTGTGAAACATGCCACATTCACAGATTCTCATTTTCCTGCACGTGCCAATTGATTTATGGAGCTCAAAACAGTATGTTGAAAAATGTGCGTCTACACACATTACAATCCCTCTTCTCAGCTTCAACTACACGGCTTTCACATTTGGGGCTTTTACACTGTCACATACCATGTGGCAATCTTTACAATGTTTCACTATATCATCTGCAAACTCGAGGCACCCTTACACAAATCATGATGTCGCCCATATTTTCGACTTTTATCATAACTCGCGTAAAGGCACCTTATATTACGGATGGGGAGATACGTTGTACCTGACAGTCCTAAAATAAGTAGGGGTCTTGTACGATCTCTCACACTGCTTTTAAAAACATACACAGTCCTACGACGATCATCCAGGCCAAATACACTATACGACATTCATTTCCTGTTCTCTACCCTTCTCAGCTCTTCAGGACCCATATTACAGTCAAATTCAAGTTCACAGTCTACAGCTAGTTTACGGGCACGCTCCACGATCGTAGGCAACCAAATTTTTTGGTCGTGTATTTTGTACAGTAAACATACGCTAGACTACTGCTATAAAGCCGCAACCACGATCGACGTTTATATGCCTCTATAAATAGCCTGAGAATTGAAGTTAAGAGTATACGGTGTGGCACTATGACCCGCAACACGGAATACACGGTCAATATTTACCGTGAAGTTGTCCATATTGAATGCTATACTACTTTGGGCGGCTTGCTTTATACGCGCTAATATATATCTACATCTCAGCAGCCAAACGTCTAAATGGCACTACCACCCAAAAATCATCTACATCACCATCATCTGAGCCGAAACCGAAGGACAGACTCGTCCTGACTTCACGCTCGTCGCGGTTCTGAAGGGCAAACTCTACAATGCGCTCTACAACGCGACGTAGCCCGCGCTCAATTCCATTGCTATACAGGGATCTAGGTCAACCCTGACTATATACCGATTTCTAGTCAAGGCTGGGGTCGGGGTTGCGGAGCGCACCAACTCAAACGTTATATCATCCTCAACAGAACGAGTCACCGCTGAGGAGGATGGACGAGCGCCTATATTGGACGATGTGGGGTTGGCCGCGTAAGACGTTGAGGGCTGGGGTCTATTACAGCAGACTCTACAGAACGGGTGGGGGCTGTGGAGGAAGTACAAGGGGTGAGAAGCTGATGTAGGGTTGGTAGCGTAAGACGTTGAGGCTGGGGTTGTACCGCGGATTGTCCAACAACCGGCGCGTATTTCGCGCGCTTTATACCTGACGTGGAGGACTCTTCAGCGTGTCGCCGCTTTGAGCGTGCCGTGCGCCGTGAGGTATGGGTATGGGCCTGTAGATGCACGGCAATGGATTCACCGTGATGTCGATGATGGTGGGCTGTACATCGTCGTCATTCACGGTTCTGTGGAAGAAGAAAACAAAATATAAGGAGCAGAACTCGTTATTTGTGATATTCTGTAAATGAGTCACTTAGGGGTGTGACGTGTTAGAAATGGATGCTGTAGAAAAATTCAGATTCACGAGCCCATCCACATGTATTATATCTGGACCTACAGGATGTGGTAAAACGGTGTTTATGCTTAAAATTATTAAAGAAAAGGGTGAAATGTTCTCAAAATTTGTGCATAAAGTTATATGGTGCTATTCGACATACCAATCAGTGTTCAACGAGTACCAGGATGTTTTGTTCCATAAGGGGGTCTATGACGTTAATTCACTAAAGGGAAATGAACATACAGTCATCGTAATTGACGACCTCATGTTGGAGATGGATAAAACGTTTGCCGAGACATTTACAGTATTCTCCCACCACCTTAACATAAGCGTGTTCTTCATCAATCAGAATCTATTTTTCAAAAATAGATACATGCGCGATGTATCGTTAAATACGCAATATCTAGTCTTATTCGCTCAACGTAGAGATGTGTCACAAATTGGGGTATTAGCCAGTCAAATGTTCCCGAGTCAGCGTAAGGAGTTTTTGGAGGTTTATAAAGAGGTCACAAAGCAACGTTATGGATATTTGCTTTGTGACCTTCACCCGCGAAACACGTTTAGGGTGCTTCTAAGAACGAATATATTTCCAAACGAGCCTGAAACCGTGTACATTCCAGAATGATGAATAGGCTAAAGAAATACCGTGAATTAATAAAAATCTATCAACGACTGCCTCGGTCGTTGCAGCAGATGCTTGTTAAAAATATCGACTCTGACTTTTTAAAATGCATCTGCGAAATCTGCCTCAATGTTATAAAATGTAATGTTCCAATGAAATCCTGTCAGAAGGCTCGCTTACGTCGTTACAAGAACATAATACGACGCTCGCCCATAAAAGTCAGACTGTGGGTAAGAAAAAGCGTATTATTGTACAAAGAGGCGGTTCGTTCCTCCCATCTTATTTTCAATTTTGGGGCCTTTACTGACTAGATTAATATAATGAAGAAGGTGGTTGTGATCCCGCACGAGCTGTATGCTTCATTACAAAGGACCCAGACGCTGCTCTAGAGCCCCGTAAAAGTAGGCTTAAAAGAATGGAGAGTGAGCTACTATCCCTATTAAACAGTGAAAAGACGCCTGATGAGAAAAGGGTTTTGTATCAAGAGGCTTTGCAGAAATTTCTTCACGAGTACGAAGATTATAAACATCCTACAGAGCTCCCGTGAGGCACAGCTCGAGTAGCGCTGAGCATAGTGACAGGGCCTGAGCAACCAAAGAGTAGCGGAACACAGCACATCGAACATGTGCTAAAAAACAGCCTCCCCCATACATTGAGGAATAAAGGGTTAAGTCTTTATAATCTATTGAGTGAGGACCCCGTCATACAGTGGGCAGACAGGCGAGGTCATTGTTGATGGAACAAGGGTGCAAGGGTCCAATATCGTTGATATTGTTCATGATCTGGTGAGAAAGTGGGACAGGCCATCACCAACAGGATGGAGGCATATTAAGGCAAGACTACAGCAAATAAATGTCCCCAAAACATTGATAGGTAATCTGAATAGGTTAAAAGACTTGGAGCATGCATCGCACGTGTCACAACTGAGTACACCTTCACCCACAACAGCTGCAGTGTCTCTGAAGAGAAGAAAGAAGAGAGTAGAAGGCCAACCTTATCCACGTGCCTCTAAAATACGCAAATGGCTAACGTATTAAGTAAGCACTATTATGACATTTCTAGCCCAGCATCCTATGGTGGCGTTAATAGACTGTACAGAGGTACTTATGGTGTAAGGAAAAAGGATGTTGAGAGATTTTTGCGTGCCCAGGATGCTTACACACTTCATAAACCGGTGAGAAAAAGGTTTAAAACAGCAAGACAACAGCCGCTCGATTGATTCTATTTGGCAGGCAGATTTAACAGACATGCAAAGATATTCGGTGTACAACGATGGTTACCGCTACATCCTATTCATAATAGATGTATTCTCTAGATACCTGTGGCTAGTTCCCCTGAAAAATAAATCGCCTGAAACAGTCGCTAAAGCGACCAAAACACTGATGTTGAAAGAAAACAGGATTCCAGGCTATTTTTGTACGGACATGGGGAAAGAATTTATAGGGCGAGCTTTTCAGAACATGTTGTCAGAGTTTAATATCAGCTATTACACTTCCAACTCTATACATAAAGCATCTTTAGCTGAAAGAGTTCAACGTACCATAAAGGAACGCATGCACCGTTATTTTACACATAAAAGCACGCTCAGATATATAAACGTTCTCGATTCACTGGCTTCATCCTACAACCGCTCACACCACCGTACGATCGGTACAACGCCTAACGATGTTTTAGAAAGAGGCAGGCGTCCGAGAAGTGATGGACCACCACCACCCACACAATCTGTGCGTTTCAAAATCAATGATTATGTAAGGTTGTCACGTTCGGGAAATAAATTCGCGAAGGGTTTTGAGCAAGGATGGACACGCGAGATTTTTAAAGTTAGGGCTATGAGGCCTAAAGGCGAGATAATGATGTATTACGTTGAAGATTTGAATGGGGAAGAAATCTCGGTTTTTTTACCGCGAGGAACTTCAGAAAGTGGCATTTAATTTAGGAAAAAATGTGTTTAAAATTGAGAAAATTTTAGCAACCAAAGGTACAGGAAAGAGAAAAATGTACCTGGTGAAGTGGCTAGGTTACCCAGAAAGCTTCAATACCTATATAAAAGCTGATGCAGTCATGAAGCTTAATTAGTATGCAGCATGGCCCCAACCATTTCTACGTCACGCTCCCGTCCTCATCGTCCCTGTCTGTACACCCTAACAACACACTAGCCAATTTTGTAACAGAACTCCATGGTCCCATTGAATTGGGTCGTGATTCGTATGAGGTGGGGATATGTGAAATTCAGCTGGATACCGTCTTTTTAAATATTGATTATAAAGATGCCGTTTTTACAATTCTTAGAAACTGTGATGAGTGTGCAAAAGCCGGGGTAACTCGGGATGAAACTATACGTATCGCCCGGACTAAGGTCGCACAGTTTTTCAGTACAACTGTGACACTAGGACCGGGCGCTATGGTTCGGTTGAGGATGTTGTGAGAGACTTAAACATATGTTTAAAAAACTCACACCTTACGAATGATTTAATATACGAAATCGTAAACAGAGGAGGCACTGCACATACTCTAATGCTAAAATCAAAGGCTAACAGAAATCTTAAAGACGGAAGAGTGTTCAAAATTATAACCGAGGGGCGTTATCGAGCAGCCTTCCAAAGAGACACCTTTCACGAGGCACCGGATGACTTGTCCAACTTAGTGTATCAGCTGAAGATGGAGAAATTGGATGTAAGCTCTCAGCCTCCAGACATGTGCTATATTTACAGCAATATAGCGGAACACCAGTTTGTTGGGGATACCCAGGCACGACTGCTGCGCGTAGCGCACATTCCCAACCATAGAGGACGGAGCTTGAGTATTACATATGACAGACCCCATTATGTGATTGTCTCAACTAATCTAATAACTAATATCTCAATATATATAAGAACGATTGAGGGTAAAAATTTCCCATTCGGTGACGGGAGCTTAACAGTGAAGCTACACTTTCGACGCACTGAGTTATAATGTCCAGAAACCATTCACGGTATACCGAGGGGTGAGATACCAGCGTGGTAGTGGACTTGGGTCCATTTTTTCATCCATACTGCGCACAGCTGTACCACTACTGAAGAGGGGGCTAGGTACCTTGGGAGGAAGGCGTTACAAACAGGTTTTAACGCAGCAGAGGAAATGCTCGCGGGAACTAAACCTAAAGAAGCTCTAAAAAAACATTTAAAACGTACACGGGATGAAATCATCAAAGATGCTAAGAGAAAAATGCGTGGCGGAGGAAAGAAGAGAATTGATAGGAAGAAGGGGTACCAACACGTGGTAAAGAAGAGAACTGTTAGGAAGAAGAAGGGTCCCGTGGTATTAAACGTAAAAGGGCGCAAAAAAGAAGTGTTCTAAGCGTATGAAACTATGACCGATCATTTTTTTAACTGATATAAACTGGACGCTACTCTCACGATTCATAGATTGACTGATACTCGTCGGGGGAGGTGGCACTGTTTCTAACTCACCATGGCACGTTTCATTCATCCTTGCAGTTCACAGTGCTGTAAATCGGAGCTATCCCTCTTTGAGCTGCCTCCAACTCAAGTTTCTATTGAGCACAGTGACTTTATTACAATTAACCCTTTAAACACGATTAGTTCACCCAGTGCCCCTATAGAGTTCGTGATACCCAGCTCAGGCCCTTACTTTTTTGATCCGTTGTATGGACATGTACACTAAACTACGCATAGCTCATTCTGATGGAACGGATTGCGATGATAATTATGCTGCATACCCGAAACAAACTTTCTGCACACCATATTCAGCCAGTGTGACGTATATTTAAATCAGACTAACATCTCGGCAGGCACGGGGTACTACCACCTACGATCGTATCTGGAAAATGTCCTCAACTTTTCAAAAGAAGCGAAGGATACCTTTTTATCTGCCGAGGGGTATTACCACACTAAAGATGAGGGTAGTATAAAGGATAAATTTAAAAATTCTAAAAAAAATATATGAATGTTTTGGACGCCTGCACACGGACTTTACATTCCAGGAGAAGTTGCTTATGAACGGGGTAGATATGAAATTGAAGCTTACCCGCACGAGCCCTGAGATCTGTATAAATCTGGGCGCTGACCAAGAAGAAGGCGCGAAACCTGTTGTGATCCATATCATGGAGGCATATTTGCGTATACGCCGAGTGAAGCTAAGTTCCGCGAAACATATAGAAATTGAGAAAGAACTGTTACACACCACAGTGAAATACCCAATTAACAGGGTACAGATCAAACTGTACACGATCCCACAGGATTGGCATCGAAACAGATAGAAAACATCGCTCTTGGAGTACTGCCTAAAAGGATTTTAATTGGGATGCAAGACCACGCTTCGACGAATGGGGATTATAAAAAGAGTGCCTTGAAGTTTGAAAATTTTGGCTTAAAAATATTACTTTATATATCAATGGCGTCGCATTGGGTGGGACAATGAATATGGACTACTCGTCAGATGCTGTGTTCCCGCTCTGCGCGAGAGCATACAGCAGTTTAGCCCATAACACAGGGTGTGTGACGAACTTGGAATCGGCCTAACACAGAAAGAATTTGTGGAACAGTTTAATATTTACTCATTTGACGTTACGCCTGACTTGACTGCTGGCGTAAGTACCCATTTAAACCCGCAGCAGACCGGTGCGATTTCAGTGCGTTTGGATTTCGCCAAGCCTACAGACGCGCCTATTAGTGTACTAATGTATCTAGAAACACAGTCCCTAATAGAAAGACAGTTTAGGAACAAAGCACAGATTTTTAAAATGGATGCAAATACACTCCAGAGAGCGATGAAAAGTGACTGTTTCGCGCGTTCCAAATTTATCGGTTTTTTTGCAAAGAATGAAATAATGAAGCCGCCTAGCACGACAAACTGGCATGGGGCAATCGTTAACACTGACATTGTGGGTGGCGAGGGAATTCACTGGTTTGCGATTTATTTTAAAACTAAGAAAATAATGTATTATTTCGATTCACTCGGATTCCCCCCATGGCATGACTCGACAATCGTAAATTTTATCGCGCAATTACGTGTGCTTGAGATAATTTGGGCCCCATATCAACTTCAAAGCTTTTATACCGAAACATGTGGGTTATATTGTATCTTGTTTCTCATGCACATATCGCGCGGGAAGGGATTTATGAATTTTTTAAAATTATTCGACAGATAAAAAAAAAATTCCCACATGTTGCAACCCCCTGTAATTTGTAAGCTCTATATTGTGTAAATCTGTATATACATTTGTAACAATTAAGAATTGGGCGCTGCCCCTTTTTGTACATGCTTAATAAATGAAAATAATGTTGTGTTTTGTTAATATCCTATAAAAATACTTACATAATCTGTGCGACGACAGCGCATTCGGTTCAGCGGTTGTGTGCCAATACCATGACATCTGATTCGCAGCGTGGTGTGGATACCAGTTCATTTGCCACCCTTTCTCCAAACGTTTTTATAATCTCTTGTAACTCCGTTTCGTTCCTGTAAAATAAAGCGAAAATTATTTTTAAAAACGAATGCACTTCTTAAAAGTTTAATATTTCTAAAAACCTAGCTGTACAAGAAATATAAACATACCATATATATATATATATAACCTTTGGTTAGCTTCCGCCCGAATTGTTCATTCCGACGAAGGTCAAGCTTTTCACTCCACCTTAGACCTACAGTTTAACGTGGAATCCGAACCACGCCCCATCAGCAGCCCAGCGTCTTAACCACTAGGCCACTTTGGGTACCCATTTATTTACCAACCACTTTCTTTATTGTGTGGAAGGATGAACAGCTGGGTTTTGCTGCGCGCCGGCTGCTGTCGGGTCTCGAACCCGGGGCCGATGGATTCGTAGTCAGCGACGCTAACTATATATATATACGGAAGTAACGATGAAAGATGTAGAGAATAACTGAAAATGCTTTGCAATTATGGCTTCTTTATAAGATAACACCGATTGAAACATTTCATTGAAACGTTTCAAAACGTGTTTGTAGTGGGTCTTATAAATCTAATTAATAGTGAGTGACTGCCAGGTTATATTATAAACGAGAAATGAGCCGGTTAAATCAATGAGCATAATTTACCTTGTAGAAAAGTCTACTTACTTTAAAAATACTATATGGGGTCAAAACACTTACATTAGCTCTTCTGCAACTTCGGGCTCGCTTGGCTGACTGTGATTCAATACTGTAACCTCTGCACCGCTGGGTAGACTGTTCGGCGAAGCACTCGCTCTCCTTTCATCGAAAGTGTTTATAACACGGTCTAACTCCGTGGCGGTCCTGTAATTAAAATAATTGTCGTGAAATTGAGGCAGTTAAAAGTGATGGCAACCATATATATATATATATATATATATATATATATATATGTGTGTGTGTGTGTGAGCGTCTCTAATTTGCTATGGGGAAACGGGTAATTTTCATCTTTAATTTGTCGAGAAGCACGTACGATGAACTTTGGTTTAAAAATTAAAAACTGCCGAGAGCTGTTATGTGTATATATATATATTATATATATATATATATAATATATGGGACACAGACATTAATTTTCAAAGCACTTAATATGACATTACAAATTACTTACATTTCAGCGGTTTCTTGAATGAGGGGCTGCCCCACTGTCTCGCAAATTTCCGCTGTTATGAACCTGGCGAGAAACTGGTTCTGAATAACGAAACACCCCATTTATAGGGGGCTAAGTGACCAACCCACAAACGTGATTTAACTGCCTATTGATTTACGGGTAATGCTTTTTCGACCAATCCGAGAGCAACGCTCCCTTTTCACGAGCAATGAATGGGAGGAGCCACGAAAGGTAGGCGGGGTTTAGCTATAGGCATCTTCAGAACGAGTTCATTCAGGTATACTGCGCGGTGATTGGCAGACCGCCATCAAGTCTGGGTGGGGCATCAGACCCGTTTGTTGGTAAAACCAGTTCATTCAAGTATGCCGGAATTTCGAAAAGTTTTTTTATTTAGATTTGCTCTCAGAGACACCTGCATATTTGTATTGTCCTGAAGGTCCTTTTACTGACAATACATTTTATTTTCTGCTAAAAGTGGGCACTCCTTACGGTCATATTTAGGTCATATGGTCACTTTATAGAATAGGAAAGGAACGTGAAGGCTTAATGTCTTTCTAAAAATATTAACAAATCAATTCAATTCAGCTTTTCGGAAAACCATCGTTATGCTTTGTTCGAATGGTTAAAAGTCAAATATAATATATATATATAAGATATATATATATATATATATATGTTGTGTGGTGTGTGTGTGTATTATTTAGCCGTATACATATATCCCCATTGTATGGAATAATAAACAATGTAATCCTCAGCCTTCTAAGCCAACTGACTGTTAAACCAACTGGCTCTGGCTGATTAATATATGCTTTAATTAAATGATTATTTCTATCTGGCAGCTCAACCCTCTAAGAGAGATGACAGAAGAATATACGCTTTAATAATTAAATTAATTATTGCTATCAGCTTTCTAAGACAGATGACGGTGAAATAATAAACAATGCATTTCTCAGCCTTCTAAGCCAACTGACTGTTAAGCCAACTGGCTGTGGCTGATTAATATATGCTTTAATTAAATGATTATTTCTATCTGTCAGCTCAACCCTCTAAGACAGATGACAGAAGAATATACGCTTTAATTGAATTAATTATTGCTCTCAACTTTCTAAGAGAGATGAAGGTGGAATAATAAACAATGTATTTCTCAGCCTTCTAAGTCAACTGACTGTTAAGCCAACTGGCTCTGGCTGATTAATAAATGCTTTAATTAAATGATTATTTCTATCTGGCAGCTCAACCCTGTAAGTCAGATGACAGAAGAATATATGCTTTAATTAAATTAATTATTGCTATCAGCTTTCTAAGACAGATGACGGAGGAATAATAAACAATGTATTTCTCAGCACTCTTGCAATATTACATAATATTATGCAACTTGCAACTTGCACTCTCCCTTTTTGACACTATACTACTGGGTCAAACTATTACCAGCTCCTTGAGTGATGACTCTGATATAAGAAGACAATCTCGAGGCCTTTCTGCTAAAGCGAATATGACTATAAGGAACTTTCGCTTCTGTATAAGTGAAGCTAAAGACACTCTTTCGTACTTTCTGCAGTAATACTGTATATACGGACAGCAACTCTGGGTGAATTATAAAAAAGGTTCTGGCAGAACCCTAAATTTTTTTCTGCACAACAGGTCTTTTAGACTCTTATATAAATTACTCCCGAGATGCTCAGCTTCGCAAATGTTTGCTACCCGCAATGTCCCGAGCTTCCCGGAGGTAACAAGACGTGCTCAATACAGTCTAATGTAAAGAATTAAAAAATCAACCAACCCGATTACACCAGTACACATTTGTAAACTTGTCGATCGATTTTTACAAACTAGTTGGTGATTCTATATAATTTGAGTGCGCTGATCTCAAAAATATAGTTAGTTTTTCCCTATCACGTATCGTTTTCTTACTACAGGGTGTGCCATAAATCCCCCATTTATCCCCAAATGTGAACCATCTTATCGAGACCAACATTGGATTGCACATGCTAAACCATAAATTTTGTTGTTATAGACTACAGTAACGCTTACATAATAATGTAGGGTAAATATATATAAAAACCAGTCCCGTTCCCAGCAAAATACTCTCTCCCCTCCCATCAATGGGTGGTTAACATTTGGGGACAGATGAGGTATTACAACACCCCTTGTAGCACGAAATCATTAGGTGATAGAGTAAAACCTAATTAAAGCAGAATTAAATAGCTCCTAGCTCTTGGACAAGCATATTGCTTGTTTATGAAAGAATAAAAAAATAACTGAAAGAAACAAAATATATTTACCTTCTTTACTTGCAAACATTTCAGGACTTATTCCAAAGACTTAAGACTACGAAGGTAGATCTGACTAATGACGACTAAACCGGTGCTTCTTTGATGTTTTCTTATGCTGTGCGTTAGGCTGATCTCGTTGCAGACACCAGCAGTAATCCGCCATCATATTTGTATGCCATCTTCCTTGATATCTTCTTTCCATGGTTTTGATGTCCTGGTGAAATCGTTCTTCTTGCTCCTCACTGACATCTTCGAGATTTTCGGAAAACGGTCAAGATGCGAAAATAAGAAGTGAACTTCCAGGCTCATGTTGCAGCCTAAGGCGCAAAACTTTTCAAGTATATTTTCCACCAGTCTTTCATAATTTTGGCTTTTGTAGTTTCCCAAGAAGTTTTCAACATCTTTGAAACCAAGCCATGCTTCTTTTTCTTTATTGGTCATTGTGTTCAAGAAATGATCGTCTGTCAATAACTTTCTAATCTGAGGACCTATAAAAACACCTTCCTTTATTTTCTCGAGCAAATCTTTGGATATTTTGAACAAATGTACTTGAAACACTCACCTTCTCTATTCAATGCTTTGACATACTGCTTCATCAAGCCTAACTTAATGTGCAAGGGTGGTAGGAGGATTTTATTTGGTTCAACTAGATGTTCATGTAAAATGTTCTTTGATCCTGGGGTAAGATTCTCTCTAGGAGGCCAAGTTTTCCTCTTCCAGTGCTGGTCACGTGCTCGACTATCCCATTCGCAGATGAAACATGGCATCTTAGTGTATCCTGATTGCTGCCCAAGTAACATGCAAAGGACTTTGAGATCCCCACACAATATCCATCTGTGATTTTGATACTGAATTTTTTCCAGAAGCAGTTTCATGTTATCATAGGTCTCTTTTAAATGAGTAGAATGGGCCACTGGGATTGATGCATATTTGTTACGTTGTGCAGTAACACTCCTTTTAGACTGGTTTTAGAGGAATCTATAAACAACCTTCAGTCACTGGTTTGGTATTCGATGCCTAGCTTGCACACTAATCCTGTGATGTCCTTGCAAAACACCAAGGGACCATCTTCTTCGAAAAAAGGCATGAAGTCTTTCTCACGATTTCTGTACCAAGCGAAGTATGTGTCGGATGCCAATAAATTGTTCTCCTGCAATCTAGACCCCAAAAGTTCTGCAGAGTCCTTAGGCAGATTCAAATTCCTGACTAAGTCATTTAGTTCGGCTTGGGTTAATGGTTTAGGAGGATCTCGGTCAGCTGTTGGCTGTTCATAAACATCATCATTGTCTGGATTTGGAGCTGAATCAAAATCTGAATTGTATTGATCCAGACTCTCGGGTGGGCGGGGAATAGGAACTTCTGGACCATGGGGTACCGGCCTTATTGCAGATGGAAGACTTGGGTATTGAAGGCTCTCTTTATTCTTTGCATTATAACCTTTAACATTGCAAGAACAGAAGTAGCAGTCGTCGGTATGGTTTCTAGGCTCGCGCCATACCATAGGGATCCCAAATGGCAAACTTTTATTTTTACCTTTGCTCCAATTCCTTAGTGCCGCAACACACGTAAGACAAACCTTGTGTG